>OY987255.1:80987228-81484616 GCA_963920725.1 Rhamphomyia laevipes | reverse complement strand
GATACAATATTACAATATTTGAAATTTCATCAAATTGTTGCATGATTATTGCGTAATCTGTTAAATTGTCTATGTTGTCAATTATTTTATTTAAATTTTTTCGTATTTGTACGAAATTATTATTAACTTAAGTGTTTGTCAAATTGAATTCATCTACTAGTTTATTAATTACTGTTGTATGTTGATCTTGTATATGATATATATCTAATTGTTGTTTTTTCATATTTTCTAAAGCTATATTTATTTCTGCTGCATCATCAGCATCCATTGTTCCAAACAGAAAATTTTGGAGTTTTCCGATTCCATTAATTAAACCTCTTTTTTGTCGAGAATCTCTTGTTTGAAAAATTTGATTTATTATTGCATTATTGAGTTCTATTTCATGAAGTAATTTAGAAGTTAAACTTATTTCAATTTTACAATTTTCATATTCAGATCTTTTCAAAATTTCTTCGCAAGTCAAAATCAATGTCTTGAATTGTGTTTTTAAAGTGAAAGTATCCTGTTTGAAAGTCAAATGATCCACCAAAAATAAGAATTTCCAATCTGCTACGACCTTTTTTAATGAACCAATTTTTTCCGAATATACACCGGCAGATTCTAATTGAACATGCTCTGATGCAGAGACTGCAAAAAAGCAAATGGCGATGATATATCTGAAAGGCAATGATTTTTATAAGTAATTTATATTTTTACATTCTCAAGTAATAAATGGTTTAAGAAGATTATTGTGAATTGTTTTATATTTATTTTTTAATTTATAATTGAGTTAGTTTTTTATTTGAACGATTTTTAATTTCTAGCCATACCTTATCTCCTACAATAAACTTTGTTGATTTTACCTTTTTATCATATTGTATTTTTGAATTTTCTTTTGCTTTTATAAGATTTTGGCGAATTATTTCGTAACCGTTTTGCATTCGCGCTTTTATTTCTAATACATAATTTTCGTAGTTATATATAGGTTCAACTGTTTTCATTAATGAAGTGGGTAATTCAGCTTTGAATCCGAATAAATTTCATATGGTGTATATTTTGTTGCCGTATGCGGAGTAGAATTGTAGCAAAAAACTGCATAATCTATCCACGAGTCCCAATTATCAGGATCTTGAGAAGCTTAATTTCCCAAATAATCTCCTAACGTACGATGAGAACGTTCCAAAGCACCGTTGCTTTGTGGATGATATGGACTAGTTTGTATTTTTTTTTTTGATTTTTAGAAGTTTGCAGACATTTTTCATAATTTCGCTTAAAATTTTTTATATAGTTTAAATGTCATAATTTCGCTTAAAAATTTTTGACCTTGGTCAGTTAGCAAAGTTTTTGGGGTACCGAAAGTACAAATTATTTTTCTTACATAGGTTTCAGATATCGTTTTTGCTTCTTGGTCTGGAATAGGAATTGCTTGTATGAATTTTGTCAAGTCTTCCTGAAATGTAAGGATATATTTATTGCCTGATTCTGATTCCGGTAAAGGACCTACTATATCAAGAGCTACACGTTCAAATGGTCTCTTAGATGTGGTAGTGATTTCCATAGGACACTTTTTTTTTGAATAAATTTTATTTCTTTGGCATGTGGTACATATTCTAATATGTTTTTTTATATCATTATACATACTTTTCCAGAAATATGTACTTTTAATGCGATTTATTGTACGAGCCAACCCCTGATGCCCACCTAATGGAGAATTATGGTATTCAAAAATTACTTTTTCTATGTCTTCAGGTTTATTTAATAAAATTAAATTTTGTGACTTGGTAGCGAATGGATTATTATGTTGTTGTAATATTTCATTTGTATTTGGTGCGAGATTGTTATTAATTTGAATATTTTTAGAATTTGAATGAATAGTTTGTGTATTATTATTATCAGAATTAGGATTAATAATTTGTGTATTATTATTATCAGAATTAGGATTAATAGTTTTTGTTTTGGAGCGGGTAATCACATTTATGTTTTTGATATCCAATCTACAAAGAGCGTCGGCGTTGGTGTTTAAATGACCAGATTTATGTACTACTGTAAAATCGTATTCTTCAAGTTTTATGCGCCAGCGCATAATCCTCGAAGAAGGATCTTTCAGATTAAATATCCACACTAAAGGCTTTATGTACTACTGTACATGTACATAGATTTATGTACTACTGTAAAATCGTATTCTTCAAGTTTTATGCGCCAGCGCATAATCCTCGAAGAAGGATCTTTCAGATTAAATATCCACACTAAAGGCTTGTGGTCAGTGACGATGGTAAATTTTCTACCATATATATAAGGCCTAAAATGTGTGGTAGCCCAAACAACGGCCAAAGCTTCCTTTTCTATCGTTGAATAATTTTTCTCCGCATTATTCAATATTCGACTAGCGTATACAATAGGTAGATATTGTTTACCAGGATTACACTTTTGCGAAAGAACAGCTCCTATTGCATCATTACTAGCATCAGTAGTTACAAAAAAATGTTCGCTAAAATTGGGATATTGTAAAACGGGTGGATTCATGATTATTTGTTTTAATTTATTGAAGGATTCATCAAAATACGCATTCCATTCGAATTTAATTTCTTTCCTGAGTAATTTATTTATTGGAGAAACTAATTTTGAAAAATTGGGTATGAATTTCCTATAGTAACCAACTAAACCCAAAAATGATTTGACTAGTTTTACAGTTTTAGGTGGTTGAATATGTTGAATAGCTGTGATTTTTGTAGGATCGGGTGTAATTCCATCCTGAGAAATTACGTGCCCTAAATACATAACTTCTTTATATAAAAATTTACATTTATTTGGTTGTAACTTTAGGTTATGTTTTTCGAGAGTTTTTAGAACTTCTATTAACTTTTTGTTGTGGTCTTGTAAATTTTTACCATAAATTATGATGTCATCTAAATAAATAAGACAACGCAAACCTTGTAGACCAGTTAGCACTGTGTTCATTAGACGTTGGAATGTGGGTGGTGCATTTCGTAGTCCGAACGGCATTCGGTTAAACTCGAAATGTCCATAACTTGTGCTAAAAGCTGTTTTTGCCTTATCACATTCCTTTACATTAATCTGGTGGAAACCACTAGCTAAATCAAGAGTGCTGAAATACTTTGAATTTCCCAATTGACCTAATATGTCTTCAATATTTGGTAAAGGGTAATCGTCAGGTATAGTGATTTCGTTTAATTTTCGAAAATCAACTACAACCCGCCATTTCTTTGTACCGTCAGAACCTGATTTTTTTGGCACCACTAATAAAGGGGCATTCCAAGGACTTGAACTTTTACGAATAATTTCGTCATTAAGCATTTTATCTACTTGATTTTGAATTTCTCTTTTGTGTATTTCTGGTAATCTATATGGCCTAATTTTTACGGGTGGTTTAGATGGATCAGTATTAATTTCATGTTCTACTAAAGAGGTGGAGGTTAATACATCACCTTCCAAAAAGAATAAATGGTTAAAAGTCCTACAAATATTTTCAATAGAAGATTTTTCTTCAAAGTTTAAGTGTTTTAAATCAATTTGTTGATTTAACTTTTCTAATCTGTGTTCTATTTTATTTTTATGAGAATTTGAATTAAAATTATAAATATGGAAATCTTCTATAGGTAAAAATTTTATTCTAAAATTTTCATCAAAAGTTATAGGGAAATTATTAGAATTTAATACGCTAATATACACATAACCATTTTCTGGTTTTACCAATGTATTAGAAATTAGTAATCCTTTTTCTAACAATTCATCAATGTCCATAAGAGCAACTGATTCATTTTGATGAGTTACTGGTCCATATTTAATAACCTTTTCAGTACGAGGTGGTATTATTATATTTTGCATTTTGGTTTCAAAAGGAATTGTACATTTTATATTATCAAAATGAAAAATAACGTTAGTATTTCCATAATCAATTTTTAAGTTTTATTTAAATTATTGGGAATTTGTAGATTTAATGTAACTTTTCCTATTGTACTTATTGGTTCGGTAGTAATACCTTTTATTGTCGTAGAATTTATGTCAATCATAGTTTCGTCGTTTAAAGAACTTACTTTTAATAAACAAATACTAGCTCCTGAATCTATGAGAAAGTTAGTGGTATTATTGAGTGTACCAGAAACACTTAAATTTAGAGTGCTAGAGAAAGTTCTATTCTTAACTTGATTAACAAGAACTTGTGTAATTTCTTTATCATGGAT
This sequence comes from Rhamphomyia laevipes, assembly GCA_963920725.1. NCBI lineage: Eukaryota > Metazoa > Arthropoda > Insecta > Diptera > Empididae > Rhamphomyia > Rhamphomyia laevipes. Next base: position 81,480,435 of record OY987255.1, on the reverse strand, counting down.
ATTAGAAAATGTATCTAAATTTGACTTATTTGATTCAGCAATGTTTGAATTTCTCTTACTATTAGAAATTTTATTTGTTGTAGAATTGGTATTCTTATTTAGTGTATTTTTGTTTGGTTTTGATGTAGGAGATTTAGTAGACTTTGAATGTTTTATATTTGAATCAGTATTTTTCGCAATATCTATATTTATAGATACTTCTTTTAAAGAATTGAGAGAACTGGTTTTAATTGATTTTGAAGAATTAGTAATGTTTGTTTTTGTGGAGTCAGGAAGATTTAGTTCTGCACAATTCATAGATTTATTAGAAATAAAATAAACATTTAGGTGTTGCTTTTCAAGTTTTTCGCCTGTGTCTGAACACCAGATGGACCAGGCTTCTGCTCGTTGGATTCTCGGTTCTGTTTTTTGTTATTATTAAACATTCTTTTTCTACAATTTTCAATAGAATGACCTTTATTTTTACAGTAATTACAGATGTTTTCGTTAATTGTTGCAACTATTGGTCTATTTGGTTGAAAACTTGGTTTAAATTTAGGTAGATGTGAATTAAAATTATTATTCACATTTTCTATTGGATTTTTAATATTTTTAAATTTGCTCCTACAGTCAATAGTATTAAGACTATTATTTCTGCAGATAGAACAGTAATTAGAGTGATTTGATTGAAAGGTAGTTTTTTTATTTAATTTATTTAATTTTTCCTCTTGCAATGCTAAATCTATAGCTTTGACAAGAGTCTCTGGTCTAGTGGTACGCGCTATTAAACGAATTGGCTCTTTTAAACCATTTATGAAACTGGTTAACGCTAACTTTTCATTCATTTCCCTAATAGCCGTACCTACTTCTTTTGAAGCAGTGGTATCTATACTAGAAATATTGAGTTCCTCTAAGAGTTTCTCAATTCTATTGGCGTAAAAGGACACGTCTTCCTTTTGTCCTTGGTTCAGGGTAAAAATATCGGATTGTATAAGTTGTACTGCCCTTAATTTGGAAAAATTAGTTTGCAATGCTAATTTTAAAGCATTCCAATTATCATAACTGTGATAACGAATGATTAGGTTGTAAGCTCGTCCTACTAATTTGGACGTAATTACATCAATAAAATCTAGTTTTTCCTCAGCAGTATTTGCACGTTTATATTGGATGTCGGCCATTTGGAGAAAACGATGTAGTTCTAAAGAGTTTCCACTAAACTCAGGAATCATTTTTAAAGCCTGATTTATATTTAAACTAGCCGCCATTTTGGATGAGGGTTTTGTGTTATTGACGTTAGAGTTTGAAGGGGGATTTGGTGGTGAATTATTATTATTAGTATTTGAATTTAAATTATTCGAAATATTTTCAGTATTTGAATTATTAGTATTTGAATTTAAATTATTCGAAATATTTTCAGTATGTATTTTAGTGATTGACCACAATTTTACAAACATAAATTAGATTTTGACTACATCCTACAACCATTGACTACATTTAAAAGACTACATTTAGAAAGACTACATTCAAAAAACTACATTAAAAAAATTACATTAAAAACTTATTCCATACCCTTACCTCCCCTTTCAAACTTGTTGTATAACTTTTTTACTTTGTTTTTTTTTGTTTTTGTTTTACTGTAATCCGATATATTGTAAAAAAATACCTAATGTTTCCGATTTTTTTTTATATTTTTTTTTTTTGCAATAAATGCCCTTTTTTTCTAAAAACATTTTATAACCACTATATTATCTGAAATAGATATTACATCGGTTGTTAAATTCTTACGGTAATTACATTTCATTTGCTTCATATTTAATAAATTTGATACACATTCATCTTTATATGGTATTAAGTATTTTTTTTAAATTTCTTTTCCATCTATGTTAATAAAAATATTTTGCTTACAAATTATGACGTTACTAGTTATTATGTCTAATTCTAATGAATTATCTTTATTAGGAATTTTGTCAATAATAGCTCTAAAATAATATTCCTTTACAAAATTTGGTATCGATAAAACAAACATTATTAGGTTTTCCTTAAAAAATATAAAAAAAATTATGTAAGGTAACATTTCAACAGTAATATTATAATATGTTACTTCATCATGCGTTATAATATTTCTAGAGAGAATTCCTTATTTACTAGCTAAAATTATTTCTTTTAAATTTTAAATTTCTTTAGATAAAATGTTAATATTTTCATTTATTTCTGTTTTAATTATAAAAAGTTTTAAATCATTATCAATTTTGTTTAAGTGACTTTTAAATTCATTTATTGTCAAAGTAATTTTATTTTGCATATTATTAACATGTTTCATAGTATTTTCCATCTGATCTGAAATCTGTTTATTTATTGTAATTTGATTCTTTAATGTTTTAAAAATAATTCGACCGTTTTGTTCAATTACCTTAATTTGGTTTTGGATATGTTTTCGATCTTCATTATCCATTACACCATTTAAAAATCTAAGACCCTTACCGGCTAAATTAATTAAGCCGCGTTTACTTACATGATGTGGAATAATGCTATTAAGTTCTTGTTCTAAATTCGTTAGATTGTGGATTAGGCTTGAAGGAATTTCGGTTTTTTATGAAGCTCGATTATATTGGATTCAATTTTACTGAGACTTTCTTCATATTGGCTCAAGCTCTTTTATAATCCAAAATAATTTTAATATCTGACTCTTTTAAAAGAACATATTAATTTCCAGATTGTATTTCATTTATGTCTATTGAATAATGAGCCAGAGATAATGATGGGGACAGTAATATGATAAGAAAAAATATTCCTATAATTAGGAGGATTAAAATTAGTTTTGATATTTATATTTTCTTTTAAACTGATTAATATAACGAGGTAAAATTTCTTTATTGATTTTAACATGGTTGTCGTCGGATTCTGTAATATTTATTTTTTGATGATGAGGTTGGAGTTTATTAATTCTATTGCTAATTTTCTAAATAGTCTCGATTGAAATTGGACTCCCTGATCGGTAGTGACTATGGACGGAATTCCGAATCTTGTCACGTAGGTGGTGGCTACAGTGATTGCGGTCATGTCCTTTATAGGGATCGCTTCCGGCCACCGGGTAAACTGGTCAACCATTGTTAGAATATAAATAAACCCATTTGAAATCGGCAGTGGCCCGACAATATCGATGTGCACGTGTTGGAATCTGCCTTTGGGAGTTGTAAATTTATCAAAACGCGACGTTGTATGGCGTTTGACTTTCGATTGTTGGCAGCCCGGATATGATTTTGCCCAATTACCAACATCGGTATTCATTTGTGGCCAAAAATATTCGGAGTTCACGAGTTTATGTGTTGCTCTTACGCCAGGGTGACACAACTCGTGAAGGCTTTCAAACATTTTGTGCCTCCAGCTTTTCGGAATGTATGGGCGGCTTGTACCAGTCGACACCTCACACCATACATCTTCGTTGGACCTAGGTATTATGATTTATTTCAACTCGACTTTTGATTTGATTACACGATTTTTGACTAAGTATTGGAGTTTGAGTCGCTTTTCTGCACTCGAGGCAAATCGTTTAGAGATAATGCTGACAGTTCGTTAAACCTAGAAAGACAATCGCTGACCACGTTATGAATACCTTTAATGTGTTGTATATTGCCCCTGAATTGGGCTATACAATCTAAGTATCGCAATTGTCGTGGACTACGTTCAGATTTTGAAACAATAGCTGTGCATAAAGACTTGTGATCTGTGTATATGGGAAAGTGCCTCCCTTCCACGAAATACCTAAAGTGTTGTATTTAATGCGTCGGTTGTGATGTTGTATTTTGTGTGTTCGAGTGGGTGCGCGAGTAAAGTTGCCATGGCGAGTGAATTTTTCGTTTTGGTAAACTTAACGTTACATTCTTCCGAACACGAAAACTGTGTTTTATTTTTTCCTTTTTTAACGAGTATTGCTAGGTGGTCGTGTATTGGGGCTAGCTTTTCTGCTAATCGGGGTATGAATCTATGGTAGTACTTAACCATGACGAGAAATCGCTGTATTTGGCGAACTGTCGTTAGTTTTGGGAAACTCTGTATCGCAGTCACTTTGTCTTGGGACGGTAGGATACCGTCTTTTGATATAGTGTGACTTAAAAATTCCAGAGATTTTACACCAAACACACATTTCGAAGCCTTTATATTTAGGCCGTATTCGGTGAGACGTTTGAACAGTTGTTTTAAATATTGTTTGTGTTCTGTTTCGTTTTTGCTCGCTATAAGTATGTCGTCTATATAGCAGAATAGAAAATCAAGAGCAGTAGTAACTTCGTTAAGAAATCTTTGAAACGTCTGCGCTGAATTTCGTAAACCGTATGGCATTCGTGTAGATTCAAATAGGCCGAAAGGAGTTGTAATTGCGGTTTTTTATATATATCTTCTTCTGCCATTGACACGCATCAGGTCGGTTTTCGAAAAAGATGTACAAACCGGCTAGTTGTTGGTAAAAGCTCTGAATGTGTGGTATCGGGTATCTATCGGGAACAGTGATCGCGTTCACTTTCTGTTAATCGCCGCATGGACGCCAATCGTTATCTTTTTTCTTCCCCATATGTAACGGTGAAGCAAATCGCGATTTCGAGGGGCCACAGATCCCGAGGTCCACCATGTGTTGGAATTCTAGCTTGGCCGCTTTCAATTTCTCGGAATCTAGTCGGCGGGGCTTGTCAGACGGGGCTGAGCTTTGTATTTCTATATAATGGCGTACATGATGACGAACCGGGTGGTTGTAATTTGGTAATTCTGTTAATGATGGAAATTCTTTTAAAATATTGCCGTATTCAATGTTAATACTGAATATTTTTGGTGTTGGTGTTTCGGCTTTAGCGATTATTGCATTTACTATAATTTACGTGGAATTATCTATTAATCTACGGTTTTTTAAGTCGATTAGTAGATTGTGTTTTGAAACAAAATCTTCGCAGATAGTAGGTTTATCTACCGCTGCTAATATAAATGTGTGAGTAAATGCACGTCGTAGTCCGAGATCGAGTTTCAATAATTTTATCGCTTATGTTGATATATCTGTACTGTTTGCAGCCGATAGCAAACACCCGGTATCTTTTTTTCGTAAGGAAATAACTTATGTGGAATTACTGAAATTTAATTACTGAAATGTAATTACAGATGTTTTCGTTAATTGTTGCAACTATTGGTCTATTTGGTTGAAAACTTGGTTTAAATTTAGGTAGATGTGAATTAAAATTATTATTCACATTTTCTATTGGATTTTTAATATTTTTAAATTTGCTCCTACAGTCAATAGTATTAAGACTATTATTTCTGCAGATAGAACAGTAATTAGAGTGATTTGATTGAAAGGTAGTTTTTTTATTTAATTTATTTAATTTTTCCTCTTGCAATGCTAAATCTATAGCTTTGACAAGAGTCTCTGGTCTAGTGGTACGCGCTATTAAACGAATTGGCTCTTTTAAACCATTTATGAAACTGGTTAACGCTAACTTTTCATTCATTTCCCTAATAGCCGTACCTACTTCTTTTGAAGCAGTGGTATCTATACTAGAAATATTGAGTTCCTCTAAGAGTTTCTCAATTCTATTGGCGTAAAAGGACACGTCTTCCTTTTGTCCTTGGTTCAGGGTAAAAATATCGGATTGTATAAGTTGTACTGCCCTTAATTTGGAAAAATTAGTTTGCAATGCTAATTTTAAAGCATTCCAATTATCATAACTGTGATAACGAATGATTAGGTTGTAAGCTCGTCCTACTAATTTGGACGTAATTACATCAATAAAATCTAGTTTTTCCTCAGCAGTATTTGCACGTTTATATTGGATGTCGGCCATTTGGAGAAAACGATGTAGTTCTAAAGAGTTTCCACTAAACTCAGGAATCATTTTTAAAGCCTGATTTATATTTAAACTAGCCGCCATTTTGGATGAGGGTTTTGTGTTATTGACGTTAGAGTTTGAAGGGGGATTTGGTGGTGAATTATTATTATTAGTATTTGAATTTAAATTATTCGAAATATTTTCAGTATTTGAATTATTAGTATTTGAATTTAAATTATTCGAAATATTTTCAGTATGTATTTTAGTGATTGACCACAATTTTACAAACATAAATTAGATTTTGACTACATCCTACAACCATTGACTACATTTAAAAGACTACATTTAGAAAGACTACATTCAAAAAACTACATTAAAAAAATTACATTAAAAACTTATTCCATACCCTTACCTCCCCTTTCAAACTTGTTGTATAACTTTTTTACTTTGTTTTTTTTTGTTTTTGTTTTACTGTAATCCGATATATTGTAAAAAAAATACCTAATGTTTCCGATTTTTTTTTATATTTTTTTTTTTTGCAATAAATGCCCTTTTTTTCTAAAAACATTTTATAACCACTATATTATCTGAAATAGATATTACATCGGTTGTTAAATTCTTACGGTAATTACATTTCATTTGCTTCATATTTAATAAATTTGATACACATTCATCTTTATATGGTATTAAGTATTTTTTTTAAATTTCTTTTCCATCTATGTTAATAAAAATATTTTGCTTACAAATTATGACGTTACTAGTTATTATGTCTAATTCTAATGAATTATCTTTATTAGGAATTTTGTCAATAATAGCTCTAAAATAATATTCCTTTACAAAATTTGGTATCGATAAAACAAACATTATTAGGTTTTCCTTAAAAAATATAAAAAAAATTATGTAAGGTAACATTTCAACAGTAATATTATAATATGTTACTTCATCATGCGTTATAATATTTCTAGAGAGAATTCCTTATTTACTAGCTAAAATTATTTCTTTTATATTTGAAATTTCTTTAGATAAAATGTTAATATTTTCATTTATTTCTGTTTTAATTATAAAAAGTTTTAAATCATTATCAATTTTGTTTAAGTGACTTTTAAATTCATTTATTGTCAAAGTAATTTTATTTTGCATATTATTAACATGTTTCATAGTATTTTCCATCTGATCTGAAATCTGTTTATTTATTGTAATTTGATTCTTTAATGTTTTAAAAATAATTCGACCGTTTTGTTCAATTACCTTAATTTGGTTTTGGATATGTTTTCGATCTTCATTATCCATTACACCATTTAAAAATCTAAGACCCTTACCGGCTAAATTAATTAAGCCGCGTTTACTTACATGATGTGGAATAATGCTATTAAGTTCTTGTTCTAAATTCGTTAGATTGTGGATTAGGCTTGAAGGAATTTCGGTTTTTTATGAAGCTCGATTATATTGGATTCAATTTTACTGAGACTTTCTTCATATTGGCTCAAGCTCTTTTATAATCCAAAATAATTTTAATATCTGACTCTTTTAAAAGAACATATTAATTTCCAGATTGTATTTCATTTATGTCTATTGAATAATGAGCCAGAGATAATGATGGGGACAGTAATATGATAAGAAAAAATATTCCTATAATTAGGAGGATTAAAATTAGTTTTGATATTTATATTTTCTTTTAAACTGATTAATATAACGAGGTAAAATTTCTTTATTGATTTTAACATGGTTGTCGTCGGATTCTGTAATATTTATTTTTTGATGATGAGGTTGGAGTTTATTAATTCTATTGCTAATTTTCTAAATAGTCTCGATTGAAATTGGACTCCCTGATCGGTAGTGACTATGGACGGAATTCCGAATCTTGTCACGTAGGTGGTGGCTACAGTGATTGCGGTCATGTCCTTTATAGGGATCGCTTCCGGCCACCGGGTAAACTGGTCAACCATTGTTAGAATATAAATAAACCCATTTGAAATCGGCAGTGGCCCGACAATATCGATGTGCACGTGTTGGAATCTGCCTTTGGGAGTTGTAAATTTATCAAAACGCGACGTTGTATGGCGTTTGACTTTCGATTGTTGGCAGCCCGGATATGATTTTGCCCAATTACCAACATCGGTATTCATTTGTGGCCAAAAATATTCGGAGTTCACGAGTTTATGTGTTGCTCTTACGCCAGGGTGACACAACTCGTAAAGGCTTTCAAACATTTTGTGCCTCCAGCTTTTCGGAATGTATGGGCGGCTTGTACCAGTCGACACCTCACACCATACATCTTCGTTGGACCTAGGTATTATGATTTATTTCAACTCGACTTTTGATTTGATTACACGATTTTTGACTAAGTATTGGAGTTTGAGTCGCTTTTCTGCACTCGAGGCAAATCGTTTAGAGATAATGCTGACAGTTCGTTAAACCTAGAAAGACAATCGCTGACCACGTTATGAATACCTTTAATGTGTTGTATATTGCCCCTGAATTGGGCTATATAATCTAAGTATCGCAATTGTCGTGGACTACGTTCAGATTTTGAAACAATAGCTGTGCATAAAGACTTGTGATCTGTGTATATGGGAAAGTGCCTCCCTTCCACGAAATACCTAAAGTGTTGTATTTAATGCGTCGGTTGTGATGTTGTATTTTGTGTGTTCGAGTGGGTGCGCGAGTAAAGTTGCCATGGCGAGTGAATTTTTCGTTTTGGTAAACTTAACGTTACATTCTTCCGAACACGAAAACTGTGTTTTATTTTTTCCTTTTTTAACGAGTATTGCTAGGTGGTCGTGTATTGGGGCTAGCTTTTCTGCTAATCGGGGTATGAATCTATGGTAGTACTTAACCATGACGAGAAATCGCTGTATTTGGCGAACTGTCGTTGGTTTTGGGAAACTCTGTATCGCAGTCACTTTGTCTTGGGACGGTAGGATACCGTCTTTTGATATAGTGTGACTTAAAAATTCCAGAGATTTTACACCAAACACACATTTCGAAGCCTTTATATTTAGGCCGTATTCGGTGAGACGTTTGAACAGTTGTTTTAAATATTGTTTGTGTTCTGTTTCGTTTTTGCTCGCTATAAGTATGTCGTCTATATAGCAGAATAGAAAATCAAGAGCAGTAGTAACTTCGTTAAGAAATCTTTGAAACGTCTGCGCTGAATTTCGTAAACCGTATGGCATTCGTGTAAATTCAAATAGGCCGAAAGGAGTTGTAATTGCGGTTTTTTATATATATATTCTTCTGCCATTGACGCGCATCAGGTCGGTTTTCGAAAAAGATGTACACACCGGCTAGTTGTTGGTAAAAGCTCTGAATGTGTGGTATCGGGTATCTATCGGGAACAGTGATCGCGTTCACTTTCTGTTAATCGCCGCATGGACGCCAATCGTTATCTTTTTTCTTCCCCATATGTAACGGTGAAGCAAATCGCGATTTCGAGGGGCCACAGATCCCGAGGTCCACCATGTGTTGGAATTCTAGCTTGGCCGCTTTCAATTTCTCGGAATCTAGTCGGCGGGGCTTGTCAGACGGGGCTGAGCTTTGTATTTCTATATAATGGCGTACATGATGACGAACCGGGTGGTTGTAATTTGGTAATTCTGTTAATGATGGAAATTCTTTTAAAATATTGCCGTATTCAATGTTAATACTGAATATTTTTGGTGTTGGTGTTTCGGCTTTAGCGATTATTGCATTTACTATAATTTACGTGGAATTATCTATTAATCTACGGTTTTTTAAGTCGATTAGTAGATTGTGTTTTGAAACAAAATCTTCGCAGATAGTAGGTTTATCTACCGCTGCTAATATAAATGTGTGAGTAAATGCACGTCGTAGTCCGAGATCGAGTTTCAATAATTTTATCGCTTATGTTGATATATCTGTACTGTTTGCAGCCGATAGCAAACACCCGGTATCTTTTTTTCGTAAGGAAATAACTTATGTGGAATTACTGAAATTTCAGTAGAATTTTCGCGGCAATGTATAAAAAGACGGCGAGATTTATTTGTTCCACTGTTCGCCGCATTAACAGTGGAATTAATTAGTTTAAATTTTTCGCAGGGTTCTGTAATCCGGTTTTATAACTACACGGTTTCTGACAATTACGTGCCTTATTACCGAACCTGTTGTGAAAATAACAGAAGTTGTCATTATTGTTTCGCGACACGGATTTAGATTTTTCTCTTGAGCGCGATGAAGATCTGTTTCTGAATCGATCACGATCGCGGGTCCCCAGGTCAAGCCTAGTTAAAAGTTTTTTTATTTCATGTAATTCTTTCGTGATACTTTGGTCTGTTGTAGCGTGGTACGGTACCATTTTATTTTGATATAACTATTAAAACTATTTGCGTAACTATTTCATCTTCAGTGGCGTAACTATTTGCGATTGACGATTCAGCGGTGGCTGCTGAAGGCTGAGATACTTCCCATATTTTATCAGCGATTGGTAATATTTCATCTTAATCTTAATAGTTTTATCGGCCCAAGCTGCCACAGAAGTGCGTAGGGTTTGGGGTAATCGTTTAAATTCTTTTCACTAATTCCTTATCAATAAGTGCAGAATCCCCAGCCTGATTTGACAATAACCTGAAAAATTCTGTCGGGCTGAGGTCACCTATTTCATTTAGACCCGATAGTAAATAGTCTAACCGTTTTTCATTTTATATGCCATGTCTTTCGATTAAGGATTTTCTTAATGTTAGGTATTTCGGAGCGTTCGGATTGTGGTTTTTTAGAATGTCGAAAACAGACACGGCGATGTCTTATGGTAACGCAGCTAATGTGTGGTTGAACTTGTCATCGTATTTAATTGACTTATGTAGGTTAAATTGGTTTTCCGCCAATATAAACCACAGGTCAGGATTTTTGTCGAAAAATGGGGCTAATTTGATACGCGTTTTTTCGTTTCCGTGCTGTTTGGCATTTTGAAAATGTTTTAGCTTCAAAGTTTAAAATAAAGTTCGTAAAACTGATTGAAATTTTAATATTTCGGAATCCGTATTGAAAAAATTATCTATAGTGGATTCGACTATACCAATCACGATAGTAAGGTAATTGGAAAAACAAAATTTTACCGAATTTTTTTTTTAATTCGATGCGTTAAATTATAATCTAGAGCAGGTAAATATTGTAGTGCTTTAAAAAAAAAATATTTTTGTGCTATTAAATTCGATAAATAATTTTTGTCGTATCGTAACTAATACACCCTGTATCTTCTGTGAACGAATATTTTGTATACTATATTTATATGATTAATGTAAAAAATAATTGCCGAACGCAACCCGTGTACCCGGTATTTTGTAAAAATCAACTATTTATTCTTTGTGTGGATACAATTCTTGTTTTATATATGTATTTCATAAGTTTTATTTAGATTCAATTAAATATATAATATATAATAATATATTAATTTTACTTTCAGTAATAAATGCTTTTTATATATGTATATTTGAAATGTATATGTTTTACAATAATTAGTATATACTGTATATTAAATTGTTTGTATTTTTTTGCAATAATTGGAATTCTAATATTTAAGAAAAATATTTTATTTTTAAATAATCACATAATTTTATTATTTTCGATTATTTGAATTATATCAATTATATATACAAATAAGTTTTTTCTTTCTTCCAAAATTGAAACTGAATGGCTTTTACTTTAATTCATACGTATGTACGAAATATTATTATATGGTATATTACATTAGACAATTTTATAATAGTTTTACATATATTTATCCTTAAACAATTTTATAATAATTTTGTTTACGTAAATAATTTTGTACATATATTTTTTAATATTTGTAATTTTATTAGGTTCATATTTTGTAATTAAAATATGATTGTAATTGTAATTAAATTATTATAAAATTGTTGTGTAGACTGTACTTTTCCACACGTGATATTTTATTCCACACGTGGATCTATAACCTTTTTTATAAATTTTGTAACGTTTTTTTTTGTATCTTTTATAACGTTTCATTTATTATATTACTATTTGCATATTTTACTTTTACTGATTTTATTTTATAATTATTTTAGATTAGTAAAATTTATAATTTTTAGAAATATGATTTTATAGTATTTTTTTATTTTTTAAAATCAATAATTTTTGAAAATTTTAATAAAAGACATTTGATATTTAAAATATGGTACTTGTTAGTTTTTTTTTTAATGCAATGCTTTTCTTGAATATTTGCAATTGTTGATTATGCAATGCAAACGGTGCTGCATATTTTCATGAAAATGAATATTTTCATTTATTTTTAACTTGTATTTTATGCACGTGGTTTAAATCTCACTACCGAAAATATGTTTGCCACTTTATAATAAAAGGTTATTTTTACTTTAATTATGTTTTTAAATTATAATTAAACTATTCGTGATTTAAATGTCACAACTAAAAATATGTTTTTATTTTATAATTAATTATGTATAAAGTTTTTTCTTTGCACGTTACTTAGTTCGGGGTCACCAATTGTGGGATCTTAATATTATTTTCATCAAACACATGATTCCACTTATTAAATAAAATATTTATTTTTACTGTTAATTGTTAATTTATTTATCTAATTACAATATTGGTTTTTACCACTCCGAGAATATATAATTGACTGAGAACGATGCCAACTATATTCGTTGTTATATATTATCATTTAACAATGGTTATCTATTAACAATGATAATACTCTAACCACGGATATAATTGAGTTAAATTTCTTGAGTGCAACGATACTGGCTGTCTCGGTTACGGATCAAAGTTAGTTCAATTATTTATCGCTATTATCAATTATGACGCTACAAGGCTTTACAATTTTTGCAAAATCCTTTATAAATTTTCGATAATAACCGACAACACCCAAGAAGAATTTTATTTGTTTTTGTGTTTTAGGAACAGGAAATTTAATAATAGATTCAATTTTGTTTGGATTAGGCTTTATACCATTAGTTGTAACAATATTACCAAGGAATTCTGTTTCATGTTTCGTAAATTCACTTTTATCTAATTGTATTTTTAAATTCTTATCTTCAAGTTTTTTTAATATTTTTCTTAAGCAGACATAATGTTCTTCCCTACTAGTGCTAAAGATAATAATATCGTCCATATACACGTAACAACATTTTCTTATAAATTCACTTAGAACAGAATTCATTAAGCGCTGAAATGTAGCAGGTGCATTCTTTAATCCGAATGGCATCCTGACATATTCGAAATGACCGCTATCTGTACTGAACGCAGTCTTTTTAATATCTTATTCAGCTATTACAAATCTGGTGGAAACTTTTGGCTAAGTCTGGAGTTGTAAAATACATCGCTCGACCAAGCTTATCTAAAATATCGTCAATATTCGGAATGGGATATTTATCGTCAACTGTCACATTATTGAGCTTTCTATAATCCGTAACAATACGCCATTTTTGTTTACCTGACGCATCTTGTTTTTTTTTTGGTACCACCCATATAGGCGCGAAATATGGAGAATCACAGTGTCTAATTATACCCTGTTGAAACATTTCATTTATTTGTTTACTAACTTCTTGACGATGAACTTCAGGATAACGACACAGTTTTGTGTAAATCGGAAGTTCATTAGTTGTATTATTTTATGTTTAATTTCATGAGTGAACGTTAGATCATCACCTTCACGATAGAAAGCTGAATCAAATTTAGTTAATATTTTCATAATCTCTTCCCTAGTATTTGAATCTAGTAGATGATAACACCTTATTTCATTTTCGCTTAAAAATATGTCATGTTGAAAAACTTTTAATTCTTCTAATCGAACTGGTATATGATATAACTTTTCTTCATTTTCATTGAAGAAGAGTGAAATTGCATTACCTGTATTTAGTTTTAATACTTTCTCTTTATAATTTATTTCAGCTTCGAGAGGGAAAAGAATATTATTGCCTATTAGGCCATCAAATTTATCATGGAAATTCATTTCCAAAAATTCCATTTTATTATTACAATAAAATTTCAAAAATGCGTCAATAGTTATTTTATTACCACATGAAATAATATTTTTCAATGTTTTAATATCAATACATTTTATTTTACTACGATAAATTGGGTTAAAAATTCCGGCGTTTAAAATACTCATTGTGGCACAGGTGTCCACAAAAAATTTCAATGGTCTACCTTTTGATTGAATTTTTATATAAGGAAGTGAGAAGTGCTGGGTTCCGAGGCTGGTAATTGAAAATTTTCTACTGCTTCCTGAGTATATCCTAGTATTAATAGTTTTATCAATATCCAAGGTTGCTGGCCTGGAATTATTAGGATTTGTTTTAAAATTTTGCCTATAGTTTTCTGATCTATTGAATTGATTTGATTTAGAATAACCTTGTTTATAATTATTGTTTTTTCTAAAATTGTTATAAGAATTGGGTTTGTTATATTTTTCACTTTGATAAGTTGGTTTGTTTGAATTGTTTGAAATTTTTTTTTCATTGTTATAATTTTGGCTTGGAATTTTTTTGTCACTGCTTGACTGGTTATTTGGAAAACTTTTGTTTCTATTTTTCATAGGATTGAAATATGCATAATATTCTCATACAAAATATCTAAAGTTTCTTCAAGAGTTGAATGGTTTCTACGATAAATTATTGACCGCATGGGTTCTGGTAATTTTTCTTTAAAGACTTTTAAAACAGTAAAATTAGCTTGAATTATTATTAAGTCTTCTTAGAATACTTTTAATTTGTTTAAATGATTTATTTAAACACTATTTGTAGAAAATTGAACTAAGAAGTGTACTCATCAAAAAAAATCTTATCACCGAAATTTTTTATTAAAACAGATTTCATTTCAGATCAATTGCCTTCATTATTATTTATCTATTATTTCTCTTGCTTTTCCTATTAATTTACTCTTAAGTTTATTTAACAAAATCTTCTGACTATCAGTATCATATTTTAAAATTAATGGCACAATATTTTCTACTAATTCTAAAAAAGTAAATAAATCCTCACCCTTTCCATTAAATTCTGGTAAAGTATTGATGTATATGAGTGGATCTAATGATAACACCAATGGTTCAAGTTGCAATTGTTGTTGTGTTGTTGAGGCTTCTTGCGGTGGGTTCGTCATGTTGTAGAGTAATATTGATGCTTCAATTTATTTTTATTGATTTTCAGAAAAATAAAATAATTTATGTTGAGTAAACAGCTATTATTTATTTAGTTTTATATATATTTTTTTTAGCTTTGCATTTTTGTTTTTGTTCGTTTTATTCACAAACAGAATAATTTTAATTGTTTTTATTTGTTTAAATTAAATAATCGCGTTTATTTTCGTTTTATCACTGATCTCTTTAATAGAGAGCCTACCGACTGCGCCAGTTAACTTCTTCAGAACATAAATATTAATATCTTTTTAATAAAAACACAGTTAAGTTATTTTAATTCTTAACATTACAATTTATTTCAATTATTTCTATTATTTGTTTTAACATAAAAGTTATTTCCAAAATTTTATCATATAAAATTGTACCGCGCTCAACTAAATCTGTTTACGGAATGAATGTGTAAATTAAAATTTGATTCTTAAAATTATTATAAAAGCTTATTAATATTTCATGTATCTTAAAACTAAAACTGTGAGAACGACAACGAATAATTTGCAAAGATAAAAAGTAGATAAAATTCTGGATAATTGAAATGTGAATTTAGTATTATTAGATAAAAAATGCTGGCTAATTGAAATTTTAATTTAATTACTTTCCTTTTATTGAATTTACAATTCATGTTTTCCTCATCTGGGCACAGCTCCTAAACGGCTTTACCGATTTAACTCAAATTTGAAACTTAAACTCGTGTTATTAACCACTCGGTACTTTAAAAACTTTCATCGCCCTTCGAGGGGGAGGGGGGTTGGGCCTATTTTCTAAAAAGTCATGTGGAGTATCAAATTAAAGGTCTTAATGAGTACATTTCGATGGGTAGTGTTTCGGGCACCTAGGACCATGTGGGCCCCCAAAAAATGGGGCCAAAAATGAAAAAAAATCATTTAGGGTATCAAATTAAAGGTCTGGAAGATTAGATATCTTTGGGGCAAGTAATAGAAGTGTTTTAGGGCAACTTAGGTCGTGTGGGGCCTGAAATTATTATTAATTTCCTTTTATTAAATTTACAATTCATATTTTCCTCACCTGGGCATAGCTCCTAAACGGCTTAAACGATTAAACTCAAATTTGGAACTTAAGCTCCAGCGTTGACCCATTCGATGCCACATACTTTTCATGGCCCGGCGAGGGGGAGTGGGGTTGGGCCTATATTCAAAAAAGTCATGTGGGGTATCAAATTAAAGGTATTGATAAGTAAATCAAGTTCAGTAGTGTTTCCGGCAACGAGGGCTATGTGGGGCCTCAAAAAATGGGGCCTATTTTCAAAGAAGTCATGTGGGGTATCAAATTAAAGGTCTTGGTGAGTACATCTCGTTGGGTAGTGTTTCTAGTAACGAGGGCCATGTGGGGCCCCAAAAAATTGGGCCAAAAATAATAAACATCATGTGGAGTATCAAATTAAAGATCTGGAAGAACATGTATCTTTGGAGCAAGTAATGGTAGCGTTTCGGGCAACGAGGTTCATGTGGGGGCCTGATAAATGGGGCCAAAAATAATAAAAATCATTTGGGGTATGAAATTAAAGGTCTTAATGAGTACATCTCGTTGGGTAATGTTTCAAGTAAAAAGGGACATGTGGGGTCCCTAAAAATGGAGCGAAAAATAACAAAAATCATGTGGGGTATCAATTTAAGGGCCGGGAATAGTAGATATCTTTGGGGCATGTAATGGGAGTGTTTGGGGCAACCAGAGCCGGTAGCTGACGAGTTTATCGAAAACGAGTTTATCGAATACGAGTTTATCGAAAACGAGTTTATCGAAAACGAGTTTATCGAAAGCGAGTTTATCGAATGATCAATTGATCGAGTGACGAGTTTATCGAAAAATATTATTTTTAAGGAATTAAAAACTTTTAATTTTTTTCTTTTTATACATAAACTTCAAATGTGTTTATAATAGCATTTGTTGGAAAAAAATGTGTTTTATGTAAAAAATATTGAAAAAAACGTTTTATCCGTTGCAGGTTTCCATTACTGTGGGAAACTCCCTTCATTTATACATTTTCTGATTTTGTATATTTTTGAATTTAATATAGATATTCAGTTATCAAGTAATGTAGTTATTAGTGATAATACTAAAAATATGTAGAAATAAAAAAAAAATTTGAAAATGGATTTACAATTCTTTATTATAATTAAAAAGGAAAACAGAAATTATTTTTAAATTGATATTTATTCTATAAAGACAAAAGTTATGAAGCCAAAATATATTGGCGCTGTGAAAACTATAAAAGTAAATCCACCGTTGGGATGAAAATATGGATATAAATGATCATTTACGATCGATTGCTCACAATATTTCATATTAAATTTTAAAATTACTATATAAATATTATGTACATATATGTTTAAATAAAATATTTAAAATTTCTGTATATACATAAAATATTTAAGTTTTTAATTTTTTAAAAAGAGACATGCTTTTATGAGATAAAATTCACAATTCGTAAGTTCCTTAAAAATAATATTTTGAGATAAACTCGTCATTCGATCAATTAATTATTAGAAAACGGAATACCACAAGGATCAGTCCTTAGTGTGACTTTATTCTTAATTGCAATCAATAGTATTGCCAATCAAATAAAACTACCAGTAAAATTTATTATGTATGCCGATGACCTTGTAGTATTTTGCTCAGGCAAAAACTTACAAAAAATTCAAAAAATAATACAGGAAACATTAAACAAACTTTCATTATGGTGTGATAACACTGGTTTTAAATTTTCACAAACAAAGACAGTTTATCCAGATTTTTTAATAAATAATACAAAAATAATATATGTTGATAATTTCAAATTTCTCGGTGTTATCTTTGATCCAAAGCTTCGATGGGCTCCCCACATAAAAATGATAAAGGCTAAGGCTACCAAAAACCTAAATTTGCTTAAAATGCTGAGTCATTCAAGATTTGGATCAGATAGAAAATTATTATTAAGATTACACAACCTAATTATATTACCAATTATTGATTATGCTAGTATAGTATATTCATCAGCTAACCAAACATTACTTAAATTTCTGGATGTGGTAAACAACTTAGGTACAAGAATTGCAACTGGTGCCTTTAGAACAAGCCCAGCTATAAGCATCCTAGCAGATGCAGGACAAATGCCATTAAAATATAGACGTGAAAAACAAACTATGATTTACGCAAATAAAGTATTGTCTTTTGACGATCACCCCCTAACTAAACTTATAAATGACCAAACCTTATTCTTAAAACTAAAAAATCGAAAACAAAACTACCAACCCAGTTTTGTAAGAATGAAATTACTACTAGAGAAGAATAATATTCCATGTAATAATATGACAGAAATAATTCAATTCCAACAAACCCCTCCATGGCTTAACAAAAAAATACACATAAATATATCCCTCGCTGTACATAAAAAAGAAAATACCATACAAGAAATATATAAATCTCATTATAATGAAGAGATCAATAATAAATATTTAGACCACGAATTAGTATTTACAGATGGATCAGTAATAAACAATGAAACTGGTGCTGCATTTATAATTAAAGATACTAAAAGACAATTCCATTTAATAAAAAATACAAGTATTTTTTCCGCTGAATTATATGCAATAAAAAAAAGTATAGAGCACTGCATAGAAAATTCGACAAAACCTAAGTTTCTTATATGCTCAGATTCACTAAGTGCTCTCCAAGCTCTACGACATTTATATCCCTTCCATAGTTTAGTACAACAAATAAATGATATTATTAACAATACCCATGACAAAACATTTTCATTTTTATGGATACCTTCACACTTAAATATTGGTAATAATAACACTGTTGATCAACTAGCTAAAAATTCCACTCTGCTAGAAATAGACAATACATTTAAGTTTATATATAACGACATGAAACCAAAAATATCCAAATCTTTATGGAATGCATGGAATCTAGAATGGGAGCAGTTATCTTTAGATAATAAATTAAGAAACATAAAAAATTCAGTTAAAATATGGCAAACGCTACCATCCTTTACAAGGAAAGAATCAATAATATTAACCCGAATTAGAATCGGACACACAAAATTAACACATTCATATCTACTTGAATACCCTCACTTACCACAACCACAATGTAGATGTGACCACAACATAAAATTAACAATCAAACACATTTTTGATGAATGTCCTATATTTGAAAGAAAAAAGTACTTTAATCAAATTAATGGCTTGAAAGACTTAAAAAATGATGAATACAATTCCACTATTAAAATAATTAATTTTTAAAAAATATTAAATTTTATAATAAAATCTAAAGATAAGAAATAGTAAAAAAAAAAAAAAAAAAAAATGTAATTAGAAAACCAAATATGATTATTATAGTATCATAATAACTAAATAATAAATATCAAAATATATTTATATTAAATCAATGCAATAAAGTTGTTAGCAACAAAAACATATTCAAAATAATAATAATATGTTGCACTTAGTTTAAGTCAATTAATAAATTAATAGATTAAGTTGATAAAATTTTGGTAATCAGATATAAAATGAATTAATGGAATTATAATGAATTAGTAGATATTAAGAAAAAAATTAACTGTACTACAGGCCTTAAAAAACCTAGATATGTGTTGAAAGGCCTTAAGAAAAACAATTTAAAAAAAAAAAAAAAAAAAAAAAAATTATTCGATAAACTCGTTTTCGATAAACTCGCTTTCGAACTCGTTTTCGATAAATTCGTTTTCGATAAACTAGTTTTCGATAAACTCGTTTTCGATAAACTTACCGGGAATCACCAGAGCCATGTAGATGTCTTTCGCTCTTGCGTCGGTTAACAAAAACACTCGCTTTGCATCGGTCCTTCGTTATGGGTCGATAATTTGGGTTATATATATAAATATATATAGTATATATATATATATATATATATATATATATATATATATATATAATAAATAAAAAAAAATCGAATTATAAGCCGTTTTCGCTTTTCTGGCTCATTAAATACAATACATGAAGGTGGTAGATCGCACAAAACAACCTATTGCAAAAAAGCATCCTTTTATATTAACAAGTTCTATTGGAAGTGAATTGGACTTAGAACTTTCCCACATGACCATCCAACGCCGAAATGTGGATGGGGGTCTACCAACATACAAAAGCATTAAAAAGCCATTTATTTCGAAAAAGAATCGACGAGCAAGGTTAGAATTTGCAAAGAAGCATATAAACTGGACTGTTGCCAAATGGAGAATAATGTTTTTTTTCTGATGAATCAAAGTTCAACATGATGGGTTCCGACGCATTGAGATTAGTGCGCATACCAAAAGGAGACTGCTTTGAAAGCCACCATAAAGCACGGGGAGGCAACATAATGGTCTGGGAATGTTTTTCTGGCAATGAAATCGGGCCAATTCATAAAATTAGTGGCATAATGGACAGTTTCATGTACAAATATATTCTTATATGTATATATATATATACTATTTATATATATATATATATTATAGTAAATATATATAAACAATATAAAAATTCTACAGTGTCTGACTAAAACTTAAAATATTTGACCGACTAAAAAGTATGAAATAATAAATAAATAAAAAAAAACATTTTTTAAAAATACTTTCCTTTATAAATAGTAATATGCGACTAAAAAATAATAAATAATACTAAAATTATATAATCTTACATTCTTGTATCTAGAGTTTCAGTAATGGTCAATTGTAGAAGGGTTACCTGCAAACATACTAGTTTAGAGATTCAGCAAAGGTAAAGTATAGTAAAAGGGAAGTAGACCCCTTATAACTGATCAAAATTAATGGTAGCAAATCTGATCAGAATTAATAGTATGTAAAGAATCAATAGAGAATTAATAGAATTTATCAGAATCAAGGATATTTAAAAGGGGTCTACTTCCTTTTTACTATACTTTACCTATACGGAATCTCTAATCTAGTACGTTTGCAGTTAACCCTACTGCAATTAACCATTACTGAAACTCTAGATAGAAGAAAGTAATATTATATAATTTTAGTATTCTTACTTATTACTTTTTAGACGTATATTACTATTTATAAAGGAAAGTATTTTTAAAAAATAAATAAAAAAAAAACATTTTTTAAAAATACTTTCCTTTGTTAATAGTAATATGCGACTAAAAACTAATAAATAATAACGGCTCATATATATTTTTATATAAACATATGTCCATTTTTTTTATTTTTGGCCACATATGGCCCTCTTTACCTGAAACATTACCCAACGAGATGTACTCATCGAGACCTTTAATTTGATACCTCATCTGACTATTTTCAAAATAGCCCCCTCACACGGTTCTTCACCCGGCCATGAAAATTATGTGGCGGTAAATGGGTCATATCACAAGCTTAAGTTCCAAATTTAAGTTAAATCGGTAAAGCTGTTTAGGAGGTATGCTCAGGTGAAGAAAATATGCATTTTTCAGCACCCCACATGATCAATTTTTCAGGCCCCCACATGACCCACGTTGCTCGAAACACTACCATTACTTGCCCCAAAGATATCTACATTTCCAGACCTTTAATTTGATACCCTACATGTTTTTTTTCATTTTTGATCCCATTTTTTGGGGCCACACTTGGTCCTAGTTACCCGAAACACTACCCAACGTGATGTTATCATTAATACCTTTAATTTGATACGCCACATGGCTTTTTTTAAATTAGGCCCAACCCTCCGCCCCCTTGAAAATTAAGTGGACCGAATGGGTCATAACACGAGCTTAAGTTCCAAATTTCAGTTAAATCGGTCAAGCCGTTTAGCAGCTATGTCCAGGTGAGGAAAACATGAATTGTAAATTCAATAAAAGGAAAGTAAAAATGTTTTTTTATACCCAACTAACAATTTGTTTCTTAAAACACTCATAGCTGTACAGAAGAGCAACAGTTAAGAATAGCGTTCTTAACGTGTATTCTCGAAGACGGATGTCAGAAGCTCTTAAGTAGATAATAAGTGTATTTAAGCACCTTATAAGTATGGTTTGGCTCTTATAAACATATTTTAAAGATCTCATAAACAATCTCATAAACAACATTACAAAAAGAAGCGCAATAAAGTTTGTAAGAACAGGATGACATAAAAGTAAAAATAAATATAAATTAGATAAAGCATAAAAGTAAAAATAAAACATAAATTAGTTATAAAAAAAAAAATTATTAGTAAAGATGAAAAATGAGCAGACGGCAAATAAGCCATCGTTTATTTTAAATTCATTGTAAATTATTTGTAAAAAAAATTTGGAAAAAGATATAGCTGAATAAATACAATTATTATTATTATTATTATTATTTATTATTTTAAAGATCTGACAGAAGAGCACAGATCTTAATACATGTTCTCCAGGAAGTTTTGAAGAATGTTATAGGACTGTTTTTTAAGTGTAAATTTTTCGGGAGAAACTTTATGAGTAAGAAGAGGTTATATATATATGACCATATCCATATATATTGACATATATAATTTAGAAAAATACCAACACAACCAAATTAAAATATTTATTTATAAAAACAAATATATAATATGTATACATATATTCGAATACATATAATAATAATGAAAATAAATTTTAGTGTTCGAAAAAATTATAAGTCCTAATAAATGAGGACTTATAATTTTTATTATTTTGGCATTAATTCCAATACATTTTATAGCGATTGAAATTTGTCTTTAATTTTCGTACTTTTTACCTCGATAAATAGCAATGTCCCTTCAAAATGATAAAAAATAAAAATAATATTTAATTAACTTTATTATATTAAACTTATTCAGATAATTGTAAGACAGTTAATAGAATTTCTTTCTGATAACAAGAACACTACTCTGACTATAAGCGTAAAACACTTACGAATGTTCATATAAGTGCACTATATTTATAAGTTTTAAAATGGATTCCAGTCAGAGTTACCGCTGTTTCATTATTATATGTTCTAGTAAATGTAGCGGACTTAATAAAATATATCCTATTCGTTGGCGAATAAGATAGGTGTTATGGTGTATGATATTTCAACATAAAAATACATGTGGTGGTTTGATATAAAAAAAAATATAGCGACTTCTGATAGCTTAAAACAAAATTAGTGACGCTGCCCCGTTCTGCCGCTGTCTCGTTATACAATATTTTTATATCTATCTAGTATAATTATGTCCTGATGTATATTTGCAAAATAGTGCATACAATTTTTCATTTTTCAGCGTGAAAACCATAAATTTTTACGCGTAACTTTTTTATTTTCTTCGTGCGGCATAGGAGAAAATAAACATAGTATATATAATAACAGAAAAATTATAATATATTTAATGTATATGTAATTAAAATAAATGTTACTTCTTGAACATTATTAATATTTACTTGAATTTTACTCTCAAAGGCTTCCCTGACTGTGAATTTGACTTAGAGTCATACTCTTATAACATCATATGGAATTATGTTATTAGAGTACAACTCTTAGTCACACTCTTATGAGTGTAATACAATTTAAATTCTGTTAGGTGAAAAAAAGGAGTAGTTCTAACAGATTGTATCAGCCTGGTAAGTCTGACTAGTATCTTTTACGCTAATTATAAAACAATTTTCTTATAAGAAAAACGCTTTAAATATTCCTATACGTTGGTGTTTTATTATTAAAAATTCAAAGTTATCATCAAAATTATATTTTTGGTAAGAAAAATTAATTTATTGTACTATATATGAAATATATTATTATTTTTATATTTTAAATATTTTTTTTGGTCATATTTTTAGATGTATTGTATTCTTCAGAATGTCATTTTGCACAGTGTAAACTGAAGAGCACTCTGGTACAACATTGTCGGTAGTACCATCTGGATGGGTTGTCGCAGATAAATTATATTGGCCTAATAACATAGGTGAATTAAAGTTGGTAAAAGATAGAAATTCGCAACCGAGAAAAAAAGAATGGCAAATATACAAGTGTAAAATAAAACGAGAATATATCGAAAGCTACCAAAAAGCTACACATTTCATTATCATCGATGAAATGGCACAACAAACAGATAGTGATATGTCGGAGCACACAAAGGATTTAAAAATTAAAAAGGCTAAATTGTTGCACAAACATATTGGAAGGCCACATAAGGACAAGTTATTAAATTTAAATAATCTGGCAGAAAATATGAAAGTTAAACACGAACCATTAGTAAGAAATACATTTATTTAGATTCGATAATTTAATATTAATTTTTATATTAAATACTATATCCATTTTAGTTAGAATCCTATAAGTATACCAATATCAAACAACCAGCTGCATCCGTCGTAGCTAAAAAACAAAAATTTGATAGTCTATCAACACAAATAAGAAAACAACAACAGCACAATATTTTGCAAAGCCGGCAACAAATCATGGATAACGAAATAATACAGGTATAAAAATTAAATTGGAAGTTCCTAGATAATATTTATATCACAAAATTAATATTATTGCAGATTGATCAAATGGCAGATGAAGATGATTTGGAAACTGTTACTGATCACAATTATTTATCCAATTATATGGATGACGGATCCATACAATTTGAAACAGTAGGTATTCTGAAAAATATAAAAATAATAATATTTTTGAATAATAATAATATAATATTAAAATTATTTAAATAATATAATAATTATAATAATAATAATAAAGAAAAAAATATTTGTATTAATAAAACAAAATTATATTGCAGGTACAATCCATTGCAAATAATATTTCAGAGCCATATTTACCGTGTTATGCAATCACTGAAACGGTAGGTTTAATAAAAAATAAAATAATACATTTTTTTATAATAAAATTTTCATTTTCAGGAAGTCTATCCCCTAATTATCAATTGTAGTAGGGTTACCTGCAAACGTACTAGATTATAGATTCAGTAAAGGTAAAGTATAGTAAAAGGGAAGTAAACCCCTTTTAAATATCATTGATTCTGATAAATTCTATTAATTCTCATAAGATCTCTTTATATACTATTAATTCTGATCAGATTTGCTACCATTAATTTTGATCAGTTATACATTATACTTCCCTTTATAAGGGGTCTACTTCCTTTTTACTATACTTTACCTTTACGGAATCTCTAATCTAGTACGTTTGCAGTTAACCCTACTGCAATTAACCATTACCGAAACTCTAGAATCTAGATAGAAGAACGTAATATTATATAATTTTAGTATTCTTACTTATTACTTTTTAGACGTATATTACTATTGATAAAGGAAAGTATTTTTAAAAAATAAATAAAAAAAACATTTTCTAAAAATACTTTCCTTTGTTAATAGTAATATGCGACTAAAAACTAATAAATAATAACACTAAAATTATATAATCTTACATTCTTGTATCTAGAGTTTCAGTAATGGTCAATTGTAGTAGGGTTAACTGCAAACGTACTATATTAGAGATTCCGTAAAGGTAAAGTATAGTAAAAGGGAAGTAGACCCCTTATAAAGGGAAGTATAACTGATCAAAATTAATGGTAGCAAATCTGATCAGAAGTAATAGTATGTAAAGAGATCTTATGAGAATTAATAGAATTTATCAGAATCAATGATATTTACAAGGGGTCTAGTTAACTCTACTACAATTGACCATTATTGAAACTCTAGATACAAGAATGTAAGATTATATAATTTTAGTATTATTATTTATTAGTTTTTAGTCGCATATTACTATTAACAAAGGAAAGTATTTTTAAAAAATGTTTTTTTATTTATTTTTTATTTCATACTTTTTAGTCAGTCAAATATTTTAAGTTTTTGTCAGAAACTGTAGAATTTTTATATTGTTTATACATATATAATTACTATAATATACACATATATATATACAATTATAGTAGATATATTATATATATATATATATATATATATATTTATATATATTTGACCGGTTAATAATAAATAGCTCTAACTCATGTTCCGCGAAAAGTCACTTATGCCACTTTCAAAATTAACGGCTCATATATATTTTTATATATACATATGTACATTTTTTTTATTTTTGGCCACATATGGCCCTCTTTACCTGAAACATTACCCAACGAGATGTACTCATCGAGACCTTTAATTTCATACCCCACACGATTTTTATTATTTTTGGCCCGGTTGATATCCATTTCGCAGCATATTTTTAATTTGGAATAGTTTACTTTCGAAAGGATATGCGTTGAAGCTTAAAAGTAGTCCAAATTTCTTAACTTCATCTACCAAGTGTGACAAATTATGAATGTTGCTAGTCATGTAATCTATGCCATAAATATCACCAAAGATTTCTATATAATTTTGCAATAAAGTTTCAGCTAAATCAATAAATGAAAATAATTTGCTGAAGAACAAATAGTTATTGCACAAAAAAATAATAAGAAATGCTCATACGCGTCGTATGGAAAATTGTTTTTCAAAATCACAATTCCTATGTAATACAAAAACTGCCTGTATTCCAGTCCTTTCCAATAACAGAGGCAGTCGAGCCCTCTAACAGCTCGGTGTAATTCCGCAGGTAGTTTAATTTCGATCAAGAATTTTGATATTTTTTCGATAACTCTTGCAGACCATTTTGTTTTATAATTTCCAAAACTGCCATTTCTCCAGCCCATAAGGCATTTTTTCATGATTCCTAAGTCAATTAAATGCAGACAGTCACCAATAGGTTAATCTTCAATCATGGTTCTTGGTAATTCCTCAAGCGGGGCGTAAATTTTATGGTGTCAACCGTAGATTTTTGATCGAAATCCTTCGTTTGTCCTTTTTTCTGCTTGTGTACGTGGAAAAATATTGCAACGGGAAATATAAGAATATTCCCCAACAGTAGTACATTTTAAACACCTAAAACAATAAATGTTTCTTCTAAAAAAAATCCATATTAAATATATAATTGTTGGCTTACCTTTTATGAAGGCTTGTGCTGGTGAATCACAGATAAAACATCTTATTTTCAAAGTTATTTTGTGTTGATTGATATGAATTCCCTCTCTTAGAAATACTTTCATTTCATCCACAAAAGGTGTTAAAAAATCTTTCAATACTTTTGGTTTGCCCTCCCCGCTGTATATTCCTATTACCATGGGTTTAATTTCAGGATATTCATATATATTGAAAAGAATAGGCCAAAATTCATATTTAGAACTTCGATATATTGGTAGTCGATCCATATTTAAGTTAATCGAAATTGTCATTGATTGTGAAATATACCGGAAGCTATTTTTTAAGCAATTCTCAACACCTTGATGCCAATATCGTCCACAACCTACGTTGTAAAAAAAAAGGTGCTACTGGCGTTTTCAATAAAGTCCGTGGATCTTGTGGAAAAATTCGAGGTATCCTCCTATTCCAAATTTTAAATAATTCTTGAAGAGCTGTATGGGGAATATTAAAATTTTGACACCATTTTTGCAAATCTCTTCTCACTTGTTCATTTTTCTTATCATCTTCTAGGTTATTATATAATTGTTCATCTTCGCTACAACTCAGCTCCACACTCCAACTGGTGTTCATTATATGGCCCATATCATAAGATAATATGGAATCTTGTGGAGTTTTGTTAACTACATTTTTTTCAACCTGCTGTGTAGACGCTAGATGAAGTATTGGCAAATTATTTTCAGTTTGTAATACATTGATCTTCTCTCTCTTCATTTTTAATAAATTAAAAACCACTTCTTTGAAAAATACATTTTACTATCCCACTTTACTAACCACTTCTTTGAAAAATACATTTTACTATTAAATTGACAGTTCATAAAAAAGCAGGAAATTTCCTTTGTTTGTAAACTTAAATTAAACTTAAGAGTGATACCCTTATATTTCCGATCTTAAGAGTTCTGTAAAAATTGGTATATAAGACTAGGGATCTGAAGAATGCGACACTTATAATGCAATTCTCACAAAGTTCTTTAAGTATTTTTATATAAGACTGGAGCTCTAAAGAATTTGACACTTATATTGCCACTCTTATATAGTTCGCTAAGAATTGTCATATAAGACTACGGCTCTGAAGAATTGGACACTTATAATGCCACTTTCCTAGAGTTCCTTAAGAATTGTCATATAAGACTGGGACTCTCCAGGGCAATTTACTTACATGATAGCTATTTCAGAACACTTTTAGAATTGACACTATAAGCTGACTCTCAGGAGTTAAACTCTTATTATGTGATACTTACAGAATACTATAATTGACATGATTCAAGACTCCAGCAATTATAGAGTAATACCTTTGTTATAAGAGCTATATAAGAACGCCACTCTTACCGAAGAGTTTTAAAAGAGCAAAAAAAAAATTATTGAAGTGAGTTACTCTTAATAATTGTTAGTTGGGATACTTTCCTTTTATTGAATTTACAATTCATGTTTTCTTCACCTGGGCATAGCTCCTAAACGGTTTTACCGATTTCACTGAAATTTGGAACTTAAGCTCGTGTTATGACCCATTCGGTGCCATAAAATTTTCAAAGTCCAGCGCGGGGTTGGGTCTATTTTCAAAAAAGTCATGTAGGGTATCAAATTAAAGGTATTAATGAGTACATCACGTTGGGTAGTGTTTTGGGTAACTAGGACCATGTGGGGCCCCCAAAAAATGGGTCCAAAAGTGAATAAAAATCAAATGTATCAAATTAAAGGTCTGGAAGAGTAGACATCTTTGGGGTATGTAATGGTAGTGTTTGAGGCAACGTGAGTCATGTGGGAGCCTGAAAAATGGGTCATATGAGGGTCTGAACAATTCATGTTTTCTTCACCTGGACATACCTCCTAAACGGCTGTACAGACTTAACTCAAATTTGGAACTTAAGCTCGTGCTATGACCCATTTGGCGCCATATAATTTTCATGGACGGGGATGGGGAGTGTGAGGGGGGCCTATTTTTAAAAAAAGTCATGTGGGGTATCAAATTAAAGGTATTGATGAGTACATCTCGTTGGGTAGTATTTCGAGTGACGATGACCATGTCGGGCCCCAAAAAATGGGGCCAGCAATAAAAAATTATTAGGGGTATCAAATTAAAGGTCTGGAAGAACATATATCTTTGGGGCAAGTAATGGTAGTATTAATGGTAGTGACAGGTAAATCAACTGAAAAAGCATTATTTTTTTACCGATAATTTTATCGTTCATTACCGGTAAATGTAAAAAAAAAACTTTTATAGTATGGCATGAAACAAAAATTTCTTATAATAAGCCATGGAATTAAAAGTCAATATTTATTCATGTGGATAATCATTACCAGAAAAAAAAATTCATGTTCATTGCTTTGTTTAGTAACCAATGTATTTGGAAAAAAAAAACGTGCATTCTATGCTGCTGAACTCGTTTACTCATTTTTTAGCACAAAAATTAGATCCAATCTCAGTGGCTTTTTGCGCGCATATTTTAAAAATGATCATTCATTAAAAATTTAATATGAAAATGTTATCCAATTCATTGTTTGCGGACAAAATTTATAGCATTTAGATAGCAAAATTCTAAAAACAAAATATAAAACCTCGTCATCATTACCGTCATTTTGAAATGAATCATTTCATTATTTTAATAAATTAATAATTCTAAAAACGTTCGTATTAATAATTCTAAAATTTATCGAATAATAAAATAAAAGTGCACTGACATGTAAACAATATAGTAGTGTATCATAATAGTTTATCGAATAGGAATGGATGGATATAAAGAAGGAAACCGTGCTCAAGCTTAAATTTAAGCTAATTAATAGCTAAAAATATTTTTACAAAAAATCCGTGGGATCAAAATAAACTTCCATTAAATTAACAAAACTTTACAATGGAAATTTACGAAATTACCGATTTTATTCCATCCGTCAGATTTACTAGAATTATACCAATTATTACATTCACTATAAGACTCACGATTCACTAAGCACAATTTATGCTTCTTGCGCGCATATTTTAAATATTATCATTCATTAAAAATTTAATAAGTATTTATATTTTGTTTTTTATTTTACATTATTATTTTATTTTTTTAGATTATTTTTTTGTGAATTTTTTTGGTTTTGTTATGTGTATTAATTTAGTTTATAGAATATAAATAAAGTGTATTTTGAATTACACGTTATTTTTTTTTGTCTTAACCTTTTTAATATTTTTCAGATAATTTTAGAAAATATTTTAATTTACCGGTAAATTACCGGTTTACCGGTAAGGGTAATTTTTTTTACCGAGTTACTGGTAATAACAAAATTCGGTAAATTTGCAATCCCTATCGACAAGGTGACGCATTATGATGTAAACTTTTCAATATTGCACTGGAAAATGTAGTCCGAGATATCAATATCAAAACCACAGGCACCATTTTCAGTAAATCAACACAACTGCTTGTGTATGTTGACGACATTGATATTATTGCTCGAAGCCATAGAGAATCATGCGCCGCTTTTGCGAAGATTGAAAAGGCAGCGTCGCAGATGGGTCTACGCATAAATGAAGATAAAACCAAGTATCTATTGTCAAGCTCTAAAGAAACAGCTTACCATCTCTTAGGACAAAATATCACCATTGACAATTACAATTTGGGGGTATTCAAGGATCGAAGAATAATGCTTGCAAACCGCTGTCATTTTGGTTTGAGTAAGCAATTACTAAAAAAAAAACTAGGTATTTTTGAAGAAAAAAATTCTTCGTAAGATCTTTGGTGGCATTAACATAAATTGTAATTGGAGACAACGCTACAACGATGAGCTTTATGAGGTGG
This sequence comes from Rhamphomyia laevipes, assembly GCA_963920725.1. Classification (NCBI taxonomy): domain Eukaryota; kingdom Metazoa; phylum Arthropoda; class Insecta; order Diptera; family Empididae; genus Rhamphomyia; species Rhamphomyia laevipes. Next base: position 81,449,818 of record OY987255.1, on the reverse strand, counting down.
TTTGGCCATGTTATCAGAATGGACAATGGTGCTCCAGCTAAAACAGTGTTCGAACCCAACCCAGATGGAAAAAGAAAGCGTGGCAGACCAGGTCTTCCATGGAAAGATGGAGTCACCAGCGATATCAGGAGACTCAATGTGTGAAATTGGAGACAGGATGCTCTTGACACATCACTCTGGAAAAGTGTCTTGGAGTCGGCTAAAGGCCCTAGCGGCCTGTGAGCCATATAACAAAGGAAGTAAGTATAATTATAAAAATTAAATTTTCTATTTTATTATATAAATTTAACTATATAATAAAATAGAAATGCAAAAAATATGTAATATTTGGATTTACAATTAAGATATCATTTTTTCTGATCCATATGCAAAATTTTTAATATATACATAAATAACAACGAAATTTTAGGTTAAGGTATAGGTATAGGAATTAGCAATATAAATTTGAAATTTTTTTATCAACTTCATCTAGCTATTAAATATTTAGTATAAATTTCAGAAATAGCATTTTTTTTGATAAATTTATTCATGAGCTGCAATAAGAGGTATACTTATTCATTAATAAAATAACTACCTATTTTGTTTTGATATACTTAATTACTTTGTTTATAAAATATTGAGGCTTTTTTAATAAAAAATTGTAATAAAATAAAAATAAAAATAGATAAGATAGGAATATAATGAGTTATTTATGTAGGATTTATAATTTCAATTACTAAATGCAATTTTAATTTTAATTTTAATTTTTAAATTAATTAATTTAATTTTAAAATTAAAAAAATCAAAAAGGTTTTAATAACTTTTTAACCAAGTCTTGCATATTTCACTATCCTGGGATGGAAATTTAAAAAAAAATTAAAGCGCGGTTTGGTCTAATTGGTGATTCAGAATATATACGATTTGAATTATTTTTTTTACTAGTTTCACAAAGATCTTATATTTCTTACTTAATATTTTTAAATTATTATTTCTTAGTACGTACTCAAGTTTTGCATATAAATCTTTTTTTAATATTATTTCCAAAAAAAATTTTTAAGAAAATGATCATCACTTATACTTTTTATTGATATTTATGGAGAAGCTACCAAAATGAAAAATTTATTAAATTTTAAAGATGATTTCCATATAACATATTACAATACCTATACAATATATCAATATAAATATTAGAAACATATTTCTTACTAAATAATTAATTATGTTCCTTCACAACATTTGTAAAGCCGGATTTTTTTTTAATATAAATCAGGCATAAGGAGCCCAAATGATATATTATATAAAATATTAAAATATTGTTAATTTTCAAAAATTTAATAATACTTTAGTAAACATTTTACACTTTAGTAAATGTTTTACATTTTATAATCTAATATTTTTTCAACTATTTATTGTTTTCCTAATAATATTTATTGCATTAAAAATGCCTCAATATTTTATAACCAAAGTATTTTTTTTTTGTAAAGAGGAACGCGAAGAGAACTTCGACCTTCACGATCTATTGTGCGTTTAAATCCCCTTTCCCTCTTACCATTTAATAGATTTAAAGAAACCTAGTATGTTTGAAAGGGCAACGTTGCACAGTTCTTCGGATGTAAGGAAACCTTTTCCTAAGATGTTGTCTCGGTTTTGTGTGTATGGTTTACACGGTCACACTTGTGTTTGTTTTTTGCGAGTTTTGTTTTGGAGTTGTTTGTACCCGCCTTTGTAAACAAAAACAAAACTCTTAAGTATCAGGCGCAAGCTTGTTAAAAACCACATGGTTAAGAAGCACGTGGTTATTGAAGGCGTTCTGTTTGTTGTTTTCTCTTTAAAGTGTATTCTTTTTATTTGGAATTTGTGTTTATGTTTTGTTATGGTAATCCGTTGCGGCTGCCTTTTTTTGCCAACAAGCAAATAAAAAAGTATCAGGCGCAAGCTTATTCGTAGTAAGTTAAATATAATAAGCACATGTAAACAAAAAAAAATGTTGTTATGTAAATGTAAAAATTGGTAATTGAATATACTCTCGTGCGTAAACAAAGAAAATAAGTTGATTTTGAACTTGATTTTTATTTTCAAAGGTTAAATAAAAATTTTTTGATAAGATATGTTAATGTACAATCTTGATATTGATTTTGTATTTTTTCTTTACATATTACATATGTAAATAAAAAAAAGTTACTTGTTTAAAAGATTATTTTTTTGTTTACCTAAGCATTTACTTATGTATAAATAGAGAACAAAATGTAAATGACAATCAGTTTCAATTAAGCATCGAAATAAATAAAATAATAATAGCAAAAAATGAATTTTTTACAAGTATATTTAATGCTAAATGCATTAATTTTAATAAAAAGTAGACCTCAACTAGGTTTTTACTCCACTTTTCAACTGAGTGATTCTGCTTTTATCAATTTTACACAAAATGGTATTGGTATCGACTTAAACATTATTCCATCACCGAAAGAAGCATTGGCCCCTTCAACAAAAGAATCACCTAGGCTAGAACCAAAGGCACCATCTTATACCAATTCCACCACACCAAAACCATACAGGAAACCAGATGATACAACACCATTGTACATGGATTCGGACGAAATAGCAACGCCAAGAAGCCGATTCATTGGAAGAGGGTAAGACCATTTTTGTTTTTTTAAAAGAACACAAAAAATATTATTTTTTATTTTCCAGTAATCTGACGGAATCCTTTGATATGGCTCAAGGGGTTAATCAAGTTTAGTAATAAACTTGATCATTTTTTATGATAATAAAAAAAATGTAATTAATATTTTTCTCTCTCTTTTAGGATAAAGATATGATTGAAATCAGAATCAGGATACCTGTTATAAAGCTGCTCGTGAAGAATCTACAACAATAAAAAAATATAAAAAATAAAAAAAATGTAATTGATAATAGAAAATAAAAGATGAAAAAATAATTTTGTTAATATTGTTGTTATTTATTAATTTTTTTCAGCACAAAAGAAATAAATTTTAGTTTTTTTTTATAGAAAAAACAAGGTACAGATGCACTGGATTCATCTACTTTTTCTAGAACTCTGATGTGTTTTTTTGGTGTGCTGTAAATTCATTATAATTGATTTAATAAACAAATAAAACGCAAAAAAAAAAATTTTTAATGTTGTTATTTATTTAATTTTTTTTTTCAGTACAAAAAAATAAAATTTTATTTATTTATTTGATAAAAAACGAAGTACTGGTGCACCATATTCATTTATATTTTCAAGAATCATATGCAGATTCTCCGACGTACTCTCGTTATGCTGCAACGATAGTCCCGAAAATCTGTTTGGCAAAAAATAGATATTCGTACCTAAGCCGCTATATATTTGGGTCCAAACCTTTTTCGCGCCACAGATAACCGGTAGATCCGATACTCTTTTTCGAGTATCAGATCTTTCGTTCGTATGATCGGCTTCATTGCCGATGTGTCCTGTCCCACGCTATTTAACTTTTCTTAAAAGTTGGACTGAAAAAAAGTAATTTTTTATAAGTAAAAAAAAGTTTTAGACTTAACTTACAATTTTTTTACTGTATAGTGTATGTTGCAAAATTCAGAAATAACTAGTGGTAAGTTGAAGATATCTGAGAATTATATATAATTTTTTCCATAATAAAAAAAATACCCCAAAAAGTTGGGGGGGTTTATAGTAGAAAAATAAAACAAATTTATGTAACTTTTATTTATTTTTTATTGTATTTATTGTAATATAAAATTAAATTTATTTATTTTTTTTATTGTAATATAAAATTAAAATTTATTGTAATATAAAATTAAATTTATTCATAATAAGGTGTAAAAAAAGTATATTTAGTTTTTATATTTTTTACATTTATAACCCTTATAAAAGCAATTTCTAAAATCATAGACTCAGAATAAATAGAAGTGATCAACAGAACAGAACATAACAAAACATTTACAAAATATACAGTGATATAAAAATGGATTTTGTAAGTAAAAAAAAGAAAAACATAACATTGATTAAAAATAATGATACAACGTTCTTATTTTGTATATAGAATGCATTAAATAATTTAGATGCACAACTAACAGGGCTCATACAACAAGCATCACAGCTTATAAGTAACCTTCAGACTATAGGTGGTCTACAATCAACACAACCAATAGCTAGACACCACACAGAGTTGGAACCAACACCTAGTACGAGTGCGAGTACCCTGCAGTTGGAGCCACCTCGTCAACCTGAATTAAATTGTAATATATTGGACGTTGATATTGTAGCAGCAGGAGTAGACGTTGTACAACAAGGAGAGGGGCGGCAAAAAAAATATGTTAGTATAATAAGACAAATAGATAGCTTTAATAATAGATTTAAGGTTAGTACTAGGGACATCACTTTTAAATTAAATGATTTTACTGACGATTCTATGACCATAATTGACTGGTTAGATAAATGTTTTCAAAGTATTTTGGAAATCATTAAATCTGATTTTTCTAAAGACGATCTAATGGGTATACAGATCACTATTCGGTCAATAGAAAATAGAAAACCCATTGGATTATCTTTTAAGAAAATTTCAATCATTATTTTTGAAATGATTACGACTTATTAGCCACAGTTTTGCAATCAAATCAATCGTTTAATTCATTTGATTTGCTTGAAATTTCTGCTAAAGTCATACAAGTGCATTCGGGTAAGGGACGGTTAAATATAAAGCACATGACCGAATCTGAAATCCTTAAAAAAAACCAATAGCATAATAGATGTTGGTTCAAAAAACAATACTAATTGTTTACCACAATCTATTATTATTGGAAAATATTTGGCTGATAATAACAGTGAAGCTTTAAAGAAATGTTTACGTAAAAATTCTAAGTTTCTATCACAAGTAGTTAACAAACTTTTAAAAAAGTCAAATATTATTACGTCAGATCTTAGGTGTAATATCGAGGATATTTTTAAAATTCAAAAAAAAAATCCAGAATATAATATCACGGTGTACACAGATAAAGCAGATAGTACAAAAATAATACGGTTACAGGAAAAAGGTATAAAGAAAATAAATTTATTTTATTTTCAAAATTGTAAACACTATGTTACTATTAAAAACGTAAAATCTTTCTATGGTAAAAACTATGAATGTAAATTTTGTAATAAGTTATTTTCAAGTACTCATAACTGTACAGAAATATGTAAATATTGCAAAGTATGTCCTCCATGTAGTTTTATTTCGGTTGCATGTAAATGTAATAATTGTCTGAGAATTTTTCGTGGTACACAGTGTTACGAAAACCATAAAAAAAAAATACGGCAAAGGTTAAGTTTGTGATATGCTGAAAGTCTGTCCAAATTGTTTCAAATATTATGATCTCACTAAACGAAATTATACTCCTCACTCATGTGATGAAAACTATTGTAATATATGTTATAAATTTGTAGAAAAAACCCATCAATGTTTTATAAAAAAATATACAAAAAAAAGACCACAAAAATATACTATAATTTTTTACGACATTGAATGTACACAAGATCATAAAATAAATTCAACTAGTTTTGAACATATACCCAATTTATGTGTTGTAAATAATTTTTGTCATTCAATTTTTGTCATTCAATTGACGACGATGATTATAATTGTCAAAATTGTAAAAAAAGGCTGCACATCTTTGAAAATGATATTGATGGTGATTGTATAAAAAAATTTATAGATTTTTTGTTAAATCTTAATGCCAACGTGTAACACCGCACAGTTCGGTTGACAAATTGCAACAGAACCGGAGGACACCACTTGGCTTTGGCCTGTTAATTTTTAATTTAAAATTTGTTTGTGGGGTGGCAATGGTAATCTTGCACCATTAAAATCTGCAACCAAAAAAATAAATTTTTGGCCCACTCAACAAAAATTTTTGGAGCGCCACTGTTTTGTCAACCACAAAAAAAACTATATAAAAAAAATAATTATTTTTATCAAAAAAAAATAACAAAACCAAGTGGGTCTGGTTACTACACGTTATTGCGGAGGAGACGCGATTTAGAAACTTCCAAGGTTTTCAATTATGTGGGCGCCAGGTCTTGAGTGATCCACAACCGCGGACCACCAAGGAACAAGACCGAATTTCTAAATTAAAACCTTGAAAGTTTCAAGGACCGATTGGGATTTCCTCCTGGTTGCCGGCTCAGCAAAGTCTATGGGGCGTGAGTCAACCAATCGATCCTACCTGCAAATCAAATCAACAACAAGAAAGGGAAATAGGGAATACGGTCTGATGTCATCAATCCATGGGCGGTGTGGCTTTAGCCAGACATTTTAAAATAAATCTTCCAATAAAAAAATTAAATTTTTTATTGTAATATAAAATTAAAATTTATTGTAATATAAAATTAAATTTATTCATAATAAGAGCATTTTCATCATTATGATATTCGCCATCGTTGATGTTAAGTATGTTATAGTAGTTGGGATGTTGATAATACTTTATACCTTGTTCTTTAGCCATGGTTATGATATTTTATATATTGGTAGAGTCTCAAAAGATGAGTTCATTTATATATGAAAAAAATTTAATCGAAACAACTTTTACAAAGTTGCATAAGATTAACAATAATAATAATAATAATATGTTATTATTGACATTGCATATTTATTTATTTATTTCAGATGCACGAAGATAAAATTTAATCCTTTACTTTTACTTATTTTGTTCAAAGTGTTTTTTTTTACAAAAAAAATATATTTTTTTATTTTTGGTTTTTTTTTAATTTTTAGGTGTAAAAAAAGTATATTTAGTTTTTATATTTTTTACATTTATAACCCTTATAAAAGCAATTTCTAAAATCATAGACTCAGAATAAATAGAAGTGATCAACAGAACAGAACATAACAAAGCATTTACAAAATATACAGTGATATAAAAATGGATTTTGTAAGTAAAAAAAAGAAAAACATAACATTGATTAAAAATAATGATACAACGTTCTTATTTTGTATATAGAATGCATTAAATAATTTAGATGCACAACTAACAGGGCTCATACAACAAGCATCACAGCTTATAAGTAACCTTCAGACTATAGGTGGTCTACAATCAACACAACCAATAGCTAGACACCACACAGAGTTGGAACCAACACATAGTACGAGTGCGAGTACCCTGCAGTTGGAGCCACCTCGTCAACCTGAATTAAATTGTAATATATTGGACGTTGATATTGCAGCAGCAGGAGTAGACGTTGTACAACAAAAAGAGGGGCGGCAAAAAAAAATATGTTAGTATAATAAGACAAATAGATAGCTTTAATAATAGATTTAAGGTTAGTACTAGGGACATCACTTTTAAATTAAATGATTTTACTGACGATTCTATGACCATAATTGACTGGTTAGATAAATGTTTTCAAAGTATTTTGGAAATCATTAAATCTGATTTTTCTAAAGACGATCTAATGGGTATACAGATCACTATTCGGTCAATAGAAAATAGAAAACCCATTGGATTATCTTTTAAGAAAATTTCAATCATTATTTTTGAAATGATTACGACTTATTAGCCACAGTTTTGCAATCAAATCAATCGTTTAATTCATTTGATTTGCTTGAAATTTCTGCTAAAGTCATACAAGTGCATTCGGGTAAGGGACGGTTAAATATAAAGCACATGACCGAATCTGAAATCCTTAAAAAAAACCAATAGCATAATAGATGTTGGTTCAAAAAACAATACTAATTGTTTACCACAATCTATTATTATTGGAAAATATTTGGCTGATAATAACAGTGAAGCTTTAAAGAAATGTTTACGTAAAAATTCTAAGTTTCTATCACAAGTAGTTAACAAACTTTTAAAAAAGTCAAATATTATTACGTCAGATCTTAGGTGTAATATCGAGGATATTTTTAAAATTCAAAAAAAAAAAATCCAGAATATAATATCACGGTGTACACAGATAAAGCAGATAGTACAAAAATAATACGGTTACAGGAAAAAGGTATAAAGAAAATAAATTTATTTTATTTTCAAAATTGTAAACACTATGTTACTATTAAAAACGTAAAATCTTTCTATGGTAAAAACTATGAATGTAAATTTTGTAATAAGTTATTTTCAAGTACTCATAACTGTACAGAAATATGTAAATATTGCAAAGTATGTCCTCCATGTAGTTTTATTTCGGTTGCATGTAAATGTAATAATTGTCTGAGAATTTTTCGTGGTACACAGTGTTACGAAAACCATAAAAAAAAATACGGCAAAGGTTAAGTTTGTGTTATGCTGAAAGTCTGTCCAAATTGTTTCAGATATTATGATCTCACTAAACGAAATTATACTCCTGACTCATGTGATGAAAAGTATTGTAATATATGTTATAAATTTGTAGAAAAAACCCATCAATGTTTTATAAAAAAATATACAAAAAAAAGACCACAAAAATATACTATAATTTTTTACGACATTGAATGTACACAAGATCATAAAATAAATTCAACTAGTTTTGAACATATACCCAATTTATGTGTTGTAAATAATTTTTGTCATTCAATTGACGACGATGATTATAATTGTCAAAATTGTAAAAAAAGGCTGCACATCTTTGAAAATGATATTGATGGTGATTGTATAAAAAATTTATAGATTTTTTGTTAAATCTTAATGCCAACGTGTAACACCGCACAGTTCGGTTGACAAATTGCAACAGAACCGGAGGACACCACTTGGCTTTGGCCTGTTAATTTTTAATTTAAAATTTGTTTGTGGGGTGGCAATGGTAATCTTGCACCATTAAAATCTGCAACCAAAAAAATAAATTTTTGGCCCACTCAACAAAAATTTTTGGAGCGCCACTGTTTTGTCAACCACAAAAAAAACTATATAAAAAAAATAATTATTTTTATCAAAAAAAAATAACAAAACCAAGTGGGTCTGGTTACTACACGTTATTTCGGAGGAGACGCGATTTAGAAACTTCCAAGGTTTTCAATTATGTGGGCGCCAGGTCTTGAGTGATCCACAACCGCGGACCACCAAGGAACAAGACCGAATTTCTAAATTAAAACCTTGAAAGTTTCAAGGACCGATTGGGATTTCCTCCTGGTTGCCGGCTCAGCAAAGTCTATGGGGCGTGAGTCAACCAATCGATCCTACCTGCAAATCAAATCAACAACAAGAAAGGGAAACAGGGAATACGGTCTGATGTCATCAACCCATGGGCGGTGTGGCTTTAGCCAGACATTTTAAAATAAATCTTCCAATAAAAAAATTAAATAAATAAAAAATTATATTTGTGTTTCTAATTTTTTTTTTCAGTGGTTTCACCTGTGCCATTTTATTATCAAAAATTATTTTAAAACAGTATAAAAAAATTAATTGCAATCATTTAATTGATTACCAGGTTTTTTTTTTTCTTTTCTTTTTGTTGGCAGCTAATACTAGATTTTTTTTTTCTTTACTAATTTAATTAATACCAAAAACCAACATACCTTATGGCACGGTTCTGTCCTGACTAGTCTGGCGCAGCCGGCTAAAATGTAAAGTTTATATATTGTCTAAATTTTTATACTACCACCAAAAAAAATTATTGAAAATAAAAAAAAACCAACATTACTAAATTAAAAAAAACCAAAAATCATAAAAATAATTAATTACAAATCATAAACCAATTAAAAAAACTACTCTACAAAATTTAATTATTAAAAGAAATCATACAACAAAATTAAATCAAAGAAAATCAAACTACTCTACTAATAATTACAATAAAAAGAACAAAATCTGAACTGGAACAGCGCTTTTCGCCACTTTAATATTTTCATTAATTTGAATTTAATCGTATACACTAATAATTTTTTTTTCTTGTTTAATTTTCCTTTTCTAAGAAAATTTCCTGCATCCGAATCTCCTGGTGTATCTCCGTTGGATAATCGCCTTCTTCCTCAACTTCTAACATCGATCGACCAGTAGCTCTGTCGATCCGAATCTCGCTATCCAGTTTCACCAACTGGGAGGTTTTTTTTTTCAATGTGGAAATAAATCACCACAAAATTATTGTTCCGCGATTGGTGTGCAGTTCCAACCCAATTGTGGATGAACAAAAAAAAACCACACCAATATTTTTTTTTCTGGTTGGTGGACACACAATATATGGGAACTTTCCTTTTTTTCTCCTTGGTTTTTTTTTCCAATTTAATTACCTTTAAAATTTTTAATTAAACAACAATGGCGTAAAAACCAATAAAAATCTAAAAAATTTTCAGACCAGACGTCTGTCCTTCAATTTTATTCTTTCTCGACTCCCCGAAAAACCACACGTTTTTTTCCATTTCCGCCTTCCCCAAAAACGAAATCCGCATCTCCGCCGTCCCCAACCGATTCAAATTTACGGCCTGCCCGGTGGAATGTAGTTGGTGCGTGTTCTCACCAACAGGTGGATTTACCGAATTTGTGGCGAAATACATTTCAAATGTCTATATGACATTTATAATTGTCATATAGACAAAAAAAAGAAATTAAAAAAAATATTTCAGCCACCATGATGGCTTTTATAAAAATAATATATTTATTGGACTAATTTTTTTTAAGGCAGCGGACGGGCATTTCAACAATAAGGTATTATTTTATATTTATTTATTTATAATTATTTTAAGTTTTAGGTGCTAACAAAATATAACAGGAGGAAAAAAAATGTACCAACATAACCTGTTGGCTATGTTTAATTTTTATATATGGTTTTTTTGGATAATCATATTGGAATTTATCCAATGTAATTTTTCCTTCAACCAAAGTTCAGAGCCTGCAGGGCCACAAAACAGGCTTGTAACCCGTTTTTACGTGGATACAAGTCTGAACTCCTAATCTAATCTATAAAAATTAACTTAACTACCCAAAATTTATATTCCTAAATACTATATACTTAACCTACGATAATTCATTTTTTTCTATAATTCATTTAATTCATTTTTCCTTAATTAATTTTCAATAAAAAAAATATATATAAAGTTAAATCTAAATCCCAACTAACCCTAATAAAAAAAAACTAACTATTATTATTTTAATCTAACTAATTATATTTTTTTTTAATTCTTAACCTACTCTAACATATCCTAAATCCTAATTTAGTTAACTACCAATTAATACAAAAAAAAATCTAATTACTATAACTAATCCTATCAATTTAATCCTAATTTTAATACTAACATTAATTTAACTAAATTAAAACAAATTTATTTTTATTATAGGTATCAACGTGGGGCTGTCCCACACCCTGAGCTGTCTCATGCTCTACCGACTGAATAAGCCTGGCCTTAAGGCTTAAGGTCTTTGGCGTGAACGATGTGCGTTTTGTTGCTCGCTTCGTCTTCAACAATGAAACACACTTTGCCGTGTGAAGATAGGATTTTACATTTGACCCATGGCTTAGCAAATTTGGCGGATATGTGTATCTGCTGGTCACTTTGGACGTGATTGCGACGAAATACGAATTGACCAGGTATGTACAATACTTTTCTCGTACGCAAATTATACGTTTTTTGATGACGATTTTGCGCTTTGTTTAAATTTTTAATCACGACATCAGTTATTGCTGGATTTTTCGATGGATGTTCTACTAGCATGTCCTCCTGCAATGATTGCAATTTCCTCAAAAGCTCATACGCTGAACCATCCGTAATCATATGGTACCCAAATGTTAAATAGAACGGTGAAAAACCAGTAGCGTCATGCACTACATTTCGCAACGCACAAGCGATGTGGCTAAGGTGTTTGTCCCACTCTTTATGATTGTTACTGCTGATGTAGGCACGGAATGCGGTAATGATGTTTCGGTTGACTCGTTCAGAAGCGTTGGCTTGCGGATGATATGGTGCCGTATATTTATGACTGATGTTATAGTCGGCTGTCAGTTTTTGAAATTCTTTCGAAATGAACTGCACTCCGTTGTCTGATACCAACACTTCGGGAATTCCGAACAGATGAAAGACGTCTGCTTCTAAGAATTTTATAATCGGTGCGGTCGTAGCTTGTCTTAGCGGTTTTAGTAAGATGAATTTACTGAACTGATCCAAAACAATTAATATGTATGTGTTACCATTTTTAGATCGCGGATAAGGTCCAAGAAGATCAATATTCACATACTGCCATGGACGCACTGGTGGACTTTGGATGACCATCGGAGGACGCAGACAAATGTTCGGCGCTTTGCACTCCTTGCACGAGTCACACGTAGCGATGTATGTATTAATAGTTTCACGCATTTTTGGCCAATAATAATAACGTTGGATCTTTTCAGTGGTTTTCTCAACACCCGAGTGAGCATCTAACGGATCATCATGGTGCTGTTTAACGAGGTTCATCCACAGACTTTCCGGAACCCAAACTTTCCAAATCGGAATATCGGTGAGTACTGATGCTTTCCTAAACTTCACCCTTTTGTAAATAATATTGCCGTCAATTTTGATGTCAGGAAAACGATCAATATTATCCTTAAAAGTTTTCAATTTTTCCTGGTAGTTTGGATCCAGAAAAGCCTGATCCGTTAAACTGATGATACCGTTAGTGGTGATGTTTTACTGCAACTCGTCCACCTCTCCTCTCGACAACGCATCAGCAACTACATTTTCGGAACCTTTGCGATGCACGATCTGAAACTCTAAGGCCTGTAGTTTCAAGCTCCATCTAGCCAATCTTCCAGCTAGATCCGTTTGACTCATCAACCACTTTAAGCTGGCGTGATCTGTGATGACGGTGAATTTGGTGCCTTCCACATACGGTCGGAATTTCTTCAAGCTTACGACAGCCGCAAGACATTCCTGTTCCGTAACGCTATAGTTTTTCTGCGCGTTATTTAGCTTCTGCGACATGAACGATATACGATGTTCATGCCCGTTGTCGTCACGCTGGAACAGAACGCCCCCGACTCCCGTCTTCGACGCATCACACTGGATGAAGAACTCACGGCTGAAATCTGGATTAACGAGAATTGGCGCTTGCGTTAATACGGTTTTCAAGGTAACGAAGGCTTTCTCTGCACTGTCATTCCATTTTTCAGTCGTTTTTTTGTTCAACAGGTTCGTGATCGGTGCTGCCAACTCAGAATAGTTTTTGATAAAACGATTGTACCAGCCAGTCATACCAAGAAATCGACGAATTTGCCTTGTTGTTTTCGGTTGCGGAAAATTCTTGATGGCGTCGATTTTTGCTGGATCAGTATGTATTCCCTCGCTGTTGATGATGTGCCCCAGGTACTTAGTTTCTTTTTGACAGAACCTGCTCTTTTCGACGTTAATGGTTAATCCAGCTTTCCTCAGACATTGAGCTACTTTACTCAAAAGCGACATGTGAGTGTCAAAGTCTTCCGAGAGGATCAGGATATCATCAAGGTAAACAAAGACATCCTCATGAAGCTCGTAAGGGATCACCTTATCCATAAGCCTGCACAATGTGTTCGGAGAGTTGGACAACCCAAACGGCATACGTTTGAATTGGAACAGGCCCCGTCCAGGAACAATAAACTCTGTTTTATCTCTGGATCCTTCTTCCAGCTCCACCTGCCAAAAAGCCATCTTCAAATCGAGACTGGTGATGTATTTTGTCTTTTTCACTCTGCTGAAAATCGAGTTGATGTGAGGAAGTGAGCCGTCTGATTTCTTCACCATCGCCATCGGTGAGGCCCATCCACTCTTGCTTTCCTCAATAATATTTTCAGCTAACATCTTCTCTATTTCAGCGTCTAGAAGATTCTGCATTGGTACTGACAATGGATATGGACGCGAGACTAAAGGCTTAGCGTCACCAACATCAATTTCATGTTTCAACAGCGACGTCTTACCCAACCCATCTTTCCTAAACGATAGAAACGAATCTATGACGTTCAACAATTTTTCCTGCTGATCCAGGGTCAAATCATGTGCATTTTCTTGATGTTTTAATTCGCTGACCTCAAGATTGAAAAACGGCACGGCATTATAAGCCTCTAAAAAATCAACACCCAGAATCATCGATCTCTTAATGGTAGGAATAATAAAAAATTTAATTGTCTGAACTATATTATTATAACTAATATCTAAATAAACATATCCTATCACCTGCTGGCTTGCCCCATCAGCTGTACGGATATCTGAACTTACCCTACTATACTTAATGCCTAAATTTTCTAAACCTAACAAACTATCTTTACCTAAAACACTAATATTTGCCCCACTATCTAATAATGCTAAAAATTTTTGATCCTTAATACTAACTCTCATAAACGGACGATTATCTCCATCAACCCGAACTAAACTTGCTTTTAATAATTTTCTTAAACCTAACTTATTCCTAGAATACTTATTTGATCTAACTAATCTATTTGTCTTAATTCTAACCAACTCATTAATTACAAATCTACTTACAGGACTAATTTTGGAAACTAAATCTAAATTATAAAAATCTAATGTTTTTGTGGAGGACGAGACGGACGCAGAAGAGGATTTCTCCACTTTCCCCTTTCTACGAAACCGTTTCCCGCACCAGTGACGGACTGACATTTCGGTCAATTATTAAAATACTTTTCCTTAAACCCACACCTATAACAGAAGATTTTCAAAGGACGAAGACAATCACGGAAGACATGACCCATTTCGTCACAATTAAAACAGATGATGTACTGACTATTCAGATCCGGACGTTGCACATTTGACGGAGCACTGGACGGAACAAACGTAGAATGTTGGACAGAATACAATTCGTTAGGCTCGACGTTGAATTTAAACATGAAACTGGTGCAGTGACAGAAGCGATGATGTTGTTAGCCTCTTCAGCTTCCGGATTTTTCGATGCGTCGATCTCATGTAAGTATGTTCGGCGAGATCGCACCTGATCCTCAGCAGTTTCACCAACTTCTTTCCATTTCCTTTCTAGCCTTTTGCACAATTTGTCTAGCTGTGACATGGTGATGATGTCTTCTAGGATTAAAGCTTTTTTATATCCAGGATACAGGTTGAACATCATGCGGCTCAGAAAATCGTCATCCGAAATTTCTCTATTCAGACGTAGCCGTAGCCGTAGTACCATGTTTCCGCACGGCTTTTCAACAGGTGGTTGACTGCTAACACCAAGTTTTCGACAGGATACCTATCTCCTCGTGCTAGTGTTTCGATGCGGAACAAGAACTCCTTCAGCGACAAACCTCTACCAGAACCATCAAAGCACACGTGCCAATTCGACACAGGATTTCTGCGGTGTGCATCAGCCAATCGTGGTTCTACAACTTCATCATCACTTGGTTCGCTATCGCTTGCAGGACCCATTCGAACACGCGAGTTACGAGGCGGTTGAATTTCCGGATGCAAGGATCTGGATGATGTCGTTGGTTGCACCGGCGCCATATTGGTTTCAGGATGTTGTCTTGACGCGGCGTTCTGAACTGCCAATATTTCACGCAACTCTAGAATTTGACGCTGTTGCTCAACTATAATACTGGACATCTCATTCTTCCACTGCTGCTCTGGTTGTATTTGTGGTCTCTGATACCACCATTGCTGCTATGCTGGCTGTGGATGACGGTACATACTTGCTGGTATACTTTGGTATTGGTTCTGGTAACCAAATTTTGTTTTTCTTTTTCCAGGATCTGCTGCTGCTCTTCTTGCTGCGATGTACGCAGTATCGAATTTCGTGGAACTAAACCTATTATCAATCGGAACGGAATTCGGCGAAGTGTTGGTTGAACTTTGCTTACTACCTACTAGCAAACCTGAAAATTTATTTACTACCGAAGAATCCGAATGATGTTTAGCTGGCTCTCGAAATCTCGATGTGCCCAATGATGAAGTTTGGACTGTGGATTTCTTGATGGCTCCTAGCTGCGCACCACTATTTTCTCTCGGCTTAACCGTCGGCTTAACACAGGTAGGATGCGATATATTTTTATTTAAATCAATTTCTTTTCCAATTACAGTCTCTTTAATAATTTCAACTTCAGGTACATTGGTAGCATCTGTACGTGGAACTATAGCTCCTTCCTCTTGATCAACTGGAACATCAATATTTTGCGGAACTAGGGACCCCATACCGGAACGTTCCTCCTGTTGTAGCATCTCCCAGGTATAATTTTTGATTCTCTCTAAACCTTGATCGATTTTGTTGATTAAACCCCTTGCAACTGTGGATAATTTTGGATCTGCTCTCTTCAAACGTTTCACTCTTTGCAGAACATGGATACTACGGCTTTCAGCTACTGACATCAAGTGCTCATCTTGTTCGCGAATAGCACTTTCCACCAACGCTTCACAAACGTCCGCTCGGGACTTCTACATCTAATGCTAGTCGTACTCGTGGTATCTTAGAAATCGTTGTACCAGGTAATAAATTTAAATTTCGAATTCCCAATTCGTACATTAATTCATCTTCTTCCAATAGTGACGGATCCATTTCAACAAATTTGATAACAATGAGCCAAATGCAAAACCTAAAAATTTGTTTATCAGAAGAACGCAACGATGATTTTCAGCCAATTAAAATAAAATCGTTGTTTTAATTTTATTTATTTATTCTTTATTAAATTCCTAAAATGTAAATATTTACCCTAAAACCAAATTTTATTTATTAAAAATATATTTATAACTTAATACTACAATGTAAATTCTAAAAACCTTCAAAAAATTATTATTAAAAAAAAATTATATATTTGTAATATTATATATAATAAAAAAAATATATTTTAAATTATATCAAAATAAAATAAAATAATCAAAATATATATATTATAAAAAAAAATCTTTTTAAAAAAAAAATCCAAATTCAATTCATGTAATCTTAAATCTCAATCAAAACTATTCCCCCTTACTAACTACAAAATAATCCTAAACTTAATCCTACAAAAAAATTAAATCTAACCAAATTAAACCTACCAAAAAAAATCCCAAAAATACTAATCAAATTAATAAATGATATTAAACACTATCTTTATTAATAATAATTTATAATTTTTAAAATAGAGATTCATTTACTAATTACAGGTATTGACCAGGAGGTAACTATATTTTATTTCCACCATCCAATTAGTTTACTTAATCCAATATATCTATTTATTTCAAATTCCAAATCTCCACATAAAAATTCCACCAGGTTCGCTGCACGCTCTCCCGATTCTCTATATAATAAAAAAAAATTCCCAAAAAAAATCGATACTTTAAACACGCCGACTTTAACAATCTCAGCCGATAGCCGATTATTTTTAATATTTAAAAAAAAAATTTAATTATAATAATTTCGTTCGCATAAAAACCAGGTTGACCAGATTCAAAGAAAAAAAAATTTAATAAAATTTTTAGAATATTTTAGAATTCCACCAAGGATTGATTCAATCATTCCGCATTATAAGGAAAAGGACAAAATAAAAAGGTTATAGGAATTATAAAGGAAGTTAGGTAAAGGATAAGGAACTCCATCATCATATTCAACACACCGAATTACGAACCAAAAACAAAAAAACATACAAAAATCAAAAAAAAATACTAAGTTCTACAAACTACATGTACTAGGACGGACATTTTCGACAACGAAAACCACGTCTAACAACCACGTCAAATAACAAAACCAAGTGGGTCTGGTTACTACACGTTATTGCGGAGGAGACGCGATTTAGAAACTTACAAGGTTTTCAATTATGTGGGCGCCAGGTCTTGAGTGATCCACAACCGCGGACCACCAAGGAACAAGACCGAATTTCTAAATTAAAACTTTGAAAGTTTCAAGGACCGATTGGGATTTCCTCCTGGTTGCCGGCTCAGCAAAGTCTATGGGGCGTGAGTCAACCAATCGATCCTACCTGCAAATCAAATCAACAACAAGAAAGGGAAACAGGGAATACGGCCTGATGTCATCAATCCATGGGCGGTGTGGCTTTAGCCAGACATTTTAAAATAAATCTTCCAATAAAAAAATTAAATAAATAAAAAATTATATTTGTGTTTCTAATTTTTTTTTTCAGTGGTTTCACCTGTGCCAGTTTATTATCAAAAATTATTTTAAAACAGTATAAAAAAATTAATTGCAATCATTTAATTGATTACCAGGTTTTTTTTTTTTTTCTTTTCTTTTTGTTGGCAGCTAATACTAGATTTTTTTTTCTTTACTAATTTAATTAATACCAAAAACCAACATACCTTATGGCACGGTTCTGTCCTGACTAGTCTGGCGCAGCCGGCTAAAATGTTAAGTTTATATATTGTCTAAATTTTTATACTACCAACAAAAAAAAATATTGAAAATAAAAAAAAACCAACATTACTAAATTAAAAAAAACCAAAAATCATAAAAATAATTAATTACAAATCATAAACCAATTAAAAAAACTACTCTACAAAATTTAATTATTAAAAGAAATCATACAACAAAATTAAATCAAAGAAAATCAAACTACTCTACTAATAATTACAATAAAAAGAACAAAATCTGAACTGGAACAGCGCTTTTCGCCACTTTAATATTTTCATTAATTTGAATTTAATCGTATACAACACTAATAATTTTTTTTTTCTTGTTTAATTTTCCTTTTCTAAGAAAATTTCCTGCATCCGAATCTCCTGGTGTATCTCCGTTGGATAATCGCCTACCCCCTCAACTTCTAACATCGATCGACCAGTAGCTCGGTCGATCCGAATCTCGCTATCCAGTTTCACCAACTGGGAGGTTTTTTTTTTCAATGTGGAAATAAATCACCACAAAATTATTGTTCCGCGATTGGTGTGCAGTTCCAACCCAATTGTGGATGAACAAAAAAAAACCACACCAATATTTTTTTTTCTGGTTGGTGGACACACAATATATGGGAACTTTCCTTTTTTTTCTCCTTGGTTTTTTTTTCCAATTTAATTACCTTTAAAATTTTTAATGAAACAACAATGGCGTAAAAACCAATAAAAATCTAAAAAATTTTCAGACCAGACGTCTGTCCTTCAATTTTATTCTTTCTCGACTCCCCGAAAAACCACACGTTTTTTTTTCATTTCCGCCTTCCCCAAAAACGAAATCCGCATCTCCGCCGTCCCCAACTGATTCAAATTTACGGCCTGCCCGGTGGAATGTAGTTGGTGCGTGTTCTCACCAACAGGTGGATTTACCGAATTTGTGGCGAAATACATTTCAAATGTCTATATGACATTTATAATTGTCATATAGACAAAAAAAAGAAATTAAAAAAAATATTTCAGCCACCATGATGGCTTTTATAAAAATAATATATTTATTGGACTAATTTTTTTTTAAGGCAGCGGACGGGCATTTCAACAATAAGGTATTATTTTATATTTATTTATTTATAATTATTTTAAGTTTTAGGTGCTGTTGTGCATATGCGTTTCCTGCATGTGCCATCTTCAGACGATTTGTCAGCGTTTGATTGATTTAATAATTATTAAATTGTCGCTATCAAATAACATAATTATTTAATTCACACAAAAAATGATTTGCTTGCACCGGATACGATTTGCAAAAGTTCCCAAGCCTTAATTATTTTGGTTGTCTCTGACAATAATTATTAATTTGAAAAACGCTGACAATTCGTTTTAAAAATATATCAACTTTCACCCAAAAGCTAAATTTGAAATTGATTGAATTAAGTATGAGAATTCAATTCAGATCTATCGAAGAAATCAGTCGTTTTATTTACAACATTTTGGCGCAGCCGGAAAACTTTGTTTTTTTTTATTATTTCTATTATTAAAGTTTTTGTATTAAATTTATTTATTAAAATTTGTTAAACTTTAAGTAAAGTGAAAAAAAAATAGATAAATAATTTTTTTTTAATAAAGTTTAAAGTAAATTATATTGAAATAATATATAAAATTATTGTGAAAACATAATAATAAATTTTCGCGTAACAAGACATTTATATAATAAATTTTATATTTTTTTTTTTAAACATTGTAGTTTTATTTGATACTTATTGTTCAAAGTTAAGTGATTTTTACTAAAAGATTTCAATAAAAAATTATAGAACATAATTTGAAAGTTTAAAAATTCTTTTTCAAATCAATCAATATTAAAATAAATTTCAATCAATATTAAAATAAAAGTGTATTTATTTTTTTAAGATCTTGTTAGTGTATTTTGTGTTTGCTTTTAAAAAACATTTTGAACATTACTACTCTAGTATATTTTTCAAAATATACAACAAAAATTGAAAGATATTTTCCAAATAAAACTGTCATCAGAATCCAACCAATCTACAACGTTTTTGTGAGGGTTTTGTCTGTAAATACTATACAAATTGGTAAGTTTATTTTATGTATTTAATTATTTTATATTTGTAACAAATTACAGTGTTCAATTATAAATATTTAAATTGACATTTATATAATTTTTCAATTCATAGTTGAAATGAAAAATATTGTTAGTTACCTAAATATTTCATAATTTTATTTAAAAACCAATTAATATATGGACGTAAATGAGTTAGTATTAGAAATAAAAACATTAAAGGAGAAATTATCACAGTTTAAAAAGGAAAGGGAAGATCAAAAAGTAGAAATAAAAAGTTTTAATGAATCGCTTCTAAGTGAAATTAAAAATTATACTAGTAGGGAAGTTTATAACCTCATCAAAACACAAATTTCATCGGAGTGGGGTCACTTTACTAGATTAGAAACCACCGATAGAATCCTAACGAAATTACATAACGTTATAACTGAGTATCGAGATAATCAAGAAGAAGAGATTCATCAATTAAAAACCAAATTATTAACAAAATTAAAATTAATAAAAGAATTTGAAGCAAAACAAAAAAATTCTGAACAAATTAATCAAGAAACGGAATTAAAAGTTGAAGAACTTAGTAAACAACTACAAGAAAGTTTACAAATAAGAAGCAAATTAAATACCCAGCTTCAAGAAAATATAACACGCGTAAATAAATACAAGAACAAAATTGATAATATTAATACTCACCAGAAAGAAAAACAAAAAGATTTAGAATTAAAAGTGGAATTTTTGGAAAGGAAAGTTGAAGAAAAAGAGATACAAATAAAAGCTCTTGAAGAAAGTTTGGAAGAAGTATATGAAAATAGTTCTAGTGCTAATAATTATTTAGAAAAGACCACGGATGAAACCTCTATTGTTTCACAAACGTTATCCGAAAATATTCTGAGAGAAACGCACGAAAAAATTAAAACATTAGAAATGTCTTATGAAAATATTGGTAAAATTATTACACGATTTGTACCTCATTTTACAGGTGCTAGAACACCGGATTTAGCGGGGAAGGTATATGAATTCGTAAATGCATGCCAATTAGCACTAAAATGTATCGACGCAAAAGAAGAGGAAATATTTGTCTCTCTTCTAACAACTAAATTAGGTGGAGATGCATTCGAGCTTGTCCGAGCACATTCTGTAAAGAAATTAAAAGATTTAGAAAAATTAATTAAATCTACTTATTTATCGGCCAGGACATTAGAAAGCGTTATGTATGAATTAAGCCGTACCTATCAGTTCGTAGCTGAAGACATCAAAAGTTTTTCTAGACGACTTCAACATTTAGAAAATTTGGCAAAAGAAATTATAGCAGCTAGTTACAATGCTAATGATTCAGTTGCATTGCTAAATGAATTGCATAATTCTGTATTAAAAGCATTTAAAATTGGCCTTGTTGATATCGGGCTCAAACAATTTATGTTAACATGCAATGAAACCGAATTCGATAAACTTGTTGATTCGGCGTTAAAAACATCTATGTTGTTGGGATCGCAATTTAACCATTATAACCAACAACAAATGTTCACACAAATTCCTTACCAAAACCAACTTCCAGTCCAAAATCCGCAGTTACTAATGAATAATAATATAAATAATAATAGTTTAGCTAACAATAATATGTTTCCTAATAGTAATTTTTATAATCCTAATTTTCCGAGTAATACCGTACAAGAAATTGGTCCTAGCATTACAACACAAAATTATTTACAAAACCATATGATTTCTTCTTCAAATATAGGTCAGAATTCCCCCATGCCGAATCAGCAAATTCCAAAATCAAAACAAAATTTCAAAGTTTTATGTGGTTTTTGCAATAAACCAAACCATACATATGCAGAATGTAGAATTAGAAAAAATACGCCATATTGCGGAAATTGTAAGGTGTACGGACATGGGACTGATACATGCCCTCGTGCAAAAATATTAACGACGAAAACAGTTAATAACAGGGTAAAATGTAAATGGTGTTCTAGGCTAGGGCATCAAGAAGATAATTGCTATAGCAAACAAAATTACTATAAGTCGGAAAAGGGAAACGACCAAGGGGCCAGTGCGAACAACTAAACTGTGCCCCAAAAATCATTGCAAATAAAGATCAAAATAAACACACTGCTCCAACTTCATCACTGCCAAGTAAAATTAATCAAGAAACGGAATTAAAAGTTGAAGAACTTAGTAAACAACTACAAGAAAGTTTACAAATAAGAAGCAAATTAAATACCCAGCTTCAAGAAAATATAACACGCGTAAATAAATACAAGAACAAAATTGATAATATTAATACTCACCAGAAAGAAAAACAAAAAGATTTAGAATTAAAAGTGGAATTTTTGGAAAGGAAAGTTGAAGAAAAAGAGATACAAATAAAAGCTCTTGAAGAAAGTTTGGAAGAAGTATATGAAAATAGTTCTAGTGCTAATAATTATTTAGAAAAGACCACGGATGAAACCTCTATTGTTTCACAAACGTTATCCGAAAATATTCTGAGAGAAACGCACGAAAAAATTAAAACATTAGAAATGTCTTATGAAAATATTGGTAAAATTATTACACGATTTGTACCTCATTTTACAGGTGCTAGAACACCGGATTTAGCGGGGAAGGTATATGAATTCGTAAATGCATGCCAATTAGCACTAAAATGTATCGACGCAAAAGAAGAGGAAATATTTGTCTCTCTTCTAACAACTAAATTAGGTGGAGATGCATTCGAGCTTGTCCGAGCACATTCTGTAAAGAAATTAAAAGATTTAGAAAAATTAATTAAATCTACTTATTTATCGGCCAGGACATTAGAAAGCGTTATGTATGAATTAAGCCGTACCTATCAGTTCGTAGCTGAAGACATCAAAAGTTTTTCTAGACGACTTCAACATTTAGAAAATTTGGCAAAAGAAATTATAGCAGCTAGTTACAATGCTAATGATTCAGTTGCATTGCTAAATGAATTGCATAATTCTGTATTAAAAGCATTTAAAATTGGCCTTGTTGATATCGGGCTCAAACAATTTATGTTAACATGCAATGAAACCGAATTCGATAAACTTGTTGATTCGGCGTTAAAAACATCTATGTTGTTGGGATCGCAATTTAACCATTATAACCAACAACAAATGTTCACACAAATTCCTTACCAAAACCAACTTCCAGTCCAAAATCCGCAGTTACTAATGAATAATAATATAAATAATAATAGTTTAGCTAACAATAATATGTTTCCTAATAGTAATTTTTATAATCCTAATTTTCCGAGTAATACCGTACAAGAAATTGGTCCTAGCATTACAACACAAAATTATTTACAAAACCATATGATTTCTTCTTCAAATATAGGTCAGAATTCCCCCATGCCGAATCAGCAAATTCCAAAACCAAAACAAAATTTCAAAGTTTTATGTGGTTTTTGCAATAAACCAAACCATACATATGCAGAATGTAGAATTAGAAAAAATACGCCATATTGCGGAAATTGTAAGGTGTACGGACATGGGACTGATACATGCCCTCGTGCAAAAATATTAACGACGAAAACAGTTAATAACAGGGTAAAATGTAAATGGTGTTCTAGGCTAGGGCATCAAGAAGATAATTGCTATAGCAAACAAAATTACTATAAGTCGGAAAAGGGAAACGACCAAGGGGCCAGTGCGAACAACTAAACTGTGCCCCAAAAATCATTGCAAATAAAGATCAAAATAAACACACTGCTCCAACTTCATCACTGCCAAGTAAAATAAATACAAATTTATCTGACATTGAAAATAAAGATCAAAATAAAAACAATAATATATTAGAAGAGCAAATATCAGACAACAACATACAAAAAGAGTTTAAAAATTTCAATATATTGCAACTAAAGGGCAATGAATTGAAAAACTCGACATTGGATTTGTCTAATAATAAAAAATATAAACGTAGGTCAAGATTTAGAAAAAATATACAAAATAAAAAAGATAGTATTATATTACAAATACCTAATTTTTACTTAACATTTGCATATATTAGAATTTTTAGTATATTGGAATGTGTAGGTAAAGTTGTGTTAGGTATATGGAATGACGTAAATATATTATCAAAAATAATATATAATAAAGTGTGTATATTAATAAAATTTTTGAAAAAATACTTTAGCATAAGAAAGAATGATTATAATAGGGATAAGATATATATGAATAGAGAAAATCGAAAAGATGATGTTTTCGTGGAGTTACCTTTGCTATCAGCGAAAAATGGTAAAATATTGGTATTGGTCGACACTGGGGCAGATACCAGCCTTATTAAGAAAGAATCTTTAAAAGTTGTTAGGAATTTAATAAAAACAGAATCGAGAGAGTTAGCTGGCGTATTTGGTGGTGTTAGTAGTACACTAGGTACAATACAACTTAATTTTTCATTTAAGAAAATTCTTAAAACAAAATGGCATTTAGTGGATAATCTGAATGATATCCCTGCCGATGGAATATTAGGTCGCGATATTCTCTGGAATCGATCCGTTCTAGATTCTATAAATAAGAAATTAACTTTACTTAATGAGTACAGGCAGACAATCTGTGAATTACCATTAAAACAAATAAATAAATCTGATCAAGTGAATTTCATAAAAATTCAAGCGCGTACGAAAAAGGTAGTACAACTTCAATTACCAGTCACTTCTGGTGAACTTTTAATTGAATCGCAGGAAATTGATACAGGTATTTATTTAGGTAATACGATAGTCAAAGTCCACAAAAACATGATCAACGTTCCAATAATAAATTCTACTATTAAAGATTATACAATTAATAAAAATTTCGTTCCGAAATATTCAAATTTAAATAATTTTAAGATTATTGGTGAAAACCAAAACAAAATTTTCAATTTTACCAGTAAGTCTCCTTCTAATAGAGTAAAATTATTATTAGAGTCGATAAAATTAGGTGAAACCTTAAATAAAGAAGAAAGAAACGCAATTGAAAATTTATGCGTACAGTATAATGATGTATTTTTAGTAAAAAACGATGCTATCTCATACACAACAGTTTTAAAGCATTCAATTCAAATTAAACCGGACCAACAAGCTATAAATCAAAAACAGTATAGATTGCCTGAAGTGCATAGAACAGAAATAAACAATCAGGTTTCAAAAATATTAGCTGATGGTGTTATTTCTGCAAGTAAATCTCCGTGGAACTCGCCGTTACTTCTTGTCCCTAAAAAAGCTGGAAAGGATGGTGAGAAGAAATGGAGAGTTGTAGTAGATTTCAGAAAGTTGAATGAAGTGACGATAAAAGACGCATTCCCACTGCCTAGAATAGACGATATTCTAGACCAGTTGGGACATTGCCGGTACTTCACAACTTTAGATCTCGCTAGCGGCTATCACCAGGTCTTAATAGACCCGGTTGATAAGCCAAAAACTGCATTTAGCAGCGGTTTGGGGCATTATGAATTTAACAGGATGCCTTTTGGGTTGACGGAGCACCTGCAACGTTTCAACGAATAATGAACCATATTCTAACAGGGTTGCAGGGAATAGATTGCTTTGTATATCTAGATGATATAGTTATCTATGCAAAAAATCTTAATGAACACAACGAAAAATTGGCAAGAGTACTATCTAAATTAAGACAGAATAATTTGAAACTAAATACAGAAAAATGCAATTTTTTGTGTAAAGAAGTAGTATATCTTGGCCATGTGTGTTCTGAAACTGGAGCATCACCAGATCCAGCAAAAACAAGTTGTGTCAAAGATTTTCCTGTTCCAAAAAATAGTAAACAGGTTCAGTCATTTCTAGGTTTCGTCAATTATTATCGGAAATTTATACCGAATTTAGCTGAAATTGCAGCTCCAATAAATAAATTGTTACGAAAAGACATTACATTTAAATGGTCCTCTGAATGTCAGGAATCATTTATTAAATTAAAAAACTGTATAATTTCTCCACCTTGTTTAGCTTATCCTGATTTTTCGAAAGCTTTTACTCTAACGACGGACGCAAGTAATGAAGCACTAGGAGCTGTGCTCTCCCAAATAAATGATGGGGAGGAAAGACCTATCGCATTTGCAAGTCGGTCGTTAAATGCAGCTGAAAAAAAATATTCAACTATTGAAAAGGAGTTACTAGCTATCGTATGGGCTACGAAAAATTTTCGGACATATCTACTGGGCCGTAAATTTACAGTTTTTACTGACCATAGACCTCTTAAAGGTGTGTTTAATGTTAAGGATCCTACTTCGAGGCTTATTCGATTTCATCATAAGTTATCAGAATATGATTATAAAATCGAATACAAACCTGGAAAGTATAATATTAATGCCGACGTATTAAGTAGAATCCCAACACAAGCTACAGAAAAAATAGTAGCTGTACAAACAAGAACGCAATCTAAAAAACAATGTATCGAAAATAATGATAAATTAGTTGATCATAGCAGTACAACTATTAAAAATAGCACAAAAACTTATGAAATTTTAAAAAACGCTAAAGATATTCAGACAGTGCTAAATGATTTTCATAATTCTGCATTAGGTGGTCATCAAGGTTTTAAAAAAACATATTGGCGTATAAAAGAACAATTTCGTTGGCCAAACATGCAAAAGGATATAAATAACTTTATTAAAAAGTGTCCTAAGTGTCAGACAAACAAAAGTTCAAGAGGAACTAAAATGCCAATGGTTTTAACTGACACTCCAAATTTACCATTCGATAAAACATTTATGGATTTAGTTGGTATTTTACCATTAACATACTCTGGAAACAGATATATACTGACATTTCAGGATGACCTATCAAAATATATGGTTTGCGTTCCGATACCCGATGCAGAAGCCGCAACAGTCGCCAAAGCTTTTTATGATGAAATAATTACACGATTCCGTATACCAAAAATTGTAATAACAGATAACGGTACAAATTTTACTTCAAAATTATTTTCAGAAACTTGTAAATTGTTAGGTATTAAAAAATTACATATTACAGCATACCATCCTCAAGCGAATGGGTCTTTAGAAAGGAGTCACCGTCCTCTTGCGGAATATCTAAGAAGTTTTGTAGAAAACGACATAAACAATTGGGATCAGTGGCTCAAACAAGCAATGCATGTTCATAATAATACGCCACATGTATCTACCAAATTATCTCCGTTAAATTGTTTGTATGGATTTAAATTTGAAATGCCTACAAATTTAAAAAGATCACCGGCTCCGATATATAATCATGACTACTACCCTAATCAATTAAAATATCAAATTCAGAAGGGACATGAGCTAGCCAGAAAAAATCTAACACAAGCTAAAAAAATTATCTAAAAAAGCCTATGACCATAAATTAAATCCAAAAAATTCGAAGTAGGTAATAAAGTATTACTGAAAAATCCAACTAGAAAAAATAAATTTTCTCCTATTTGGATTGGACCGTATATCGTAAAATCAGTACCTACCAACATAACTACCGAAATTGAAATTAGTAAAAAACTGAAAAAGGTACATAACAATCGAATAAAATTATTCCATGAATAAGATAAAACAAAAATATCTTCAAAATTAAAATAACCATAAATATTTCATTTTAAAAGTAAAAACCATTATTACCTATCACTAATACATAAACAAATAATTACATATATATATATATATATATATATATATATATATATATATATACGAATATTTTAGAAATTATTTTTGATAAAAAAAAAAAAAAACTTATTACTAATTTTTTTTATTATTTAGTAAAAAAACTTATTACTAATATTTTTTTATTAGAATACAAAAAAAATGTACATATTATTATAAAAAATATACATATATTATTATTATATATACATATCTAATTAAGCTATTTACAGAGTCCTAAGGGAAGGAAGTGCCAAAATTATCAAAGTTCCAACCAACTGATGGACAACAATAAATATTTTTTTTTGTATTTTTCAGCATAATAGAAGAAAATAGATAAAATACCATTAATAATATATATTTCACTTCATTTGTAAAAATCTTAAACTTTAATTTTTGAAACATTATTTTAATAATATAATATATAGAAAATAAAATAAAGCAAACAAAAAAAAAAAATTTAAAAAAAAAAAAATTTTTTATACATATATAAATTATAGAATAGATTTATTTAATTTTTGTTCATTAATTTCATTAATTCAAATAAACATATTTAAAGAAATTAAGTTTAAATACATTATACGCTATACAATAAAATAAATAAATAAAATGAATAGTTTATTAAGATTATTAGTTACAATAGCAAATGTAATGGTCGTGATGGTTATTGCTGATGAGAAACCTCCGTACCGGTATCAGGAATTAAAGAATACACCAGTCATATTCGAAAGTATAGGGCAGACAGTATTTTATAAGGATGTTTGGACAATTTTAACTAAGTTCACACCAATGGATTTCACAGTCGTTCTGGATATAATTTCACAATACGAAAAGGAAATTGACACACTATGCGCTGGTATCGAAAACAGGGATCGGCAAGGTAATTTTTTCAAATTCTGTAAAGCTATAGTTGCGGAATCAGTGGAAATTACTAAAGCACTGGGAAAAAATAATGCACATTTACAACACACGTTTATACGTAACCGCAGAAAACGAGCCATTGAATTCATCGGAAAATTTTCCAAGTGGGCTTTTGGAACAATGGACAGCGATGATGCACATAAAATATACCACCAATTAGATACCCTTGAGAAAAGAGACACTCAGACTTTCGAGTTATTAAAACATCAAGTATCAGTCATGGGCTCAAATTTCGAGCGTATAAGCAAACCAATGAAGGCAATGGAGCAAGATATCGTTTCGATTACCAATAATCTAAGAGAACTAGGTAGTACATTTGATAACTTCACAAATGTCGTTAACAACGAATTTGCGTTATTAAAGTTTAAAATGGATATATATGAATACATGGCTCTAGTAAATTCAAAATTGCTGGAAATACAAAATCGGCAGTCCAACGAAATATCAATTTTAAATGACCTGAGTCAGAATAAATTACACCCCTTCTTGTTAGATGCCGATAATATTACCAATATCCTGAAGGAGGGTGTAGTAGCATCAAGAATTATAACTTCAATGCAAGACTTATACTTATTACATCAAGCGGCCACAGTATCATCGTATCCAGTTGACAATTATCTAGTAATCAAAATCGTAATACCATTGCCTGGACCCACAATATATAAGTTACAAAAGGTCTATATTTTGCCAGCACCATTTAGCGATCAGTGGGATTTAATGTTACGAACAACAGAAGATTTCATAGCCGAAGCAATAGATTATTCGACTTTTGTCATGCTAACCAACGCCGAATATGCAAACTGCAGAGAGATAACACAAAACGCATCAACTTCAATTACAATTTGTAAACATAGTAAACCCATTCTAACTAGTGAAAGTGCAGATTGTCTAGTAGATTTATTGCAGCATGCCGAAAGTTCGAAAATAAACTGTAAATACATGGCTGTACCAGCGACAGAAGGAGTCGTAATAAAAATGGTATCAACAAATCAATGGCTTTACAATTTACATATTCCATTGACAATAGATATAAATTGCGAAGGCATTCATTATAGTGTGACATTTGAAAAGATGGGAATCCTGCAGTTGTTAAAACCATGCGAATTTAGAAATAATCGAATTAAATTACCATTCGAAAAAACAATCTATACAGAGTATGCATATAAGCAATCTAGAGTAAATCATACGTTTATTTGGGATACTTTGAAGATTAAATTGTCCAATTTTAAAAACAAAACACACAACGCAACAGAACACCATAGAAGTAAGCTGCCTTTGAGTGTCGGCAACCATAAAGAAATAATAGCCGGCCTGACAGAAGGTAAAAAATCAATAGAAGAACTAGAAAAAGAAATTAATCGAGCGGAAGAGTCAAGAAAAATTTTAGACCAGGACACAGAGATCGAAATACATCGCTACTCCATAGTCTCAACTGGTTCTGCATTTGTGTTTTTAACTATAATTGTTATAATCGCCATAGTGATAAAGAGAAAAGGCAAAAAATCTGAAAATGGAATGTCGTTACAGCTCAACACAATCACTCCAACCACAACTTTGGGGGCAGAAGAACCAAGCAGCTCTAGGCGTTTAGCACCGCGTCCAGCAGCTCCTAAAAATTTAACTAGGAAATCAATAAGACGCTCAAGCGACCTAACATTTGCTTGCGTATAATAACATTTGCTTGCGTATAATAACATTTGTTTGCGTATAATTACTATTTTGCAACAATTATTTTTGTTACCTAACATTTGTTTGCGTATAACTATTATTTTGCAACAATTATTTTTGTTAATTAAAATTCAATTAAATACAATTCAAAATTGTTAATTATAGTAACATTAAATTACATATGAAAGTAAAAATAATCATTATTAAATTAAGTATATACATAAAACTTTATATTGTCTTTTTTTGGGTATTCTATTTTCTTAATATTTTTATTGAAACGTATTTCGGAGTAATTCAAAACCGATATTAAATTTAAATGAATGCATATGTAAATTTAAAATGAGTGCACAAAAAAAAAAAAAAACTAAATATAAAAAATTTAAAATTATATTAATCTTAATGTTAGTGTTGTAAAGTCAATGTTTAAATTCAAATACTTTTGTTCTATACAAAATAAATAATAAACTAAAAAAGTATGTTAAATTTCTATTTAAAATATTCAACTATAAAGTTAGCTTTGAAATTATACATTATGTACTTTGTACTATATTGTACAATATTTTTCTCTTTATACGAAATTAGAAATATAATAAATAAAAATGATAATAACTTGTACTAAAATAATAATCAATAATATTATTAATTTTCATTAAATATTGTATTATGTTACGAAATAATAAAGACAAATACGAGTTGAATCAATTTCAAAAGGCTCAGTTTGGGATAGGGAAGAATGTTGTGCATATGCGTTTCGTGCATGTGCCATCTTCAGACGATTTGTCAGCGTTTGATTGATTTAATAATTATTAAATTGTCGCTATCAAATAACATAATTATTTAATTCACACAAAAAATGATTTGCTTGCACCGGATACGATTTGCAAAAGCTCCCAAGCCTTAATTATTTTGGTTGTCTCTGACAATAATTATTAATTTGAAAAACGCTGACAATTCGTTTTAAAAATATATCAACTTTCACCCAAAAGCTAAATTTGAAATTGATTGAATTAAGTATGAGAATTCAATTCAGATCTATCGAAGAAATCAGTCGTTTTATTTACAACAGTGCTAACAAAATATAACAGGAGGAAAAAAAAATGTACCAACATAACCTGTTGGCTATGTTTAATTTTTATATATGGTTGTTTTTGGATAATCATATTGGAATTTATCCAATGTGATTTTTCCTTCAACCAAAGTTCAGATCCTGCAGGGCCACAAACGTACAAAATAAAGTTTGCTGTATAGCAGTATAGCACATCATTTTAAAAGTTATGATGGGTAATTCATAATAAGAGAATTGTTGAAAAGAAAGAAACCTATCAAACCGGTTTTAGGTGGATTTAAAATACTTAAAATTACATTTGATAAAAATATTTCATTTATAGACTCCTTAAATTTTTTACCAATGGCATTGGCAAAATTCCCTAAAACTTTTGGTTTAGAAGGAATTAGTAAAGGTGATTACCCCCATTATTTTAATATAGATAAAAATTATAATTATATAGGCGATATTCCTGAGTTAAATTTTTTTGCTACTCAGAGCTTAGGTGCAAAAGAATTGGAAAACATAAAGAAGTGGTGGCAGGATTTGAAAAATTCTGTTTATATTTTCAATAACCGTAACGAACTTATTAAATATTGTCAGGGGGATGTATTTATCCTTCGTAAAGGTTGTCTTCGATTCATGTCTGATTTTGTATCTTTGATAGACATAAACCCTTTTCTTGAAAGTATTACAATTGCACAAGCAGTAATGCTTGTTTATAGGAAAAAATTCGTGCCCGAAAATACACTAGGTGTAACACCTAGTAATAACTATAAGCCTAATAAAAATCAGTCTTTTATTGGACAAAAGTGGCTAATTTTTGAAAATGAAAAAGTAAACGGGGATATAAAATTTGAAGAAGTCTTACCAAACTGTGGTTTTCAAGTTGATGGATACAATCCAGTAACAAATACAGTATATGAATTTTTAGGTTGTTTTTATCATGGCTGTCCCAAATGTTTCCATAATAGAACCGCAATAATATTCATATTCGGTAAAACATTTGAAAATAAATATGAAAGTCATTTATTTAGAGATGAATTTTTGAAATTAAAAAAATTCAATGTAATAACTATGTGGGAATGTGATTTTCAAGAATTTTTGAAAAAGAACCCCTTAATAAACAAAAACTTAAATAACAACCCCCTTCTTTTGTATAACGCTTTAGAACCTAGAGATTCAATATTTGGAGGGCGAACTGAAATATTTAAACTTTACGCTAAAGTCAAACCTGGTGATGAAATTTGGTACTTACATTTTACTTCTTTATACCCTTATGTAAATAAAAATTGTAAATACCCTATTGGTCAACCTAAGATCTATAATAGAGATCAATGTAAAAATATCCCCGATATTACACAAATTGACGGAATAATAAAATGTCGGATTTTAGCTCCTAGAAAATTGTATATACCCGTTCTACCGGTAAGACTTAATCAAAAACTACTCTTTTTGTTATGTAGAACATGCGGAGAGAACGGAAACTTGACTGACTCATGTACGCACAATACTGATGAACGTAGTTTAGTTGGGACGTGGGCAGCAATAGAAGTAAAATTAAGTTTAGAAAGAGGTTATAAAATATTGGAATTATATGAAGTATGGGAATACGAAACAACAAAATATGATCCTGTAAGCAAAAAAGGGGGCTTGTTTGCCGAATATATGAATACGTTCATTAAACTTAAACAAGAAGCTAGTGGATTTCCGCAAGGTTGTAATACTTCCGAAGAGAAAACAGCTTTTATCAAAGCATATTTAGAGACCGAAAATGTTCTTCTGGATATATTAAAAATTAAGCCAAACCCCTCGTATCGCAATACTTCCAAGTTGAGGCTCAATTTACTTTGGGGTAAACTGATTCAGAAGCTTCAATCACAGCAAACTAGTGTAATATTTAGTATAAATTTCAGAAATAGCATTTTTTTTTGATAAATTTATTCATGAGCTGCAATAAGAGGTATACTTATTCATTTTTTTTTTTGATAAATTCATTCATGCGCTGCAATAAGAGGTATACTTATTCATTAATAAAATAACTACCTATTTTGTTTTGATATACTTAATTACTTTGTTTATAAAATATTGAGGCTTTTTTAATAAAAAATTGTAATAAAATAAAAATAAAAATAGATAAGATAGGAATATAATGAGTTATTTATGTAGGATTTATAATTTCAATTATTAAATGCAATTTTAATTTTAATTTTAATTTTTAAATTAATTAATTTAATTTTAAAATTAAAAAAATCAAAAAGGTTTTAATAACTTTTTAACCAAGTCTTGCATATTTCACTATCCTGGGATGGAAATTTAAAAAAAAATTAAAGCGCGGTTTGGTCTGATTGGTGTTTCAGAATATATCTACGATTTAAAATTATTTTTTTTACTAGTATCACAAAGATCTTATATTTCTTACTTAATATTTTTAAATTATTATTTCTTAGTACGTACTCAAGTTTTGCATATGAATCTTTTTTTAATATTATTTCCAAAAAAAATTTTAAGAAAATGATCATCACTTATACTTTTTATTGATATTTATGGAGAAGCTACCAAAATGAAAAATTTATTAAATTTTAAAGATGATTTCCATATAACATATTACAATACCTATACAATATATCAATATAAATATTAGAAATATATTTCTTACTGAATAATTAATTATGTTCCTTCACAACATTTGTAAAGCCGGAATTTTTTTTAATATAAATCAGGCATAAGGAGCCCAAATGATATATTATATAAAATATTAAAATATTGTTAATTTTCAAAAATTTAATAATACTTTAGTAAACATTTTACACTTTAGTAAATGTTTTACATTTTATAATCTAATATTTTTTCAACTATTTATTGTTTTCCTAATAATATTTATTGCATTAAAAATGCCTCAATATTTTATAACCAAAGTATTTTTTTTTTGTAAAGAGGAACGCGAAGAGAACTTCGACCTTCACGATCTATTGTGCGTTTAAATCCCCTTTCCCTCTTACCATTTAATAGATTTAAAGAAACCTAGTATGTTTGAAGGGGCAACGTTGCCCAGTTCTTCGGATGTAAGGAAACCTTTTCCTAAGATTTGTAGTCTGCTTCTTGCGAGTGCCTCACAGTATCAGAGGATATGTTCCGTCGTCTCCTTGTCATTTAGGCATAGGCGACATATGTCTGTATCAGCCAGACCCATTTTTATTAAGATGTTAGTTCAGAGGACAGTTTCCTGTTAACAGGCCGGTCAGGGTTCTTATATCCCTTTTGCTGAGTGCTCTTATATATTCCACTTTTATTTTATTAGGTTTTATGAGTTTTTTTGATATAGAGAGTCCTGGTAGATTGTTCCAGTAGATCTTCTGCTCTTGTTCAATCCATCTCCTCTCCTCTGGGTTTGCCGCAAAACGTTTCTGGTCCAGTTAGTTTTGTACTTGAGCCAGTTTTTGCAAGGCAATCTGCCTCTTCGTTTCCTTCAATACCTGTAAGTAGTAAAGGAAACACCCTTAGTGTATAAATCGCACTTTTTGCTAAAGACAACACGCTTAACAGTTCCACACTCAATACACCGTAGTAATAGAAACCAATGCATTTAATGCGTTAAAAAGAGCACCATATACAAAACCAGCTATACAATCCTGTCCCCTGATTGGCCAGTGCGTGGCCGGGGGGCCGGTCCTGTGCTGTTGTGTTTGCAGGTCTGTGGAATGTCTGTAATATACCAGTAGAGTAAATTTGTTGTATGAAATTTGTATTTAGTATGGAGAAAATGTGAATGCACCCGTAGAGTAAAAAGCGACCTGTTAATTGTGATATGTTGTCTCGGTTTTGTGTGTATGGTTTACACGGTCACACTTGTGTTTGTTTTTTGCGAGTTTTGTTTTGGAGTTGTTTGTACCCGCCTTTGTAAACAAAAAAAAAACTGGTAAGTATCAGGCGCAAGCTTGTTAAAAACCATATGGTTAAGAAGCACGTGGTTATTGAAGGCGTTCTGTTTGTTGTTTTCTCTTTAAAGTGTATTCTTTTTATTTGGAATTTGTGTTTATGTTTTGTTATGGTAATCCGTTGCGGCTGCCTTTTTCTTGCCAACAAGCAAATAAAAAAAGTATCAGGCGCAAGCTTATTCGTAGTAAGTTAAATATAATAAGCACATGTAAACAAAAAAAAAATTTTGTTATGTAAATGTAAAAATTGGTAATTGAATATACTCTCGTGCGTAAACAAAGAAAATAAGTTGATTTTGAACTTGATTTTTATTTTCAAAGGTTAACTTATATTTTTTTGATAAGAAATGTTAATGTACAATCTTGATATTGATTTTGTATTTTTTCTTTACATATTACATATGTAAATAAAAAAGAGTTACTTCTTTAAAAGATTATTTTTTTGTTTACCTAAGCATTTACTTATGTATAAATAGAGAACAAAATGTAAAGGACAATCAGTTTTAATTAAGCATCGAAATAAATAAAATAATAATAGCAAAAAATGAATTTTTTACAAGTATATTTAATGCTAAATGCATTAATTTTAATAAAAAGTAGACCTCAACTAGGTTTTTACTCCACTTTTCAACTGAGTGATTCTGCTTTTATCAATTTTACACAAAATGGTATTGGTATCGACTTAAACAATATTCCACCACCGAAAGAAGCATTGGCCCCTTCAACAAAAGAATCACCTAGGCTAGAACCAAAGGCACCATCATATACCACTTTCACCACACCAAAACCATACAGGAAACCAGATGATACAACACCATTGTACATGGATTCGGACGAAATAGCAACGCCAAGAAGCCGATTCATTGGAAGAGGGTAAGACCATTTTTGTTTTTTTAAAAGAACACAAAAAAATATTATTTTTTATTTTCCAGTAATCTGACAGAATCCTGTGATATGGCTCAAGGGGTTAATCAAGTTTAGTAATAAACTTGATCATTTTTTATGATAATAAAAAAAATGTAATTAATATTTTTCTCTCTCTTTTAGGATAAAGATATGATTGAAATCAGAATCAGGATACCTGTTATAAAGCTGCTCGTGAAGAATCTACAACAATAAAAAAATATAAAAAATAAAAAAAATATAATTGATAATAGAAAATAAAAGATGAAAAAATAATTTTGTTAATATTGTTGTTATTTATTAATTTTTTTCAGCACAAAAGAAATAAATTTTAGTTTTTTTTTATAGAAAAAACAAGGTACAGATGCACTGGATTCATCTACTTTTTCTAGAACTCTGATGTGTTTTTTTGGTGTGCTGTAAATTCATTATAATTGATTTAATAAACAAATAAAACGCAAAAAAAAATAATTTTTAATGTTTTTATTTATTTAACTTTTTTTTTCAGTACAAAAAAATAAAATTTTATTTATTTATTTGATAAAAAACGAAGTACTGGTGCACCATATTCATTTATATTTTCAAGAATCATATGCAGATTCTCCGACGTACTCTCGTTATGCTGCAACGATAGTCCCGAAAATCTGTTTGGCAAAAAATAGATATTCGTATCTAAGCCGCTATATATTTGGGTCCAAACCTAGTTCGCGCCACAGATAACCGGTAGATCCGATACTCTTTTTCGAGTATCAGATCTTTCGTTCGTATGATCGGCTTCATTGCCGATGTGTCCTGTCCCACGCTATTTAACTTTTCTTAAAAGTTGGACTGAAAAAAAGTAATTTTTTATAAGTAAAAAAAAGTTTTAGACTTAACTTACAATTTTTTTACTGTATAGTGTATGTTGCAAAATTCAGAAATAACTAGTGGTAAGTTAAAGATATCTGAGAATTATATACAATTTTTTCCATAATAAAAAAATACCCCAAAAAGTTGGGGGGGTTTATAGTAGAAAAATAAAACAAATTTATGTAACTTTTATTTATTTTTTATTGTATTTATTGTAATATAAAATTAAATTTATTCATTTTTTTTATTGTAATATAAAATTAAAATTTATTGTAATATAAAATTAAATTTATTCATAATAAGAGCATTTTCATCATTATGATATTCGTCATCGTTGATGTTAAGTATGTTATAGTAGTTGGGATGTTGATAATACTTTCTTTAGCCATAGTTATGATATTTTATATATTGGTAGAGTCTCAAAAGATGAGTTCAATTATATATGAAAAAAATTTAATCGAAACAACTTTTACAAAGTTGCATAAGATTAACAATAATAATAATAATAATATGTTATTATTGACATTGCATATTTATTTATTTATTTCAGATGCACGAAGATAAAATTTAATCCTTTACTTTTACTTATTTTGTTCAAAGTGTTTTTTTTTACAAAAAAAATATTTTTTTTTATTTGTGTTTTTTTTTTAATTTTTAGGTGTAAAAAAGTATATTTAGTTTTTATATTTTTTACATTTATAACCCTTATAAAAGCAATTTCTAAAATCATAGACTCAGAATAAATAGAAGTGATCAACAGAACAGAACATAACAAAGCATTTACAAAATATACAGTGATATAAAAATGGATTTTGTAAGTAAAAAAAAGAAAAACATAACATTGATTAAAAATAATGATACAACGTTCTTATTTTGTATATAGAATGCATTAAATAATTTAGATGCACAACTAACAGGGCTCATACAACAAGCATCACAGCTTATAAGTAACCTTCAGACTATAGGTGGTCTACAATCAACACAACCAATAGCTAGACACCACACAGAGTTGGAACCAACACCTAGTACGAGTGCGAGTACCCTGCAGTTGGAGCCTCCTCGTCAACCTGAATTAAATTGTAATATATTGGACGTTGATATTGCAGCAGCAGGAGTAGACGTTGTACAACAAGGAGAGGGGCGGCAAAAAAATATGTTAGTATAATAAGACAAATAGATAGCTTTAATAATAGATTTAAGGTTAGTACTAGGGACATCACTTTTAAATTAAATGATTTTACTGACGATTCTATGACCATAATTGACTGGTTAGATAAATGTTTTCAAAGTATTTTGGAAATCATTAAATCTGATTTTTCTAAAGACGATCTAATGGGTATACAGATCACTATTCGGTCAATAGAAAATAGAAAACCCATTGGGTTATCTTTTAAGAAAATTTCAATCATTACTTCTGAAATGATTACGGACTTATTAGCCACAGTTTTGCAATCAAATCAATCGTTTAATTCATTTGATTTGCTTGAAATTTCTGCTAAAGTCATACAAGTGCATTCGGGTAAGGGACGGTTAAATATAAAGCACATGACCGAATCTGAAATCCTTAAAAAAAAAACCAATAGCATAATAGATGTTGGTTCAAAAAACAATACTAATTGTTTACCACAATCTATTATTATTGGAAAATATTTGGCTGATAATAACAGTGAAGCTTTAAAGAAATATTTACGTAAAAATTCTAAGTTTCTATCACAAGTAGTTAACAAACTTTTAAAAAAGTCAAATATTATTACGTCAGATCTTAGGTGTAATATCGAGGATATTTTTAAAATTCAAAAAAAAAAATCCAGAATATAATATCACGGTGTACACAGATAAAGCAGATAGTACAAAAATAATACGGTTACAGGAAAAAGGTATAAAGAAAATAAATTTATTTTATTTTCAAAATTGTAAACACTATGTTACTATTAAAAACGTAAAATCTTTCTATGGTAAAAACTATGAATGTATATTTTGTAATAAGTTATTTTCAAGTACTCATAACTGTACAGAAATATGTAAATATTGCAAAGTATGTCCTCCATGTAGTTTTGTTTCGGTTGCATGTAAATGTAATAACGAAAACCATAAAAAAAATACGGCAAAGGTTAAGTTTGTGATATGCTGAAAGTCTGTCCAAATTGTTTCAAATATTATGATCTTACTAAACGAAATTATACTCCTCACTCATGTGATGAAAAGTATTGTAATATATGTTATAAATTTGTAGAAAAAACCCATCAATGTGTTATAAAAAAATATACAAAAAAAAGACCACAAAAATATACTATAATTTTTTACGACATTAATGTACACAAGATCATAAAATAAATTCAACTAGTTTTGAACATATACCCAATTTATGTGTTGTAAATAAGGTGTGCCATTTTTGTCATTCAATTGACGACGATGATTATAATTGTCAAAATTGTAAAAAAAGGCTGAACATCTTTGAAAATGATATTGATGGTGATTGTATAAAAAAATTTATAGATTTTTTGTTAAATCTTAATGCCAACGTACAAAATAAAGTTTGCTGTATAGCACATTATTTTAAAAGTTATGATGGGTAATTCATAATAAGAGAATTGTTGAAAAGAAATAAACCTATCAAACCGGTTTTAGGTGGATTTAAAATACTTAAAATTACATTTGATAAAAATATTTCATTTATAGACTCCTTAAATTTTTTACCAATGGCATTGGCAAAATTCCCTAAAACTTTTGGTTTAGAAGGAATTAGTAAAGGTGATTACCCCCATTATTTTAATATAGATAAAAATTATAATTATATAGGCGATATTCCTGAGTTAAATTTTTTTGCTACTCAGAGCTTAGGTGCAAAAGAATTGGAAAACATAAAGAAGTGGTGGCAGGATTTGAAAAATTCTGTTTATATTTTCAATAACCGTAACGACCTTATTAAATATTGTCAGGGGGATGTAAACATCCTTCGTAAAGGTTGTCTTCGATTCATATCTGATTTTGTGTCTTTGATAGATATAAACCCTTTTCTTGAAAGTTTTACAATTGCACAAGCAGTAATGCTTGTTTATAGGAAAAAATTCGTGCCCGAAAATACACTAGGTGTAACACCTAGTAATAACTATAAGCCTAATAAAAATCAGTCTTTTATTGGACAAAAGTGGCTAATTTTTGAAAATGAAAAAGTAAACGGGGATATAAAATTTGAAGAAGTCTTACCAAACTGTGGTTTTCAAGTTGATGGATACAATCCAGTAACAAATACAGTATATGAATTTTTAGGTTGTTTTTATCATGGCTGTCCCAAATGTTTCCATAATAGAACCGCAATAATATTCATATTCGGTACAACATTTGAAAATAAATATGAAAGTCATTTATTTAGATATGAATTTTTGAAATTAAAAAAATTCAATGTAATAACTATGTGGGAATGTGATTTTCAAGAATTTTTGAAAAAGAACCCCTTAATAAACAAAAATCTAAATAACAACCCCCTTCTTTTGTATAACGCTTTAGAACCTAGAGATTCAATATTTGGAGGGCGAACTGAAATATTTAAACTTTACGCTAAAGTCAAACCTGGTGATGAAATTCGGTACTTAGATTTTACTTCTTTATACCCTTATGTAAATAAAAATTGTAAATACCCTATTGGTCAACCTAAGATCTATAATAGAGATCAATGTAAAAATATCCCCGATATTACACAAATTGACGGAATAATAAAATGTCGGATTTTAGCTCCTAGAAAATTGTATATACCCGTTCTACCGGTAAGACTTAATCAAAAACTACTCTTTTTGTTATGTAGAACATGCGGAGAGAACGGAAACTTGACTGACTCATGTACGCACAATACTGATGAACGTAGTTTAGTTGGGACGTGGGCAGCAATAGAAGTAAAATTAAGTTTAGAAAGAGGTTATAAAATATTGGAATTATATGAAGTATGGGAATACGAAACAACAAAATATGATCCTGTAAGCAAAAAAGGGGGCTTGTTTGCCGAATATATGAATACGTTCATTAAACTTAAACAAGAAGCTAGTGGATTTCCGCAAGGTTGTAATACTTCCGAAGAGAAAACAGCTTTTATCAAAGCATATTTAGAGACCGAAAATGTTCTGCTGGATATATTAAAAATTAAGCCAAACCCCTCGTATCGCAATACTTCTAAGTTGAGGCTCAATTTACTTTGGGGTAAACTGATTCAGAAGCTTCAATCACAGCAAACTAGTGTAATATCAACGATTGAAGAATTTAGCGCTCTTATACACTCTCCAGGTATTGAAATTGAAGAATTGTTTATTGCTGGAGAAGATCAAATCTGGATTAAGTGGAAATACAACAATGCTGACTGTATACCACCACTAAACCATGTATCTTTACCCGTAGGTATATATACAACAGCACATGCCCGTATAATGTTGTACCGAGAATTGGAAAAAATTGGAAAAAATGTGCTGTATTGCGATACAGATTCTATTATATTTCTTGAAAACAAAGATTCTGTATATAAACCTACCACAGGTAACTTTTTAGGACAATTCACACATGAATTGGCAGATTATGGACTAAGAACCTACATTACTGAATTTGTTTCAACAGGTCCAAAATGTTATTCTTATAAATATTGGAATCCTGAAAACAACGAATCGGGAGAAATTGCAAAATGTAAAGGTATTACTTGCAATTTAACCAACAAAACGATACTCAATTTCGACAACTTGAAAAAATTAACTATGGATCCAATGTTCACAGGATCATATACAGTTCATGATGCTCATAAAATAAAGAGAAAAAAACATTTTCAAGTTATTACAGAAGCAACGAATAAAAAGTTTGGTTTCACATTTACAAAAAGAATATGTGTATGTGACAACTTCGAAACAATGCCATATGGCTAT
Source organism: Rhamphomyia laevipes (assembly GCA_963920725.1). Classification (NCBI taxonomy): domain Eukaryota; kingdom Metazoa; phylum Arthropoda; class Insecta; order Diptera; family Empididae; genus Rhamphomyia; species Rhamphomyia laevipes. The sequence goes on along the minus strand of OY987255.1, from coordinate 81,407,816 downwards.
TAATTCCAATATAAATCGTTTTAATGCTAAAAAATAATTGTATTCTATATTTTAAGTAATAAAATAATAATAATAAGGTACAAGAAAAAAATGAATAAAGTATGTATATAATATCTGAAAACATGTTTTGTGGTTTATTTGTATTTAACTTTTCATTAGAAACAACGTTTTTTAAAAAAAATGCATAAACAAATATTATTTGTTGATCTTCAGTTTATAGTAGGAAATGGGCGACAATATTCTGTAAAAGAATTGGCAATACTGCAACAAGGTTCACTAATTCCAACTCTATATTTTTTCAAACCACCATATCCTCAAGAAGAATTAAATGATGCTAATACTCATCAAGAAAATTATATTTGTAACAATATTAACAGTATGCATTGGAAAGATGGCTTAATTGCTTACAACGACATTGGAGATATTTTGAGAACATTTAGTCAATATAAAATATATGTTAAAGGCATACAGAAAAAGGTCTTTTTACGCCAATACTTACAAGCATCAACAGAGATTATAGAACTGGAAAATTGTATACCTAAATTAAGGTCATTAAAAAATTATGATGTTTATTGTGAGATTCATTACAATAAAAATAAAACTTATAGATGTGCTGTACGAAACTGTATAAATATGTATATGTATATGTTTATAAATAAAAAAATTGATTTTTAAAGATTATTATTTATATTTTTTATTTAAGAAAAAAAAAAGTTACATTATATATTAAAATCAATTTTTATTAGGTTTTTAAATAGTTGCACTGAACAATATATTGGTATTTCGAAAAATAATCTGGAATAATTGCAGTGCACATGCGATAAACCAATACCTATATATATCAGGCCAAACACCAGGAAAATGCATATGTATTGGTGTAGAGCAACTATTTCAAGTTTTTATATCGAAGTGTTATAGGAAATATTGCGAATTAAACATATTATTGAAGAATTTAAAAAATAATTCATATAAACAAATGGAAATTCCCGCTTTAGTCATAGCACAGACAAAGTATACCAAGTTAATTCAATCGTAACATAACGATATATAAAAAAGTATTCTTATATTTATATTCAATATATTTTTTACAGATGACAAAAATTTGATTTTTCTATGTTTTTTAAAATGCAAAAAATATATAATTTTAGGATTTACAATTAAGATATCAGTTTTTCTGATTCATATTCAAAATTTTTAATATAAATTACAATGAAATTTTAGGTAGATGAAGATGTATATGAATTATCAATACAAAATTTGGAAATTTTTCATCAACTTCATCTACCTAATTTGTTTTATTATACATAATTACTTTGTTTATGGAATATTGCAACTTCTTTAATGCAATAAATATTATTAATGAAAAAAAAATATATGGAAGTAAAATATTAGATTTGGGTTTTATCAAAACAAACTAGGTATGTAGTTATTACCTCTTATTACAACTCATGAATGAATTTGTTAATTTTAAATAAAAAAGTAGGCATCCCGCTTTTCTCGTTGGTAATTCTAATCTTTGTGTGAAGGTAGAAAAAAAGAAAAAAGGCAGTTTTAAATATTTCTACAGAAAAAATCGCACTAGGAAAGAACAAAGGATTTTTAGAAATTAATTATAGCTAAATATTTCAAAAAGATTTTATATAAAAAACGGGGAATTCATCTTTTTTATTGATAATTCAAATCCTTTGTGAGAAGGTATAAAAAAAGTATATAAATCTAGTTAAATATTACAATTAATTCAGAAGTGAATAGTGTCATAACGTGAGCAGAACTATCAAAAAAGTGTTAAAAAATTGTAAGTTCTGCACATTCAGTACTTTATTGTCTTTAAAATAGTTAGTGTTTATCTTAAGTTTAATTTTTTTTATTTTTTTTTAGGAATTTTACCGTCAGCACAATGAATAATTTAGACGAGATGAAGACGCGATTTGATGATAAGATCAACATATTAAAAGCAACCAAGGGAAAAAACCATCAGTTATTTTCAAGAGAAGAGTATAATTCATTTCTATTGAAAGTTAAAGAAACTAAAAAGAAGAAATGTGGTAAAACTCCTGAAGAATATCAACGATTAACAAGATATGATATTATAAAAATTGGAAATGTTGAAAAACTCATTCAACCTGTTGTAAATGAAAATCAACCGATTATATATTACACATTTTTAGAAGAAACTTTCCAAATCATTCCCGAAATTCATACTGCAATCGGTCATGGAGGGCGAAATAGAATGATGAAAGAAGTTAAGACAAAATATAAGAACATTACAGTAGAATTTATTATGATATATTTAAATCTGTGTGAACCCTGCCAAAAAAAATGAATATAGCGAAGAAAGGACTTGTTGTTCAGCCAATTAAAAGCAATCATTTTAATTCAAGATGCCAGGTTGATTTGATTGATATGCAATCACAAGCAGACAAAGATTATAAATTTATAATGGTTTATCAAGATCACCTTACAAAGTTTGTTCAACTAAGAGCTTTAAAAACAAAACGAGCCGAATAAGTTGCTTACCATCTTCTGGATATCTTCACAATATTTGGAGCACCATCCATCTTTCACAGTGACAATGGTAGAGAATTCGTTAATAGAGTTATTGAAGAAATATGCGAAATGTGGGATGAACTCAAAATAGTTTATGGCAAACCGAGACACAGCCAATCACAAGGTTCAGTTGAGAGAGCTAATCAAGATATTGAAAACATGTTGTCCACCTGGATCGAAACAAATAATTGTACGCAATGGTCAGAAGCGATCAAATTTGTTCAGTTCATGAAAAATAGAACATATCACTCTGGAATAGACCGCAGTCCTTATGAAGCAATGTTTGGTTGTAGAGCTAAAGTTGAAAACGTATTTGCCATCAGATGTTTTGTCAGGGATTACTACTGAAGAGGATCTTGAACATATACTAATACAAAAGAATGATAATGGAACTTAGAATATCGAAATGCAAGATTTGAGTGTTGGAGAAACAGATTCGCAAAAAAAATCGGATTCACAAAAGAAATATGATTCTTCCTCCGTACTAAATCAAATATCTGAAAATATTCGAGTAACTAGAACCTCTGCAAAACAGGCACTTGAAAAGCAGGCTGATAAAATGTTATCTATTTCGAAAGCAAAATTTCAAGTTGCGAAAGTAGGAGAAAATGTACGGATAAGGATTCCCGACGTAGATAGAGGCAAATCAGATAACCGGAATATTATAGCTATTATAATATCAACCCAAAATGATAGTCAATACCAACTAGGAACTAAATATGGACTTTTGACCCAACTATATGCAAGGAATCAATTCCATATTTGCAAAGAAACTTTTCTTTCAATTGAAGAAGTTCCAAATAGGGAAATAAGTTTGAGAGAATGTGCTCGATTGAATTCAAATTTAGGTGGTCAAGGATTTCAATACTGTAATTGTAAAGTCGATTGTATTTCAAATCGATGCAAATGTAAAAAGTCTAATATCATGTGTAATTCCAAATGCCATAAAAGTTCTTCTTGTAAAAATAAATAAATTAACTTCATTGAAATAAATGAGTAATTTAACCATAAAAATATAACTTTTGTTTTTTAGTTTTTGTTTTTTTTTAGTCATAATTTTAATAAAAAATATAAGAAAATTAAAAGAAATAGTATTTATTACATTTACCAATCCATACAGGTAATTATTAATACTTACCGGTAAATATAATAATTTCTACTTATTATTCATATTTACCAAAATACTAGGATATTATTAATAATGACCGGTTATTATTAATAATATCCGGATTTATTATATTTACCGTAACATATATATAACGCTTTCTGTGGGAGCAGATAGCCCACCCCTATCCATCAAACTAAAATAGTCAACACCATTATAAATTTCTTTTGACGCTGTTAAAAATTCCCTACAACATGGACAATTTATTTTTTTATTTAAAAAAATATATATTAAAACTCCTTTATCAATTACATATTCTGTATCAGATAAATATTCGCTGTCAAGAATTTCCAAAAAGGGTGAAATATCTTCTTCTGGCTTTTTAAAGTTAAATATTTTACTATTTCCTTTTCTATTAGAATTAGTCAGACCGATACTTTTTATTAGCTTTGTCAAACGAATTTTCTTTTCAGATTCTAAAATTTCTTGAACAGAAACATGAAAAATCGTGCCACTTAAGCGTCGGTATTTAGAAAATCTTTTTTCCAGATTATCGGTTTGAAATTTTCCTAACAAAACATATTGGATATCATAACTTTCGAACGCGTGCTCTACTATATATATGAGACCCATTGTTGTCTGTTTTATGGCATTAAATGTGTCTTTGGTAAGGCCACCTTTGAATGAAGAAAGTTGAAAAATTAAATTTTCCCAGCAATTAAGCCAACACAAAAATTTTTTTAAACACAAATAATTTGGGTCATTCAAATCTTTTATTGTACCACGATCATCATCTTTTTTGAATTTTCCTGTTAAATAAGATTTGGTATTTACAATGGTCCACCAATGTTTAATTATTTTTAAAAAATCGATTGTGCCAGCATATTTGTTATCATTCTGATAATTCTGTAAAGCAGCAATAGTGCTCTGATGGAAAATATTAGCAACATAATTTACACATTGTTTTTCTAGTGATGATGGATATAATGATTTTTTATTTAATTTCCTTGCATTTTTAAACAAAAGATGATTTTCATTTTCATAAACATCCCTCATGTCTTTGAAGCAGGCTAATTTTATCTCTTTTGTCACAAAATCGGGAAAATAAAAAGTTTTTCCCAAATCAGTTTTGTTGTTAGTAAATAATATATAATGTAAATATTTTTATATAATTTTAATTGTATTATTTATAACAATATTAAATAATATACCTTTTGTCAAATGCAAATCAGAATTAATTTTGTCAAATAAGAATTAATGGATAATGGTTTAGTTTATAAATTTGACAGCTAATCTACCCCTACACCAACACATAAAAAACAAAATAGCTGACACAGTGTTTGGCCTGAAATATATATAGGTATTGGATAGACTCATCGGAATGTAATAGTCATCAAACGACAATTCAAATAAATTTTTTTCTTTACATTTATCCATGTATTTGTTGAAATATTCTCTAATGCTGGGAGTAGCGTTGTTGTTGTAGCACATGACTACATTCAGAAACTCTACTAAAGTTAAAAATCGATCATGTTCGTTTTTAAATAGAGAAAAGATTTTATTGTTATTATTATTATTGGCACTGATGATATCCAGAGTAAAGTTCACAAATACTTTTTTCTTAAGATCAATGTTTTCTAGCAAAGAGTCCAACAACAGTTGAGAAGTTGCGTTTGTAGGACTTTTTTCTTTCAAATTAGTAAAATATTTTTGCCATTCTTTGAAGGAAATATTTAAAGGAATTTCTTTAAAACGATGGAAAATTATTTCTGCTTCGAAGTTTTCAGAATTGAATCCGATAATAACTTTACATGTGTGTTGTTCATTTAAAAAGTATGTGTAGGCTAGCAACAAATTTTTCGGAAAACTGTTCAACCTGTTGTTGTTTTTTGGGCTGCACTTTTTTTTTTCATCTGTTTGTCTTATTATTTTAGAACAAGAAGAAGAAGTATTACGATTTCGGGCTACTTTCGAAGTATTCATTATAGAAACTGAATAATTCTTTTAGATTGGGCAGGCATTTATACATCCCATGGCTTACATATTTGCCATTTGTTGTTGTTGTTCCTTTTACTATTACCTTTGTTTAAAATATTTAAAAAAACTTGTCTAAACATTACTAAAATAAGTTTATCGTTCTTGTCGTCATGAAATTTGTCAAATTTATTTTAAAAAATACTGCATTTTACCACTTAATCTGCACCACAAATAAACGCAACAATAATGACCGCAAACATTTGACCATGAACCTTGTAACTGACGTGCATTTGCAATATAACAAATTGAATTACGATTTAAAAAGTTTTTAAATTCCTTTTGGTAGGGTCGCCGACCATATGAGTCAAAAAATTCTAAACACCCGACCGGGGGGCAAAAAATCCCTACCCAGTGAATTCCAGGTTTTGTTGAAGGATCAGTATTGACAACAAATACTGCAGGTCTTTGAATAAATTTGGGGATTTTATCTAATGCAAAAACTCCTATAAAAAAATTTCGTGTGTATATGTTACATTTCAATATATTTGTAATTTGTATCCATGTTATTCAAAAGTTGACAAATCTAATATTTTTGTATCACTACTACTACAACTATCGACGATGAAATGTTGTAAAAACTCTGTTTTTATTTTACCATTAGTTAATATAATGTCAATTTTCTTAAATATTTGTTCAAGTTCTGTAGTTACCTCTTTGTTTAAAAGATTTCCAAATACAACATTGTTACGTTTATCAATATTATTATTTAATCCGTCTTTTGCTGGATATTTATATTTAAATTCTTTATTAAAGATTTTACATGATTCTTTTATTCCGGTAATAGAAATAGATTTAACAATAACTGTATTCTTATTATCAGAGCAGAAGGTCATATCAACTAAGGCATAATTTTTGAAAACCATTTTGTTGTTGTTGTGTACTTAAACGTTTATTGTTAAATGTATTAAAACTGTTGAGATTCTGCTATTTATATGTTTGTGTACACATTACGATTTTTATCAATTTGTAAGCTTCCATTAAATTCAACATATACAATGCATGTGACAGTTGTATTTACGGCCTTTGCAAATTTCGCTTCAATTCTTACAGTACCTTGATTTAATAAGCTTTGGCAGGAATCGTTTCCTGGCATGTCAGGAGTAAGATCAAATGCTAGAATGTAATATCCTTTGCTAAACATTGTTTTTGTGATTTGATGTCCCCTATCCGAGTGATGAATTCCCGTACCATTATGGTATGCTCTTGTATCAATTGGATTTTTATCAGTAAAATTAGTTTCAATTGCAGAATTTGGAATTTGTACACCATTTACATATAGCATAAATTGAGTCATATCAAAATGTTTAAAATTGAAGGGATTCTTTGAGCGTTTGCCAGAAAATGCTTCATTATCAGTCATACAGAAAAGTATAGTATTGGGAAGTTGACCTACGAAAACATTGTCTAATGATATATTTGAACCGTTTGATGGTATTGTGAACGATTTTAACTCTACACGTTTGTAGTGGTATTTTGCATTGGCTTTTTCTAAAACGGCATTATGAGCAAGTAAAATGCTCGGATTTACTGTGACATGCCTCATAAATAATGTAGCTTCAAGTATCTTTATATGACTTTCATCATTATCGTCAGCAAAAATATAAAAGTCAGGTTTTTCCAATGTTAGTATAATTCTTATATCAACATTATTTATCAATAGTCTAGGTTGATTAAACATATCGACATGAAGTTTACCCATCAATTCAACAACCCCACTATTATTATACGGTTTTTTACGTTCTGATACCCCATTATTTCCAGATTTTCCTACATCGTGTTTATCTAAATACCAACCAGCACATTCCAAATGTGTAGATGCCGCATCACTTCCATAATTAAGTAAAGATTCAAGGTATGCTCTGTAATTATAATTGTTGTCGGATGAAGTAATATTTTTACCATTTAGTTGAACATTGCATTGTTTAATCATAGAATGTAGTAAATTGTTAACAATTGATGGTTGAGGTATTCTTCTTGGAGGTGTAGAAGTATCTTTGTCGTCATTCCATGAAGATCCGTCTTTCTTTAAAATTTGTACTTTTAGTTTTAGATATGTTGATGACAGATCTCTATATGTATCTCCATGCCCCAAAGAAACAAATTCAATATTTGACAAATTATCTAACGAAGCTATTGTATTATAGGCTACTTCTTCTGATTTTAAAATACTTGATTGAATAGGCGGTGAATTAAATATATGCAACTCAGATTTCATGCACTCCAACATATTTAATCGAAAATATCTAATACTCGTTTCTTAGGTGTTTTAACTTTTTTAACTTTTTTAACTTTACGTCTCTTCAGTTTGATATGTGAATGACTAGTTTTTGAGGGTTTTTTCCTTTTTATAGTTCTTTTCCTTCCGGAACCATACATTGTATGTAATGTATTTACAGCTCCTCGTCTTAAATTCTTTAATACTTCTTTTCCTCTATCTTGAAATACTTCTTTAGGACTTGCTCCAGAAGCAATATCTGATAAAGTACCTATTCCACTTGAAAGTGCTTCATTTTTTAAAAAATTTATACCAAATGATAAAAGCGGTTTTATATAGCGAAATAATCCTCCAAAAATGTCTCCTAAACCTCTACCCCTTTAATAATTTACTGCTGAATGAAACAGGGGACCTATTTCCTCAATATTACCTCCTGTTTGAGATAAGTAGTATTTTATATAATGACGGTTCATTGTTTAATAGCTAACAATGCAATAATTTATCTTTATTTATATAGAAAATTTTATAAAATGTAATAATATCTTTGTGGGTATTACACTTATGCTGAAATTTATATCATATCCGAATTTATCAGTTAACTTGATGGATATGTTATCAAAATCTTTTTTCTCTACGATATGGTATTGTACATTATAATATTTGATTATTGTTGAATCATAGGCGTTTTTTGTTTCAATAGTTTTAACAACTCTTACTTTTGAATCACCAACAAAACACGGTTCTATTATATCTGTATAAATATTTATCATAGATGGTTTTGTTATTGAAGTAAATTCACTTAGAAACACTTCAAAATCTTTTAAAAGTTTTTGTTTATGTGATTTAATATTTTTCACTTGGTCAAAAATAAGTTTTAAAAACCCCTTGACTGTATATGATCTTTGTATTGGTATTTTTACATCAAGTTTAAGACTGCTTGTACTTATACACACATATTTAGTATCTTTAATTTCTAGAGTTTTAGTCGTTTCTTTATAATTATAATTATCATCATTTGTTAAAAAACTATATATTTCTGAAATTAAATGCCGTTCACATTCTTTTTTGTTATGTCCTGGACCTCCAGAGATATTTTCAAGAAGTTTAGGTAAGATTATTGCCTTCCAATCACATCTTGAATCAGATTTGTTGAATGAAAGATAAGTTTTTCCTATACCTAATATATTTTTATCAGTGCTGCCGATTATTATAAATGCACTCTCTTCATAATCTTCATTGAAAATATTTGGTATAAAATCATTAATATATATTTCGCAGACACCTACTTTCCAAATACCATGGGTTAAATTGATTACACTTGGAAGTTTATTTCTGAAACTTGTTAGTGAATTATTTTGATAGTAAATAGTAGAAGCATCACTCAAAAGTGTAATATAAAAATCATCTCTTTGATTAATTTTTTTTATCTATAAGATTTCCACTTTGCAATATCTAGTGCCGAAGGTGCTTTTAGTTTATCCTTTTCTGATTTAGAAATAATCTTTTTTCGTATTGGAAAATTTAATACCGACTGAGTATCATTTTGCTTAGTAGAAGAACGTAATTGGCGATTTATACTCGTATCCTTCTTAGGTCTTTCAAATATAGGTACCGTAATAATATCACCTTCATCTGTTTCAAACATACGAACATCTGGTGAATTTACAGACTTTCTTTCTTTTATACGTTTACCTGTGGGTGTTGCTGACTGTGCTATTTTTCTAATCTCATCATTATTATCGAAAACCTCATCATCAGTTCCCGAATCACTACTATTAATTTTTTTAGATGGTTCAAATGTATACATTTCGTCTTCTGGAGGGTAATATTGCACACCAATTTCTTTAGTTGATAAATCTGTTTGAATCTTTTTGTTTCTATTACTAACTTGTGGTAGATATAGTTTGGTTTGTGTACTCATATTTGACAATATTTTTTTTATTATTTACACTGTTTGAAGTGTAGGGTTTTTGTTGTAATTGATATTGCTTGCTATAAGGTTTTTGTTGCAAATGCTGTCTTTTTTTATTAGCAAATTTTACAAGATTTTGAAGATATACGTACCACTTTTCATTATCGAACAATTTTTTATTTTTTAGTATTTCTTTCATACTTTTATCAAGGTGTGAGAGTTCAGCATCATTATTAAAATTATCTTTAAGTTTTGTATACAGTTCCGGAGGTATAACAATCATTCGCTGTAGATTATTCATTTTTTTTAAATACTTTGATAACAAATTACCTACTACTCCTGATAATACAGAACCTATTAACATAGGTAAAAAACCACATTTTTGTATAATAAGTGTTCTTTTTATGTTTATTGTTTTTTTAGGACAAGCTAAGCAACGCAATATTTTTTTATTCTTCTTTAAATGCTGAGATGGTCAAAGTATGTTTTGACACTTTGTGGTTTCGATTCAGGATATTTATTGCAATTTCACAAATAGTTTTAATAACTTCTGAATTACAATTTTTAAGCAAGATTTGACGCAATTTTGGTTTAGACTTTTTTAACACATGTAACATATGATGATTTGTTTTCAAACGTTTCATGTTTTTCAGATAATTCTGTTAATTGTTTTAATGTACAATAACATTCAAAATGTTTTGGATTAAGTATATTTGATCTAAATCGAAATATATCGTTGATGTCTTGTGTCAAATCTAATATAATATAACCATACGGGATCGATGTTACTTCATTATATACTCTCAGAAATTCTTTTGAATTTTCAGGGTAAATTTGTCTGGCTAAAGGAACTATTTGTGATTTGTCTCGAGGATTCTTAAAAAGTACCAAATATTTGGAATTAAGTGATATATCACGACAATGCTTTCCTTGATGAAATACATTTTGGGTTATTAAAATAACTGACAAATTTCGATGGTGTGATCCTTTAGTAAATAATTCACAAATTCATTTTTTATGTACTTTCTGAAGCTCCTGACAATAAAATCTGCCTTCAACTTCTCGCCCCTTCAAGTCTTTTAAAATAAATAGGGGATATGGTTCTCTATTTATAATTTTACAAACTTGAAAAATTTCCTTTGTCCATTTTTGTGTATAGCCATGTTCGAAAATTGCCTTTTTTCTTACAATACGCACATAATCTTCTTGGAATATATTTACATTAATTTGGGGATCTTTTTTATACAGATTCTTATAGATTTGATAAATTTGCTTTACATGACTACGAATAACATCTGCTGGTTTCATTTTTATTGTACTATGAATCGAATTGTTATAAGAGTTTACAAGATTTGGCAATATAGCAATATATCTTTTAGTAGCACTTTCTGTAAAATATTTTAACATTTTTTCTTTTATTGTACGATTAAATCGTTCAACAACTGCAGCTTTTTCTGTAGATAAAATGCTGGAAAAACGTTGTCGAATATTATTGTGTTTTAGGTAATTTTGAAAATTTGAATTCCTGAATTCTTTACCTTTGTCTGATTGAACTGTAATAGCTTTTCTACCACTTTGTTCAAGAATATTATGAAAGGCTTTAGTTATTTCTCTACCAGTTATATTTTTTAAAGGTACTACCCAACCAAATTTCGAAAATACATCAATGACCGATAACAAAAATGTAAAGTTATCATTAACTTTCTTATACATTTTCATGTCACATAAGTCAATTTCCCATAATTGGTCAATATCTTGTATTACATAGTGATTTCGAGGGAAATTTTTTTTTACAGGGTAATGTAATGTATAAACATCTTGAGATTTAAGCCAATCCTTTATTTTATTGTGGCTTATTTTTTTATTTCTTAAAGCATTATGGATTTTTGCAATAGAACCATATATATTCGGTCCTTCCTTATTATAGTATGTAGTTTTAATTTTTGAATTCGTAATACCCATAACTAAGATCAAAAAAAGTATAAATACCGTTTGTGGTTTGACAATAGTATTTATAATAGAATAGTATTTCTTGAAATGACATTATTAAGTGAAGAAGAAGAACGACTCAAAACATTTGAGATTTGGCCTAAGACTTTTATAAGCCCTAAATAATTGGCAGCGAATGGATTTTTTTATTTAAACTTTGGTGATATTGTACATTGTTACTACTGTAATGTTCAGATATCACATTGATCTAAAGACGATATTGTTTCAGATGAACATAAGAAATATTCTTCTAATTGTTACATTTTTTCTGATGACTTCCAAAAACATAAAAACGAGTGTATTGATGTTTGTGGTACAACAGCAGAGGATCACCAAAAAAAGAAGATGGCAAATTATCTGTTCAACATAACAAAATAAAATATTTAGCTTATTGTATGGGTCTTATAGGTCTACTTTTTAATTCAATATCAATCTTATATCTATTAAATAAATAAAGACAAAACTGATATAAAGATGAAATTTAAATTTTATTTATTTTTATTATTGTAGCATTCAATATTATATTCATATTTAATAAACTCGTTTTTTTTTTACATTTTCTAATATAATATAAAGATGTAAAGAAAAATACAAAAATCAAAATCAAGATCTCACATTGACTTTGCTTATCACAAAAAAAAACTTTAAGTTCATATATTTCATAACCTTTGAAAATAAAAATCAAGTTCAAAATCAACTTATTTTCCTTGTTTACGCACGAGAGTATATTCAATTACAAATTTTTACATTTACATAACACATTTTTTTTTTTTTACAAAATAACATGTGCTTATTATATTTAACTTACTACGAATAAGCTTGCGCCTGATACTTTTTTATTTGCTTGTTGGCAAAAAAAAAGGCGGCCGCAACGGATTACCATAACAAAACATAAACACAAATTCCAAATAAAAAGAATACAAAGAGAAAACAACAAACAGAACGCCTTCAATAACCACGTGCTTCTTAACCATGTGGTTTTTAACAAGCTTGCGCCTGATACTTACCAGTTTTTTTTTTGTTTACAAAGGCGGGTACAAACAACTCCAAAACAAAACTCGCAAAAAACAAACACAAGTGTGACCGTGTAAACCATACACACAAAACCGAGACAACATATCACAATTAACAGGTCGCTTTTTACTCTACCGGTGCATTCACATTTTCTCCATACTAAATACAAATTTCATACAACAAATTTACTCTACTGGTATATTACAGACATTCCACAGACCTGTAAACACAACAGCACAGGACCGGCCCCCCGGCCACGCACTGGCCAATCAGGGGACAGGATTGTATAGCTGGTTTTGTATATGGTGCTCTTTTTAACGCATTAAATGCATTGGTTTCTATTACTACGGTGTATTGAGTGTGGAACTGTTAAGCGTGTTGTCTTTAGCAAAAAGTGCGATTTATACACTAAGGGTGTTTCCTTTACTACTCCTGTATATCCTGGCACCCACATTAAGGTTACTTTATTCCTTTTGAACAGGATTTTGAGGCTCGTAAGACAATCCCAGACTAATTTTGAATCCTGTTTGTATGACGATATAGCCTTTAGGACTGCCTGGCTGTCTGATAGAATGTAAATAATAGTGTTGCGATGAGCTCTTCTCAGATTTTCCTGAATGCAAAGTTCCATCGCCACCATCTCAGCCTGGAAGACTGTTGCTTTTATGCCAAGTTGTTTAGATACCGAAAAATTTGGGCTTTTGACACCATATCCGGTACCTTGTGAGGTGCGAGAACCATCTGTGTACCAGACGGTTGATCCCTCTTCAAATTCAGGTAGTGAGGATTGCCAGTCCTTACGATCTCTGATGATAACTTTGAAGGGAAATTCAAAGTTATATTTTGTCGGCATTTACCTTTTTGGTATGCGTGTTGCTCACAATGAAGGCGGACTCTGTTAGGTCCTGTTCTAATGTGGTGATCCACTAATTTCTCCATTGTTTTGACAAGAAAGGATGTCAGACTAATAGAGCGGTAAGACTTAGGTTTTTCAATGGGACGATCCCCTGCCTTTGGAATAAATACCACCCTTGCTTTCCTCCATATTTTTGGGATGTACCCCCATATAAATCATGCTTTGAAGATTCTTAACATGGTTGGCATAAGAATCTCCAATCCATGTTGCAATAAAGCGGGAAAAATATTGTCTACTCCGGCCGATTTATAGGGCTTAAAGTTGTTTATGGCCCATTTAATCTTTTCCAAAGTGAAGATTAAATTTGCAGTTTTCCTGCAATGGAGAGTAGGACGAAGTATCCTTTCCTCTACCTCTGAATCTTCATAATTTTTTATAATTTTGCAGCCAGGAAAATGGGTTGCCAACAATATTTCCAGAGATTCTAGGCTACTATTTGACGAGGACTCGTTAGGTCTCTCTAAAAGACCTATATCAATAGGAGTGTCTTTAGCTAACACTTTTTGGAGTCTGGAGGCTACTGGGAGTTTGTTGATCTCTTCACATAGTTTTTTCCATGACTCTTTTTTTGATTTTTTTATCAAATAATTGTATTCGGTTAGGGCAATTTTGTAATCGTCCCAACTGCCGACAGTTTATGCTTTATTGAACAGTTTCCTGGTGAGTTTACGTTTTTTCGTAAGTTCTTCGTTCCACCAGGGTACTTGTTTAGCCCTTTTCTTTTGTGAGATGGGGCAACTTTGTTCGTAGGCGAAAGTGATATTACTTACGAAATGGTTAGCTAGAAGATCAATGCAGTCTGGGCTGCTTAATGAAATTACATAGTAATTAAGTATATATCAAAACAAATTAGGCAGTTATTTTATTAATTAATAAGTATACCTTTTATTGCAGCTCATGAATGAATTTCACAAAGATCTTATATTTCTTACTTAATATTTTTAAATTATTATTTCTTAGTACGTCCTCAAGTTTTGCATATGAATCTTTTTTTAATATTATTTCCAAAAAATTTTTTAAGAAAATGATCATCACTATTTTTATTGATATTTATGAAGAGCTCCCAAAATGAAAGATTTTTTAAATTTTAAAGATGATTTCCAAATAATATATTACAATACCTATACAATATATCAATATAAATATTAGAAACATATTTCTTACTGAATAATTAATTATGTTCCTTCACAACATTTGTAAAGCCGGCATTTTTTTTAAATATAAATCAGGCATAAGGAGCCTAAATGATATATTATATAAAAAATTAAAATATTGTTAATTTTCAAAAATTTAATAATACTTTAGTAAACATTTTACACTTTAGTAAATGTTTTACATTTTATAATCTAATATTTTTTCAACTATTTATTGTTTTCCTAATAATATTTATTGCATTAAAAAAGCCTCAATATTTTTATAACCAACGTATTTTTTTTTTGTAAAGAGGAACGCGAGAGAGCACTTCGACTTTCACGATCTATTGTGCGTTTAAAGCCCCTTTCCCTCTTACCATTTAATAGATTTAAAGAAACCTAGTATGTTTGAAGGGGCAACGTTGCCCAGTTTTTCGGATGTAAGGAAACCTTTTCCTAAGATTTGTAGTCAGCTTCTTGCGAGTGCCTCACAGTGGCAGAGGATATGTTCCGTCGTCTCTTTGTCATTTAGGCATAGGCGACATATATCTGTATTATCGAGACCCATTTTATTAAGATGGTAGTTCAGACGACAGTTTCCTGTTAACAAGCCGGTCAGGGTTCTTATATCCCTTTTGCTGAGTGTTATTATATCTTCCACTTTTATTTTATTAGGTTTTATGAGTTTTTTTTATATAGAGAGTCCTGGTAGATTGTTCCAGTAGATCTCATGCTCTTGTTCAATCCATCTGCATAAAGCGAGGTTGTAGTCTCTTCTGGGTTTGCCGCACAACGTTTCTGGTCCAGTTAGTTTTGTACTTGAGTCAGTTTTTGCAAGGCAATCTGCCTCTTCGTTTCCTTCAATACCTGTATGTGCTGGCACCCACATTAAGGTTACTTTATTCCTTTTGAACAGGATTTTGAGGCTCGTAAGACAATCCCAGACTAATTTTGAATCCTGTTTGTATGAGGATATAGCCTTTAGGACTGCCTGACTGTCTGATAGAATGTAAATAATAGTGTTGCGATGAGCTCTTGTCAGATTTTCCTGAATGCAAAGTTCCATCGCCACCATCTCAGCCTGGAAGACTGTTGCTTTTATGCCAAGTTGTTTAGATACCGAAAAATTTGGGCTTTTGACACCATATCCGGTACCTTGTGAGGTGCGAGAACCATCTGTGTACCAGACGGTTGATCCCTCTTCAAATTCAGGTAGTGAGGATTGCCAGTCCTTACGATCTCTGATGATAACTTTGAAGGGAATTTCAAAGTTATATTTTGTCGGCATTTACCTTTTTGGTATGCGTGTTGTTTATAATGAAGGCGGACTCTGTTAGGTCCTGTTCTAATGTGGTGATCCACTAATTTCTCCATTGTTTTGACAAAAAAGGATGTCAGACTAATAGGGCGGTAAGACTTAGGTTTTTCAATGGGACGATCCCCTACCTTTGGAATAAATACCACCCTTGCTTTCCTCCATATTTTTAGGATGTACCCCCATATAAAACATGCTTTGAAGATTCTTAACATGGTTGGCATAAGAATCTCCAATCCATGTTGCAATAAAGCGGGAAAAATATTGTCTACTCCGGCCGATTTATAGGGCTTAAAGTTGTTTATGGCCCATTTAATCTTTTCCGAAGTGAAGAATAAATTTGCAGTTTTCCTGCAATGGAGAGTAGGACGAAGTATTCTTTCCTCTACCTCTGAATCTTCATAATTTTTTATAATTTTGCAGCCAGGAAAATGAGTTGCCAACAATATTTCCAGAGTTTCTAGGCTACTATTTGAAGAGGACCCGTTAGGTCTCTCTAAAAGACCTATATCAATCGGAGTGTCTTTAGCTAACACTTTTTGGAGTCTGGAGGCTACTGGGAGTTCGTTGATCTCTTCACATAGTTTTTTGCATGACTCTTTTTTTGATTTTTTTATCAAATAATTGTATTCGGTGAGGGCAATTTTGTAATCGTACCAACTGTCGACAGTTTTTGCGTTTATTAAAATTATGAACATTGAACAAAAATATATTGCACCCCAACCCCAACAAAAAAAGAATTCCTTAAAATATTTATAAATTTGCAACCGCAACAGCAAACTAACATTTGTCAATTTTTCTTATATTATTTTTCCAACGTTCATTTAAAATTATGAACATGCAACAAGAATATATGGCAATACATTCCTTAAAATATTTATAAATTTGCAACCGCAACAACAAACTAACATTTGTCAATTTTTCTTATATTATTTTTTCAACGTTCATTTAAAATTATGAAAATGCAACAAGAATATATGGCAATACATTTCGAAATTTTTCTTATAGTATTTTTCAAACGCTCTTTTAATATTATGAACGCAACAGTAATATATCCCAACACCAACAAAATAAAATCTTTTTCTTATACATTTATAAATTCCCTACAGTAACAGCGACCCAACAATTCGAAATTTTTCTTATAGTATTTTTCAAACGTTCAGTTAAAATTATGAAAGCAACAGTAATACCCCAACACCAACAAAAAAAATATTCTCTGCCTCTATATATTAAATTCACAACAGTAACAACGAACCAACAACAATTTTTCTTATTCCTATGCCTATAATAGTATAATATAATATTTTTCAAACGTAAATTTAAAATTATGAACCAAGCTCTTGTTAGATAATTTCGTACTCTCAGAGAATATCTTTGAAAAATTGAGAGATTTTTATAGGTTCTATAGTGTTCAGTTTTTTAAAATATGAACCAACGAAGAAATTATTTTTATATAAGTAGGATAGGAGTATATAAAAGAATGGAAGAGAATATTTCTCTATATGCATATTCAAAACTATTTGTCAATATATGTATAAAGAATTTTTATATAGTAGGCCAGAATTAAAAAAAAATTCTATGGTTTTTTTTAATTTGCAATATTTTTATTTAAGTTCCTATAAATAGGTTTGGGTGTTCAGTGAACACCTTGAACAGTACCACACTTCGCGCTTGAATAATTGCATGAATCATAACATAATAATGTCTACCGTATTTGTATAAAATTATAATTTATGGTTTAAAATATGAAATGTTTATTTGATTTTATAAATTTCACTTTTAAAATTAGGCATCTAAATAATATAAAATATTTTATCTAATTTCAAAGCTATTAATTTAAAATCATGAACGACCATCTTCATATAATTGAAATTTATAATTTATTAGCTCACATAGTGTTCTTCATCTCCTACATGAATTACTCCATTGTGAAGGTAAGGAGTCGCTCTTCCAGTAAGTAATAGTGTAGCAATATTAAGAGATCCTTCTTCCG
The DNA here is from genome assembly GCA_963920725.1 of Rhamphomyia laevipes. Lineage (NCBI taxonomy): Eukaryota > Metazoa > Arthropoda > Insecta > Diptera > Empididae > Rhamphomyia > Rhamphomyia laevipes. The sequence continues at coordinate 81,389,640 of OY987255.1, read as the reverse complement.
ATGTGCTGATTAAATAAGTTCCTCGGCGAGCATCGAAATCAGTTCGTACTCTATATAAAAGATATATTATATATATATATATATTACATTAACTTATTATATAAGTAAGGTTTTTATACTTTGCCATAGTTCTTGTTAAAACAGCACTGTAAAGAAATAAAAGTGCACCTGGGCCAGGATCATCAGTAAACTTAAACAGAATAATTAAAAATTAAATAAGTATGAAAAAATTGTATACTTATTATTCTCAAAATGTGCAATTTTCTCATATAGAGTAATAAGTAAGATTTAACATTCTGTTTATAAAGTGCGGTAACCCTAATAAGTAGAAAAGTGGAAATTGATAAGCGCTCCAAAAAATATTAAATAAAAAATTATTTCAAATATTTTTTTAAAAAATCAGTTGAAAATTAGAATATTTAAACATTGCTAGTGCCTGTATATTGAAGGTTGAAATAGTAAACAAGGAAACAAGGATATTATTAAAATATAAGAAATCAAAATATAAGAAATCAAAATCTGTATAATAAGTGTCAGTGAAGATCATAGCAAGATCATAACAAAATCTAAATAACAATTATATATCACTGGGATCATATATTTGTGAAGACCGAACAAGGAAAGAAAAAGGAAATAAGGTACGTGGTAATTTACATATACGTGGACATTTAAGATTTAAGAATATCAGAAATTTGAATTTATAATTTGAATTGATAATAAATTATTGGAAGAAGAAAATTGGACTTTGAACCCCGGTTCGTTCATGTAATAAGCAAAAAGAATCTAATAGTAAATAAAACAATTAATTGGAAACTATTATATAAAGCTCAAAATAATATAGTTAAAAATAGCAATATCATAGGGCAGAGACACCTGTATTGAAGAATCCGAAACTGGCTAAACTTATGATCGCAAATGTGGTTGAAGTATTAGATAACAAGATAATCAAAACAATAATATATCAAATAACATACTTTTAGGCAGTGCTAACTATAGAACTTTTAATTCATATTAAATCTAAAATTTATGTAAGGTATTAAATATAAATGACTGAGGAAATATCGGTGTTTGAAGATAGTTGTATATCGGATAGTAATCAAGAATATAAAAATCAGAAAGAAAAAAGATTACGTAGCGAAGCATTTTCCGACTCCTCTTCAGATAGCCCGCAGAGCAAAATTACTAGCAAAGCAACAAAAATGGTGACTATATCCGAAATCGAAGAAGCGCTTGATAGGAAATTAAAACCAATTCATGAAAAACTATGCGTTGTTGATACTTTGTCTAAAGAAATTGTGGAATTAAAGTCCAAAATAGAAATACAAGATAAAAAAATAGCTGATTTAGAAAATGAAGTTGATAATTTAAAGCTAATAAGCAAGAAAAATAATGTTATTTTCCATAACATTATAGCGAAGCCAGATGAAATAGAAAGTCGAATAGCAGGAATAATCGAGAATACTCTAAACATCAAAGGTGATACAACATTGGAAAGAGCAATACAAATTGGAAAAAATAAACAAACTATTCTTGTGGAATTTCGATCTACAAAAACTACATGGGAAGTACTAAGAAGTTCAAAAATGCTGGAAGGCATCGGTATAAAAGTTTCTAGAGATCTACCTAAGCAGTATCGGGAGAAAGAAAATAAGCTATTGGCCATAAGAAAAGAAATTATTAAGATTCATCCAAAAACAAAAATTCGAGTATCAAATGGGTTACTGACTGCAGATGATATGAAGTTGAAATGGTGTAATGAGCGTGGACTAGTAAATGCAATGTCGAATGAAGCAGATGGCATAGCAACTATTAAAGCATTGTTTAAGGTGGATCTAGGAGAGAAAGTAATATCTCTACTTCAAGAAAAAAGTTTAAAATCATTGTAACAACCATTAGCCGTCAGCTCAGTTAGTTTTAATAATATAATTAGTTGTAAGTTTAATATAGTATCTTATAATATAGAAGGTTTAATGAGTAAAAAATTATATAATGATTTTTTTGAATATTTATGCAAATTCGAAATATTTTTTCTGCTAGAAACCTTAGTAACGGAAAATAAAATTGAAGAATTTGAAAACTATTTTAAAACTCATAAGTTACACTGGATACCAGCAAAAAAATTAAATATAGGAAGGCCAAGTGAAGGATATTTATTTGGGATAAAAAAGGAATATACAGGAATTTGGTGTAGATTTGTCAATTATAAAGAAATTATGCTAGTAGAAATAGAAATACAACATTCACACAAAAAATATTACATTGTGCCAATATATATAAATTATGGGAATTGGTACAGCGAATTTTCACGATTATGTAACTTTTTGAATGAATGCGATTATGAAAATATTATGCTAATTGGAGATTTTAACGCTAGAATAGGTGAAGAAAACATTGAAAGTAGTGCAAGCTCTGAGAATAAAAGGAAATCTAATGATAAAAAATTAGATCAAAGAGGACGTAAACTTATAAATTTATGTTACGAATACGATTTTAGTATCCTAAATGGGCGAGATATTGGAGATAATAATGGTGAATTTACATATATTTGTACAAATGGGGCTTCTGTCATAGACTTGTGCTTAGTAAAAGGACAATGGAATGAAATAATCAAAAAGTTCGAAGTGCAAGAAAAAGGGTTTACTAAACATCTACCAATTGCAGTAGAAATTTCATTTAATGATAAACATCAAAATATAGATATAATGAAATTATTACCAAAAATGCAATGGAACAAAAACATTAAAGATAAATATTGCAGGAAAATCACAGAAACAACAAGAAACATGGTAGATGACAATTATAGCGTAGAACAAATCAAGGATCAGTTAACAAATATAATAAAAGTAGCTGGGGATTGTGGAAAAAATAAGCAATTGGGATCTTTCAAACAAAAATGGTTTGATTGGAAATGCTGGAAAAAAAGGAAGGAATCGTACAATCTACTAAAAATATTTAAAAAAACGGGGACTGAATTGGATAGGAAACATTACATAACGATAAACCAACAGTATAAAAATCTATGCAAAACGAAGAAGCAACAATATTATACAGATTTAGCTATCAGTTTAACCTACGTCAAAGATACGCAAAATCTATGGAAAATAATCAAAAAAATTAAAGGAATAGTACCGATAAAAGGAATTGCGCTATCTCCAACACAGCTAGCAGATTATTTTACCATACAACTTAACCCACCAATAAGGTCGCTCGTCTTCCAGTACGCTGAACATAATGTAAAAAATGAAATTTTAGACACGGCTTTCACATTGAGCGAATTGAAGGAAATCCTTAAAAAATGCAAGGAAAATAAGGCACCAGGAGAAGACAGAATAACGTACGAATTTTATAAAAATGCTTCAGATGAGTACCTGATGAAACTTCTAGATTTTTATAATAGGATGTATGATGACGCTATCATACCAAAATCATTCAGAAATGCAATTATTTTTCCAATATTTAAAAAAGGCAACCCAAATGATGCCTCCAATTACAGAGCTATATCATTTACTGATACCATGTCAAAAATTTTTTGTAGTTTATTGTTGGGTAGATTAAATAAATTCATTAAAAATAAGAATCTACTAAGCGAATTTCAAGCTGGTTTTAGGGAGAATTATGGAACTACAGATCATATATTCACAATAGTTAACATGATAAAACTAGTTAAAGCTAAAAGGAAAAAGATGTACGCTATGTTCATAGATTTGAAATCGGCTTTCGATCATATTGACAAAAAAGCATTACTGTACAAGCTAAATGAAATTGGTGTATCATACAAATTTATACAGATTTTAAAAGCGTTATACATGGATACATCGGCGAGAGTATGGAATGGTGAAGGGGTGTCAGAAATTTTTTCAACAAACACAGGATTGAAACAAGGGTGTGTACTTAGTCCGACGCTATTTAATCTTTTTGTTGATGGTGTAGTTGATATTCTACCGGCTGGAGTGCAAATGAATTAATAATAAAAATATTACTATATGCAGATGATATGGTGATATTAGCTGAATCGGCAGAATCGCTACAGCTTATGATAAATAAACTTAACGATTTCTGTACAAAATGGAACTTAATAATAAATCTAGAAAAATCAAAGGTGATGATCTTTAAAAATGGCGGTAAATTAGCGAGAAATGAAAAGTGGTATATAGGCAACCAAACAATTGAAATAGTAAATGAGTACAAATATCTTGGTATAATTTTAACACCGCAATTAAATTTTAAAAGACACTTTCAAGTAAAATATCGCCAGTCAGTATTACTGTTAAACAAAACTTGGGGTTTATTTATGTCAAATAAGAATATATCGCATTCAACTAAATATAATGTATTTAACAGTGTAATAAGATCCGTAAATTGTTATGCAGCACCATGTTGGGGACATATAGAATTTGATGAACTAGAAAAAATTCAATAATATTTTCTTAAAAGAATATTTCGTTTACCGAACAATACACCGGAATATATGCTATTTGTAGAAACTGGGCTAGCACCCCTGTATCTATATACATTAAAGATACAATGCGACTACATTGACAAAATATGGAAATATACTGATGAAAGAATACCAAAAATACTTGCGAAAATAATGTTTAGAAAGCAAGTTTCGTATCATAAAAAATGGAATGAATTAGCGGAAGATTTTAATATGCAACTGGACATCAGGTTAGATAACAATATAATATGGAAGGAGCAAATATACAACATTATTGCTAAGGTGGATGAGGACAAAAGGCGTTTATATTTACATCGAGCAGAGAATTCGAATCACCGAAATATATATATAACATTAAGACATAATTTGGGGGAAGGAAATTATTTCAAAGATACAAATGATACTGAAATAATATCAACAATATTTAAAATACGCGGTGAACTGTTGCGTTTAAATAACACACCACATATTACAACAGAAACAACAATATGCACAATGTGTAACATGAACAAAGTAGAAGATGTAATCCACTTCTTATCGGAATGCCCAATATTAAAAGAAATAAGAAAAGTATATTTTAGTAAAAATATAATAAGTAAGGTAGAAGCTATAGATTATTTGAACGGTAAAGATTGGAATACACTAGCAAGATACGCTATGGAAGCATATAAATATAGAAGGCAAATATTAGCTGAAAATTTTTAATCACACATAAATAAATATTAAACTGGATCTAATAAAACATATCTAAAAATAAATAATATAACATAAAGAATATAAATAAACACAAATAAAATTTCTAATCACACATACATAAATATTAAATATAATCAAATGCATAAATATAAATAATATTTAAATCTAAACATAAATAATATAACAAAAATAAGCATAAATAACTTATTAGGGTAATCATGTAAAAAAAAAAAGTAGTTAAAATCAAGCTGACGGCTATATAAGCCATTGCAAAATTTATAGTTTTTTATTTTATTTTATTTTATATCTTTGTTTTTGTAAATCAAATGAATTATATGAGAATAAATACTATTTTATTATTATTATTATTATTATTATTATAAAGTGCAAGTAATAAAGATTAGAAATAGAAAAAAATGAAAATATATAGGAAATATTAGAGACATATTGTTAGTAAATCAGGCTAGTAGAAATTGAAAATAGCAAAATAAAAATAAAAAAAACAATCAAATTCATAGATTACGGCTATAGCTTAAAATTCGCAGTTTTAACAAAAAGCTACTACTTCCCTCCACGGTCACCTATTAATTCGATGAAATTTAAAAATAGCAGTTAATTCGATGAAAATTTAAAAACAATCAAATTAAAATCCGCATACAATACACAGTCAGCCAAAATATGCTTCCAGTATTCAGCGGTATTCTCCAGTCCACGCTTATTCAAAAACTTATTCATATTCCATGGCCAGTAATAATGTAGACAAGGTGCAGGCATAAACCAAACATCCCGTCTGCATTAAACCTTACATCCTATAAACTCATACACATACCTGCCTTTGACACTCATATCCCATCGCCGCTGCCATATTTTATACAATATGTTATTCACAAGAGCTTGCGGTCAAAGGATAACTTCTCACATTCAGATTCAAAAACAGGGTCAGATCCAGTGAGCTGAATTCCACTCACTACCTTTATGTGGAACCCACGCCTGATTACCTGCAGATCTCAAGGTAACTCCCAAACCGGATCTGCAGGGCATCCGTGGACACAGTCCGGCAAATCCGCATACATGCATACATCATTATTCTCTGGCAACAGTTCAGCAACGGACACTAATTGGACCATGCCATAATCACACAATCGTACCATACGTGATACACGGACGAATTTAACCCCTGAATATTATCCTCACTGTTGTATAATTCAGTGCTGCCCCTATGCAACACTCTTCGCAGACAACCCACCGAACGGTAGTTTTCTTATGAAGCACTGGCAGATGCGGTTCGTAACTCAGTCGCACTCCGACATTTACACCCAAATACCTCACAATTCTAACATACTTCATACTAAGACCATTCACAGTGAAACACTCACACACAAACGCATCCGTAATTTACTACCTCTATCATGAAAAAGCTTCCCAATCTCTCTACCTCTGATTTGCTTATGCCTTACTAGCAGGAGCAAGTTATCAACATACCCAATCGCCTTACATCCACACCATTCAAGTGCGTGTAGTAGATAGTCCATCATCAGGCTCTAAATAGAGGGTCCACAAATGAACCCCTGGGCTATTCCCTTATCCTCATAACCAATCTCATCAAGCTTTTCAACCACTCTACTCCACACGATATTGTCAAACGGATCATGCCTCACCTTGTCCCTAGCACGACTACATCGCCCATTTTCCACTCCTTTGGAAAATAGCCTTCATTTATACACTGTTCATACATCGTAAAAAGCTCTCATAATTTCTCCATTTATACTAACTAACCCCATTTATACTATCTAACCTCCTCAGGGTCCTCTAATACAACGCCTCATTCACCTCATCTCTTTGAAGGAGAGGACGTGAAGGAGGCGGCGGTTGCACCGGAGTACTACCACTTGGTACAGCACCAGGGAAGAAGTCATCCATGAGCACATCCACAATCTCATTCCAACTCTTTATTCTGAAACGCCTAACGCAAGTGGTTCGCAGATCGCTTCTTCGTACGAAGCTCACCTGTGAACCACTTCACGCGGTTTGGTGTTTCCTCATAATTCTTTTAAAATTAACTTCATTCGCATTAATCACACATTCATATACATAACGTACCTTTTCATTCAATGACATCTCTCGAAACTTTTTAAATATTCAAGACAACCGAGGCAGTACACATACGCCTCCAGTCAACCACTTTGGTCGACCATCGAACACCTCTGTTACCAATTACAGTAGAAACCCTATCACTCTTACACACCACCTGTAAAACATTATTATCACTCAATCCTCAATTAGAGTCCCTCTTTTAGTGATTTAATGTGCACACCTAAGTCGAATCAATGCCACTTGCATCCAAAGCGACACCAATACACTTCTCATGCACTTGTTCTATTACCTTTCTTTAATTTTTAACACTCTTGTATCTTCTTATTAAATAAAACACAACAAACTTTATTATATTTTAGTTTTATCATTTATTTATTTTAATTACATTTACGTTTATAATTTTATTTATTGTATAATATTATTGATTTTAAACTAAAAAAGTTTACTAAAAAATACCACCGAGTTGTTGTACGTTGTACCTGTGAATAACGACTCTTTTACTATCTGAAAATTAATTACCTCTTAATTACAATTAAATTAAAATATCACATGCGATATCTGTAAAAATCCAATCAGCGTTCGATTTGTAATTTAATTATTTGGCATTGAAATGAGTTTAATCATTGTATTTCTATTTCTTATAGTAGTGACACGGTAGATTGTAACTTACGAATGTAGATGACGCCACAATGTTCTTTTTGAAAAATTTGAAAAGTAAATCTTTCAGAATGAAAAAAAGTAATATTTTTTTAATGCCATTGTATTTCTATTCATTCTGCAAGATTTTATTTCTTTCTACTCATATTACTTTTTCATTCAGAAAGATTTTATTTTTCCAATTTTTCAAAAAGAACACTGTGGCGTCATCTACATTCGTAAGTTACAATATACCGTGTCACTACTATAAGAAATAGAAATACAATGGTTTAATTGCACTAAGTTGATTGCTTTATTTTATTAATTTTTGCAAATGCAATTGGACACCGCCAGAAATTCAATTAAGTAAAGCAATATAAAAATATTTTACAAAATTAATAAATTGTTAAAATTTCTACTTTTTATTTAATATACGAAAAAAAAATTTATTCAACTCTGTAAAATATAGTTTAACCATTGTATTTCTGTTTCTTATAGTAGTGACACGGTATATTGTAACTTACGAATGTAGATGACGCCACAGTGTTCTTTTTGAAAAATTGGAAAAATAAAATTGCAAAAATCATCACTCTGCTCTACCTGTTCATATATATTTCACGTGATAGTAGTGGTTGATTATTATCGTTTTCGAAAGAAATTTCTTCAATTTCATGTAAATCAAAATCATATTCATTGCCATTTAAATTGGAAACTACATTTATTTCGTATACATCTCCTAAAAGTAATGTAGGAATAGCTTCTTTTTTAAAGTATTTTTTGCCAACACATTTCGATTCAAAATGTTTACTACATATTCGTTTTTTTTAGCATCTACCGCAAGTATTTTGCTAGCAGATAACCAAAAAGGAAGTATTTCGAAATTTTGTGGTAATCTAAAAAAATTCAAATTTTCATTTTTTCTTTTGGTCATTCCGCAAGATGAAATAGCACATTGCCTAGTAATAACTTATTTATTTTTCCAATTTGCTACGCCATATTTATAACTAGTTATTCATAAATATTTTAAAATATGACAACAAAAAAATTATAAATAATATACCTATAAAATTAATTTTCAATAAGTTTTCGATATTTTCACTTTCACAAAATAATTTAAAATAGGTAACAAAAAAAAAAAATTTAAAAAAACTTAAAACTTCAAATATCAAAAAGGATTTGCAATTCAGTGGAGGTCAAAGTGAGGATGGTTTTAGGAGCCTAGAATTTCATTATAGTGCATATTATAAGTTAAATCCTTCTTAATCATCATTTCATCAAACATGAAACCTACAATTTTAGATTTTACATTCAATTCTTTCACAGCATTTCTTAAATTTTCTTTAAACATTCATTTTCACCTGGTCTTAGGTACTTTATTGACGCCCAATTATATAGAGAAGGTTTTGATGGCAATTTGAAATGCAAAATATTTCTTAAATATATATATGTTCGTGCCGATCTCAAATTTATGCTTTGAGCCAAAAACTTTTCTTCCATAATATAATTATTTTTTTTTTAATAACATATTACAAAATATTTTACAACTGGAAGATACATTATTTAAATCTTTATTTTGAATGTTACCAATTTTTTTTTCTTTTAATTATTAGTTTATTTACTTTTACATGTCTAGCTTTTAATTTTAAACCAGTAAAATTATTTTGTTTAATTTTTTTATTATCAGTATTCAATATTTATATTATTTTGTTTTTTTTTTTGTGCCAAAAGATTTTGATATATTGTTTCTGCTTTAATTCTTTTAATGCAGTTATAGCAAAAATTATCACTTTGCTCTACCTGTTCATATATTTCACGTGATAATAGTGGTTGATTATTATCGTTTTCGAAAGTAGTTTCTTCAATTTCATGTAAATCAAAATCATATTCATTGCCATTTAAATTAGAAACTACATTAATTTCGTTTACATCTCCTAAAAGTAATGTAGGAATAGCTTCTTTTTTTTAAGTATTGTTTGCCAACACATTTCGATTCAAAATGTTTACTACATATTCGTTTTTTTTTAGCATCTACCGCAAGTATTTTGCTAGCAGATAACTAAAAAGGAAGTATTTCGGAATTTTGTGGAAATCTAAAAAATTTTAAATTTTCATTTTTTCTTTTGGCCATTCCGCAAGATGAAATAGCACATTGCCTAGTAATAATTTATTTATTTTTCCAATTTGCTACGCCATATTTATAACTACTTATTCATAAATATTTTAAAATATGACAACAAAAACATTATAAATAATATACCTATGTGGAGTTAGTTGTATTGGGTGTGTAACCACCCCACTTTGCTTGTTAAAATAAAAAAACCTTTTTTGTATTTTGTCCTTTTAATTTTTTTTATTTAACTTAACTTTATTTAATAACTTAACTATTTATTTAATGTTTAATTCAATGTTTAGTTTAGTTCATGTATTTTAAATTTATTTTATTAACAATCTTTTAATTATTTTATTTAACTGATTTTATTATATTTAATTATTTGTATCTGCTCGATTTTATTTATTTATTTATTTAAATATACAGTGTATTTTAAACTTCTCGTTTTGCTATCTCGAATTGAAGTGATTGCAATTTTATATCATCTCTGATAAGGTAAGCAATTGATTAATTGCATACAATAGCAGATGCAATAACCAATCAGAGATTTTGTCTCGATCATTCGATTGAACAATAGATAAAACAATATTTGATATGGCGTGATATCAAAACAATATGAAATTGTTCAAAATTGAAAAATGGACTAATGAATAAAAATAATTATATTACAGGGTGACACTACATCACCCTCCTCCGAGTGTAACCAAAAATGTACCCGACAGTGTTGCGTAGTGCATAAAATTTTGAACTTAATGCTTGAATCTTATTCTACGACTTTCTTTAGCCGGTTGAATGGCGGAAACCCCATAAGCCGGTTTAAGTCTATCTATTGATATGGAAGTTTCTTTATTTTTAATCGATAGTACGTAGAATTTACGCAGACGTCGAACTATGCGATATGGCCCGTCATACGTTGGTGATAAAGCAGGTTTAATTTTGTCGCTCCTTATAAAAACGAATTCACACGACTCTAAACTTTTAGGCATGAAAATATTATTTTGATCAATTCGCCGTGTTGGCGTAGGTATCAGATTTTTCATGATTTCCCGAAGCTTGGTAATGAGCGCGTTACTATCTGTCTGTTCGGTTTTCGTACTTATAAAAAATTCACCCGGTAATTTAAGGGTATGCCCGAACACCATTTCTGCCGGCGAACATTTCAAATCTTCTTTCACTGCCGCGCGAATACCGAGTAGAATAATAGGTAATTCTATGGTCCAGTTCTCGCTGTTACTTCTTGCCTTAAACGTATCTTTTACTTGTCTATGGAACCGCTCCACCAAACCGTTCGACTGCGTGTGGTACGGCGTTGTTCTGGTACGAAATACACCTAGTAGAGTTCTTAATTCTCGAAATAATTTTGCTTCGAATTGAGTACCTTGATCTGTCGTAATAGTTGCAGGTATTCCGAATCTTGAAATATATTCCGTTACAAATGTTTTCGCGACCGTGACGGCAGTTATATCGGGTAAAGCATATGCTTCTGGCCAGCGCGTGAAACGATCTACTATTGTCAGAATGTAGGTTTTTCCATCGGAAACCGGAAGTGGTCCGACAAGGTCCATATGAACGTGTTCGAAACGTTCCGACGGAATGTCGAAAACACCATGTGGCGTTTTGGTATGTCGGTGAATTTTCGATTTTTGACATGAGATGCAGGTTTTAGTCCAAAGATTCATGTCACTGTTCATTTTTGGCCAAAAATATCTAGCTGTGATCAATTTTCTTGTTGCCCGAATCCCAGGATGGGCTAAGTTATGCAATGTGTTAAAAACAGCGCGGCGTAAAGAACTTGGTATGTAAGGTCTATTATTTTTCGTTGATGTTTCGCAATATAACTTGAGGTCTGGTAACTCTACATTTTGGAGTTTCCATGATGATTGGGTTTTGTTTAACAATTCGGTAAGCTCCTGATCATCTTTTTGCTCTTGCGCGATCTTATGCAAATCAAACGTGTCGAAATTTTCAGCGGAAGTAGTGGAAACGCGTGACAAACTATCAGCGACGATGTTTTCTTTTCCGGAAATGTGACGAATATCGGTTGAAAACTGCGCGATAAAATCTAGATGTCTGGTTTGCCGAGGATTTCGTTCGGTTTTCGATCCAATCGCGTTGATCAATGGCTTGTGATCGGTAAAAATTGTGAACTCGCGACCTTCAATTGCGTATCGGAAATGCTTAATCGAAGTGTATATCGCGAGTAATTCCCGATCGAAAGCTGAATACTTTCTTTCGGCAGGTGATAGCTTTCGCGAGAAAAATGCAAGTGGTTGCCAACCCTGTTTTGTCGGTTGCTGGAGTACGGCACCTAACGCGATATCGGAAGCGTCTGTTGAGATAATATATTTCCCTTCAGGTTGCGGGTGTGCAAGTATGGCTGCATCCGCTAATGCGTCTTTCACCTTTTTAAAAGCGGAATTTAATTCGTCAGGCCACGTCAAAGTTTTGTTTTTTGTTTTGGTTTTTATAACCTGTGCTAAATAACAATAAACCGGAGCTAAAAACTCAGCCAATTTCGGAATAAACCTGTGGTAATAGTTTACCATTCCGATAAATCGCTGAATTTGTCGAATGGATTATGGAGTCGGAATTTTTTTTATTATTTCGACTCTCTCTTCCGAAGGTGAAATTCCATTTTCCGTAATGCGATGGCTTAAAAAATTAAGCTCAGTAGCGCCAAAAACACATTTTGACGGATTGATTGTGATTCCGTATTCCGATAATCTCTTATAATTGACGTAGATGCTGTTTATGCGTATTCGGGTCGGGCGATGAAATTAAAATGTCGTCGATATAAACAAAGACAAATTCTAACCCACGGCAAACTTCATTCATAAAACGCTGAAAGGTCTGCGCTGCGTTGCGCAGTCCGAAAGGCATACGCTTAAATTCAAATAGTCCGAACGGCGTTGTTATAGCCGTTTTGTGAACGTCAGCTTCCGACACCGGAATTAGATGATATGCGCGGATTAAATCGAGTTTCGAAAAAATTCTAGCACCGTTTAAGTGCATGGCGAAATTTTGAATGTGCGGTATGGGGTACCTGTCGGGAATTGTGGCTGCGTTCAACCGACGGTAATCCCCACATGGACGCCAATCTGTATTATTCTTTTTTCGCATCATGTGTAACGGAGACGATACTGGGGAAGACGACGGCTGACATATTCCCATTTCTACCATGAGGTCGAATTCATTCTTGGCTGCATCATGTCTAGCTGGATCTAAACGCCGAGCTTTTGAAAAAGGCAGTTGGTCCTTTGTGGCTATGTGGTGGACCACTGAATGCTGGACGGCTGAACCAAGTCTGGGAATTCCGAGAGAATGGCAGAAAATTGGTTTTGCAATAAGCAGAGCTTAGGCGTTGGCGTGTTGGAGTTACTGGTTAATGCATTGATTGATAGACTAGTAACTGGGTCAATTATTCTCTTGTTTTTTAAATCAACCATTAGACCGTACTTCTTTAAAAAATCTGCACCAATTATGGCGCGGTCGATATCGGCTAGTAAAAATTCGTGCGTAAAACTCCTCCGTAAACCGAGATTTAACTTAAGCATTTTTGTGCCAAACGTCTTAATAATGGTGCCATTGGCGGCAGATAGCGTAATGCCAACATTTGGTTTTGATGCTTGAGATTTGTTAGGCAAGACTGACAAATCTGCGCCCGTGTCTATTAAAAACTCTATGTTGTTTGAATTGTCGCGGACAAAAAGGCGGCTAGTGTATTTATTGGCACCGGTAGCCGCTATACGCGGTGCCTCAACTAGTTTGGGTTTTTGTCAGCGGTTTTATTTTGGCATGTGCATTTCTGCGCTTTGTCGCCAAATTTTCGATGGTACCAGCAAAGTGATTTTCTTGATTCAGATGTCGTAGATGGAGAACGAGCTCTGTCAAACCGTCGGCTCGCGCTACGCGCTCTCTTTGGTCGACTTCTATATTGCGGTCTATACCGATTGTTATTATGCCCGAAATCTAACTTTGCCACCATTGCCTCGATGCGTGCTAGACGCACATCGAAGTCAGACGTAGGTGTGGCTTGAGTTGTTGCTGCGGCTGAAACCGTGGATGATCCAGCGATTGCGTAAACAGACGTGTTTTGTTGAGCTTCGTGGATCTTATCGGCCACTTCAGCCAATTCACTCAATGGTTTGTCGTCGACTGCGGCTAGGGCTATATGTATAATTTGTGGTAGTTTGCGTAACCACAGATTTTTAATAATGTCTTCGCCGAAAGTTTGACCTGATAATTGTTTCATTGATCTTAACAACTCTGACGGACTTCTATCACCTATGTCGGCTTTAGCTATTAACGATTCTAGACGTTTCGTTTCAGACACCGAATGACGTTTAATCAACACCGCTTTTAAATTTTCATAACGGTTTATATCGGGTGGATCTGATAGAATGTCAATAATTGACTCGCAGGATTCTGGCGGTAACGCGGCAATAGTTAGGCAATATTTTGTGTCCTGGCTGGTAATGCGGTAAGCTTGAAATTGAGCTTCGGCTTGGATGAACCAGGTAGAAGGATTCGTTGGCCAAAAAGGTGGTAAACGAACACGCACCGAATCTATTCTGCCTTCATTGTATGTGTTTGAGCTACTTGTTCCTATGTCATTGTTACCGTTATTTGTTCTTTCGGCTTTGTTAGCGTTATTTGTTCCGTCATCTGTATTGTTTTTCTTAGTGTCTATATTATTATTAGGCATTTCGACAAAGAATTTTTAAAACTACAATAAAAAATATACCCAATTTTAAAAAATTATGGAATTGTATGAAGATAAAATTAGACGTCCCAATAAAATTAAAAAAATGTACTTCGATTTATGTACCTAAACAAATTATTACGTAACACAATTTTTGGATGGTCTTAACCAAAAATAAATAAAAATTGTAACGAAATTTTTGAAGTAGACCCCTTGTAAATATCATTGATTCTGATAAATTTTATTAATTCTCATAAGATCTCTTTACATACTATTAATTCTGATCAGATTTGCTACCATTAATTTTTACCAGTTATATTTCCCATTATAAGGGGTCTACTTCCCTTTTTCTATACTTTACTTTTACTGAATCTCTAATCTAGTACGTTTGCAGTTAATCCTACTACAATTGACCATTAATGAAACTCTAGATACAAGAATGTAAAATTATATAATTTTAATATTATTTATTAGTTTTTAGTCGCATATTACTATTTATAAAGGAAAGTATTTTTAAAAAATGTTTTTTTTATTTATTTATTTTTCTTTTGGTCATTCCGCAAGATGAAATAGCACATTGCCTAGTAATAATTTATTTATTTTTCCAATTTGCTACGCCAGTTTTTTTTTAGTTTTAAAGTGCTTTATTTATTTCATAGTATTTATATATGTTATATATTCTTAAAGCTATGAATATTTATTATTTAAATTCTTAAAAACTATAATGGTAACCAGTGTGTTACGCTCTAGAGTTCTGTTTATATTTTGTTACGTTCTATGTTTTATATTTAATTTATCTTGCTCTTTTTACCATATATATATATATATATTGTGTTATTGTTATTTATTTGTGTCTTGGAAAAATTTATTGCGAAAAACCAAGTATATATATATTTTTTTTTTTTATTAAAACTTATGACTAATGCTTACTCTAATTCTTAAAGCTACTCTAGTACAATTCTTTAATTATATGTTTTTTTTATTATTATTGATCGATCCACCAACATTTTTGTATTTGTTGTTCTGAACAATCTACTAAAGGTATTTCTTTATCATATCGTAGGTTTACTTCATTGTATTCTTCGGGATCAAATTCTATTTTGTATTTGTGGCTCGCCGATAATTATGATATAAAATTGGTAATCTATTTTGGTTCTTTATATAATGATTTTGCTCTAGGTAAATAAATGCCTCGGGGGGTATATAACCGCTTTTTAAAGTTTTTTCAAAATATTGATTGTTTGCGTAATATAAATGACATATGTTAGTATTTATTTCGACTTCTTTTATTTTGTTGAAATAGTTTTTAATTAATTTTATAATGAAAATGTCTATTCTTCCAATCTTGGCGAAGTTATACAAATATATATTTGAAAACCATTTTTTATATTCATGTTTTGGATTTTTATATTTACCTGTACAAGCTCTTAAGCATTTTCTCTCAAAAATTCTATATTTTTCCATAATTGAAGGACTTATGTTGTACCAAATTGGTGCAGCATAGCAAAGAATTAGTCTTATTAGTGCCTTATATCACAGACAATAAATATAACAGACCGCAAAACTGATATAAAAAATGACTATTTCTTCTTTTGCATTTTAAATAAATTTATATTTCTAATGGCTCCACCTTTCAATGTATTTGTTTTGTTTAATACAAGAAAGTAAAAAATGAGAAACAAATTTTTCTCATTATTATATTTTTATTTATTTTTTCAATTTTATTTTTCGTTTTCGTTATGCTTTATGGTGTTCTTTTTGTTGCTTTGCTATGGCATATCATAATATAAATAAGAAAATTTTAAATTCATAGTGAATTTTCAAAAAATTTAAAATTTGAAACAATTAACAACATAAAACTTATAAAAATAAAATTTAAACAATAAAAAAATTAAGATTTTTTGTCACTTTAAATATTTATTTAGTAAAAACATAATTATTGCTTATCCCTATCCAACTATCCAACAAAAAAAATATTTTCATAAAATGAGGGTCTGAGAACCACAGTGGACTAACCCACATCAACAACTTTTCGAAATAAATGCAAATTAAAAAATACGAATTTTTATATTATATAAAGCTTTGGAATTCGAACAAAAGCTCATTATACTTACTTTTTTTCGTACTTTTATTAGCTGTATATTATTTTGCCCCAGCTGCTATTAAAAGCACTTTTTTGTGGGTTGGTCCACTTTGGTTTTTACATGAACGAATTTCCGAGCCAAAACAATTTTATATAAAAAAAATTATAAAATAAGTGTTTCTGGGACTGGAAACTATTTTTATTAAATTCTAGAAATTATTTACAACAGATGTAACGAAAAAAAAACAGAAAACAAATTTTTGTAGGTTGGTCCACTATGGTTCTGAGGCCCTCATTTGTGCTTTGCTTATGATGCTTTACTGCTTAGAAAGAAAAAGAATAACATAAAACAAAAAAACTCTCTCATAAAATAATTTCAATTTCTCTCGTATCACTCTTTGCGGTTGTCGTGTAAATATATGACATTTGAATGTATTAGAATGGAGCTATTAGAAATTTGCTTTTTATATGGAGGAAAAAATCGACCTTTTATTGGTTCAGGTTTGTTCCTCTGTTATATTATTGCTCTGTGCTTATATGCAATAATTTTTACTTTTTGATTTATTATTTGATTGTGGAATATTTTTTTTGACATCATATATGCTTTTTTAGCTTTTTCTATTTGGTGTTTAATATGTCCATGAAAATTTAATCTACTATTTATATGTACACCTAGATATTTTATTTGTGTTTGATTTTTTATATACATATTATTATTTGCTTTTATTTTTAGTTTTCTCCAATTCTTTTTTGTATCTAAATTAGCTTTTTCAAGACTTATTCTGAACAAGATCGTTTCACATTTTGGGTAATTAATTTTCATTTTCCATTTTTCAAAATATTTTTTAACATTATCAAAAAAAATTTGTAATTTAGATTGTATATTTGATGGACCTTTTCTACTGGTATATATTACTATATCATCTGCAAAGGCTATTCCATCGTTTTCTGTTTTTTCGAAATCTTTCAATTGAAATAAGTCGCTAATATATAGTATAAAAAATAATGGTGCTAAAATGGTTCCCTGTAGTTCCCTGTAGATGTTTTTCCTGCATTTGTTACAATAAATTCTTTATTTATTACTGTTTCATAGATCATAAACATGATATTGTCTGGTATTTCCATTAGCATCAATTTATATAGTAGCCCATCAATCCATATCGAATTGAATGCATTTGTAATATCAATTAAGCATGCACCGACACATTTTTTATTATTTAATTGCCAACAAATATCAGAAGTGAATTTATTTATTGCGTGGACTGTGGAGTGATTTTTTCTGAATCCATATTGTTTTGTTGGTATAATGTTTTTGTATTCTATTTTGTTAATAATTTTTTCTTGTAAAATTAATTCGAATATTTTACTAAAATTAGGCATAAGATTTACTACGCCATATTTATAACTACTTATTCATAAATATTTTAAAATATGACAACAAAAAAATTATAAATAATATACCTATAAAAATAATTTTCAATAATTTTTCGATATTTTCACTTTCACAAAATAATTTAAAATAACAAAAAAAAAAAATGTTAAAAAAACTTAAAACTTCAAATATCAAAAAGGATTTGCAATTCAGTGGAGGTCAAAGTGAGGTAGGTTTTAGGAGCCTAGAATTTCATTATAGGGCATATTATAAGTTAAATCCTTCTTAATCATCAGTTCATGAAACATAAAACCTATAATTTTAGATTTTACATCCAATTCTTTCACAGCATTTCTTAAATTTTCTTTAAACATTCATTTTTACCTGGTCTTAGGTACTTTATTGACGTCCAATTATATAGAGAAGGTTTTGATGGCAATTTGAAATGCAAAATATTTCTTAAATATATGTATGTTCGTGCCGATCTCAAATTTATGCTTTGAGCCAAAGACTTTTCTTCCATAGTATAATTAATATTTTACGAGTAGTATGAAATACTATGAAGTCTGGTGATGGGTTGGATGGTCAAAAAAAAAGTTCGCTCAACATTTTTTTCTAGGCGTTTCCGAGGTCGGGAGTCCGAAAATGCAAAAAAAAAAAAGTGTCCGGGGGACGCGTACGCGTACGCTTTTTATGTGCGCAGCAACATCTCCTAGAACCGCTCGTCCAATTTTAATGAAATTTGGCACACAGACTCTAACAGACTTCGCCCCGGTGCCGGTACAAGATGAGATCGAGCCTTTTAGTGGTATCATGTTAGATTTCCCCATTTATGTGGGAACATATGTGTTTTTGTTCTACGGATTTAGATGAAATTTAAAACGTAGGTTGGTATCATGATTGGCCACAAGCCTACCTAGATACAGGTCTGTAACTTCAGAGGGTCCATGGTAAAATTTCCGATTAAATTTCGTATGCTCTAGAGCATATAGTAATTTTTATCTAATTAGCATAAATTTTGGTACGTATGATAGTTTTCGTATTTACTTGGCGCCTGTAAAATTTAAAGTCGATACTTCAGTGGGTCCATGTAAAAATCCATAATTACTTTTCATAAGTTCAACTCTCTATATCTACAGTACCTTTTACCCAATTTCAATGATATTGAATACACAGTTTTATTTAGTTATCTATTTGATACTCCACAAATTTGTAGTTGGTAGGTATAGTACGTTCATGGAAAACTAATATATGAGCAACTTAGTTTCCGAAGAATATTTGCTTTATGTTCTACAGCATGTAATTATTATCCGATTTCAATGAAATTTGTTACACAGGTTGAGCTGATGATTCTGCATAGGTTGACCAAATAACAGGTTAGTAGGATTAAAGGGTATATGTTAAATTTCCGATTTCATTTTTAAATTATTTTTTTTCATATGCTCTACAGCATATAGTAATTGTTAACCGATTTCAAAGATATTTTATATATAGGCTAATTTTGTGACCTAGTTTTTTCTGAATCCATATTGTTTTGTTGGTATAATGTTTTTGTATTCTATTTTGTTAATAATTTTTTCTTGTAAAATTAATTCGAATATTTTACTAATATTAGGCATAAGATTTACTACGCCATATTTATAACTACTTATTCATAAATATTTTAAAATATGACAACAAAAAAATTATAAATAATATACCTATAAAAATAATTTTCAATAATTTTTCGATATTTTCACTTTCACAAAATAATTTAAAATAACAAAAAAAAAAATGTTAAAAAAACTTAAAACTTCAAATATCAAAAAGGATTTGCAATTCAGTGGAGGTCAAAGTGAGGTAGGTTTTAGGAGCCTAGAATTTCATTATAGGGCATATTATAAGTTAAATCCTTCTTAATCATCAGTTCATGAAACATAAAACCTACAATTTTAGATTTTACATCCAATTCTTTCACAGCATTTCTTAAATTTTCTTTAAACATTCATTTTTACCTGGTCTTAGGTACTTTATTGACGTCCAATTATATAGAGAAGGTTTTGATGGCAATTTGAAATGCAAAATATTTCTTAAATATATGTATGTTCGTGCCGATCTCAAATTTATGCTTTGAGCCAAAGACTTTTCTTCCATAGTATAATTAATATTTTACGAGTAGTATGAAATACTATGAAGTCTGGTGATGGGTTGGATGGTCAAAAAAAAAGTTCGCTCAACATTTTTTTCTAGGCGTTTCCGAGGTCGGGAGTCCGAAAATGCAAAAAAAAAAAGTGTCCGGGGTACGCGTACGCGTACGCTTTTTATGTGCGCAGCAACATCTCCTAGAACCGCTCGTCCAATTTTAATGAAATTTGGCACACAGACTCTAACAGACTTCGCCCCGGTGCCGGTACAAGATGAGATCGAGCCTTTTAGTGGTATCATGTTAGATTTCCCCATTTATGTGGGAACATATGTGTTTTTGTTCTACGGATTTAGATGAAATTTAAAACGTAGGTTGGTATCATGATTGGCCACAAGCCTACCTAGATACAGGTCTGTAACTTCAGAGGGTCCATGGTAAAATTTCCGATTAAATTTCGTATGCTCTAGAGCATATAGTAATTTTTATCTAATTAGCATAAATTTTGGTACGTATGATAGTTTTCGTATTTACTTGGCGCCTGTAAAATTTAAAGTCGATACTTCAGTGGGTCCATGTAAAAATCCATAATTACTTTTCATAAGTTCAACTCTCTATATCTACAGTACCTTTTACCCAATTTCAATGATATTGAATACACAGTTTTATTTAGTTATCTATTTGATACTCCACAAATTTGTAGTTGGTAGGTATAGTACGTTCATGGAAAACTAATATATGAGCAACTTAGTTTCCGAAGAATATTTGCTTTATGTTCTACAGCATGTAATTATTATCCGATTTCAATGAAATTTGTTACACAGGTTGAGCTGATGATTCTGCATAGGTTGACCAAATAACAGGTTAGTAGGATTAAAGGGTATATGTTAAATTTCCGATTTCATTTTTAAATTATTTTTTTTCATATGCTCTACAGCATATAGTAATTGTTAACCGATTTCAAAGATATTTTATATATAGGCTAATTTTGTGACCTAGTTTTTTCTGAATCCATATTGTTTTGTTGGTATAATGTTTTTGTATTCTATTTTGTTAATAATTTTTTCTTGTAAAATTAATTCGAATATTTTACTAATATTAGGCATAAGATTTACTACGCCATATTTATAACTACTTATTCATAAATATTTTAAAATATGACAACAAAAAAATTATAAATAATATACCTATAAAAATAATTTTCAATAATTTTTCGATATTTTCACTTTCACAAAATAATTTAAAATAACAAAAAAAAAAATGTTAAAAAAACTTAAAACTTCAAATATCAAAAAGGATTTGCAATTCAGTGGAGGTCAAAGTGAGGTAGGTTTTAGGAGCCTAGAATTTCATTATAGGGCATATTATAAGTTAAATCCTTCTTAATCATCAGTTCATGAAACATAAAACCTACAATTTTAGATTTTACATCCAATTCTTTCACAGCATTTCTTAAATTTTCTTTAAACATTCATTTTTACCTGGTCTTAGGTACTTTATTGACGTCCAATTATATAGAGAAGGTTTTGATGGCAATTTGAAATGCAAAATATTTCTTAAATATATGTATGTTCGTGCCGATCTCAAATTTATGCTTTGAGCCAAAGACTTTTCTTCCATAGTATAATTAATATTTTACGAGTAGTATGAAATACTATGAAGTCTGGTGATGGGTTGGATGGTCAAAAAAAAAGTTCGCTCAACATTTTTTTCTAGGCGTTTCCGAGGTCGGGAGTCCGAAAATGCAAAAAAAAAAAGTGTCCGGGGTACGCGTACGCTTTTTATGTGCGCAGCAACATCTCCTAGAACCGCTCGTCCGATTTTAATGAAATTTGGCACACAGACTCTAACAGACTTCGCCCCGGTGCCGGTACAAGATGAGATCGAGCCTTTTAGTGGTATCATGTTAGATTTCCCCATTTATGTGGGAACATATGTGTTTTTGTTCTACGGAAAAATGTAAAAAAAAATTTCATGTCTCAGATTTGGATGAAATTTAAAACGTAGGTTGGTATCATGATTGGCCACAAGCCTACCTAGGTCTGTAACTTCAGAGGGTCCATGGTAAAATTTCCGATTAAAATTTCGTATGCTCTAGAGCATATAGTAATTTTTATCTAATTAGCATAAATTTTGGTACGTATGATAGTTTTCGTATGTACTTGGCGCCTGTAAAATTTAAAGTCGATACTTCAGTGGGTCTATGTAAAAATCCATAATTACTTTTCATAAGTTCATCTCTCTATATCTACAGTACCTTTTACCCAATTTCAATGATATTGAATACACAGTTTCATTTAGTTATCTATTTGATACTCCACAAATTTGTAGTTGGTAGGTATAGTACGTTCATGGAAAACTAATATATGAGCAACTTAGTTTCCGAAGAATATTTGCTTTATGTTCTACAGCATGTAATTATTATCCGATTTCAATGAAATTTGTTACACAGGTTGAGCTGATGATTCTGCATAGGTTGACCAAATAACAGGTTAGTAGGATTAAAGGGTATATGTTAAATTTCCGATTTCATTTTTAAATTATTTTTTTTCATATGCTCTACAGCATATAGTAATTGTTAACCGATTTCAAAGATATTTTATATATAGGCTAATTTTGTGACCTAGTTTTTTCTGAATCCATATTGTTTTGTTGGTATAATGTTTTTGTATTCTATTTTGTTAATAATTTTTTCTTGTAAAATTAATTCGAATATTTTACTAATATTAGGCATAAGATTTACTACGCCATATTTATAACTACTTATTCATAAATATTTTAAAATATGACAACAAAAAAATTATAAATAATATACCTATAAAAATAATTTTCAATAATTTTTCGATATTTTCACTTTCACAAAATAATTTAAAATAACAAAAAAAAAAATGTTAAAAAAACTTAAAACTTCAAATATCAAAAAGGATTTGCAATTCAGTGGAGGTCAAAGTGAGGTAGGTTTTAGGAGCCTAGAATTTCATTATAGGGCATATTATAAGTTAAATCCTTCTTAATCATCAGTTCATGAAACATAAAACCTACAATTTTAGATTTTACATCCAATTCTTTCACAGCATTTCTTAAATTTTCTTTAAACATTCATTTTTACCTGGTCTTAGGTACTTTATTGACGTCCAATTATATAGAGAAGGTTTTGATGGCAATTTGAAATGCAAAATATTTCTTAAATATATGTATGTTCGTGCCGATCTCAAATTTATGCTTTGAGCCAAAGACTTTTCTTCCATAGTATAATTAATATTTTACGAGTAGTATGAAATACTATGAAGTCTGGTGATGGGTTGGATGGTCAAAAAAAAAGTTCGCTCAACATTTTTTTCTAGGCGTTTCCGAGGTCGGGAGTCCGAAAATGCAAAAAAAAAAGTGTCCGGGGTACGCGTACGCTTTTTATGTGCGCAGCAACATCTCCTAGAACCGTTCGTCCGATTTTAATGAAATTTGGCACACAGACTCTAACAGACTTCGCCCCGGTGCCGGTACAAGATGAGCTCGAGCCTTTTAGTGGTATCATGTTAGATTTCCCCATTTATGTGGGAACATATGTGTTTTTGTTCTACGGAAAAATGTAAAAAAAAATTTCATGTCTCAGATTTGGATGAAATTTAAAACGTAGGTTGGTATCATGATTGGCCACAAGCCTACCTAGATACAGGTCTGTAACTTCAGAGGGTCCATGGTAAAATTTCCGATTAAATTTCGTATGCTCTAGAGCATATAGTAATTTTTATCTAATTAGCATAAATTTTGGTACGTATGATAGTTTTCGTATTTACTTGGCGCCTGTAAAATTTAAAGTCGATACTTCAGTGGGTCCATGTAAAAATCCATAATTACTTTTCATAAGTTCAACTCTCTATATCTACAGTACCTTTTACCCAATTTCAATGATATTGAATACACAGTTTTATTTAGTTATCTATTTGATACTCCACAAATTTGTAGTTGGTAGGTATAGTACGTTCATGGAAAACTAATATATGAGCAACTTAGTTTCCGAAGAATATTTGCTTTATGTTCTACAGCATGTAATTATTATCCGATTTCAATGAAATTTGTTACACAGGTTGAGCTGATGATTCTGCATAGGTTGACCAAATAACAGGTTAGTAGGATTAAAGGGTATATGTTAAATTTCCGATTTCATTTTTAAATTATTTTTTTTCATATGCTCTACAGCATATAGTAATTGTTAACCGATTTCAAAGATATTTTATATATAGGCTAATTTTGTGACCTAGTTGGCTCTCCTGAAATTTGGAGACCTTCAGGGGGTTCCTAGAAAACAGTTTTAGTTTCCGAATTTTATATAATTACGTGTTTTATAGCATGTAATTATTATCTGATTTTAATGAAATTTGGTACAAAGGTAGATCTTCTGATTATGCATGTGTTGGCCATGATAGAAGTTAATACCTTCAGGGGGTCCATACTAAAATTTCCGATTAAAATTGCATATGCTCTAGAGCATATGGTATTTATTATCTGATTTGAATGAAATTTGACACACATAGTAGCTTCCTTATTTACTTACTGTTTGCAAAGTTTAAAGTCGGTAATCCAGTGGGTCCATGTTAAAATGTCCAATTATATTTCACAAGTTCAATACTCTACATCATACAGTAATTGGCACCCAATTACAATTATATTTCAAACACAGGTTAAATTTGTGACCTACTTATTGCTCCAAAAATTTGTATCAGGTAGTTTTATTGTGTTCATGGGAAACTAATATATGAGCAACTTAGTTTCCAAAGAATATTTCATATGTTCTACACCATATAGTAATTATTATCAGTTTGCAATAAAATTTGGTACATAGGTTGGATTCATGATTACGCATGTGTAGCCTAATGTAGACGTTAGTAGCTCTAGGGGGTCCATGCTAAAATTTCCGATTAATATTTCATATGTTCTAGAACATATGGTAAATATTATTCAATTTCAATGAAATTTTGTACACAGGTTGGATTCGTGATTACACATGTGTAGACTAAGGTAGAAGTGTTAGTAGCCTGAGGGGGTCCATGCTAAAATTTCCGATTAATATTTCATATGTTCTAGAACATATGGTAAATATTATCCAATTTCAATGAAATTTTATGCACAGGTTGGATTCGTGATTACGCATATGTATACTTATTATAGTTATTTTAATAATATTATTTATTATTAAAGAAATAAAAATATAAAATTAAATCAATTAATAATAAAGATGAGCAATTTTGAAGAAAGCACTGTTTGTTACAAAGATAATGTTAGTAACAAAAAACTTTTGGACATAAATCGCTGTAAAAAAACATACTACGAGTTATCTGCTCCCCCTAGTTAGCAGCTTTTTTTTAATAACATATTACAAAATATTTTACAACTAGAAGATTATTTAAATCTTTATTTTGAATGTTACCAATTTTTTTTCTTTTAATTATTAGTTTATTTACTTTTACATGTCTAGCTTTTAATTTTAAACCAGTAAAATTATTTTGTTTAAATTTTTTATTATCAGTATTCAATATTTCTATTATTTTGTTTTTTTGTTGTGCCAAAGGATTTTGATATATTGTTTCTGCTTTAATTCTTTTAATGTAGTTATAGCAAAAATTATCACTTTGTGGTTGATTATTATCGTTTTCGAAAGTAGTTTCTTCAATTTCATGTAAATCAAAATCATATTCATTGCCATTTAAATTAGAAACTACATTTATTTCGTTTACATCTCCTAAAAGTAATGTAGGAATAGCTTCTTTTTTTTAAGTATTGTTTGCCAACACATTTCGATTCAAAATGTTTACTACATATTCGTTTTTTTTAGCATCTACCGCAAGTATTTTGCTAGCAGATAACTAAAAAGGAAGTATTTCGGAATTTTGTGGAAATCTAAAAAAATTTAAATTTGTATGCAATTAATCAATTGCTTACCTTATCAGAGATGATATAAAATTGCAATCACTTCAATTCGAGATAGCAAAACGAGAAGTTTAAAATACACTGTATATTTTTTCTTTTGGCCATTCCGCAAGATGAAATAGCACATTGCCTAGTAATAATTTATTTATTTTTCCAATTTGCTACGCCATATTTATAACTACTTATTCATAAATATTTTAAAATATGACAACAAAAACATTATAAATAATATACCTATGTGGAGTTAGTTGTATTGGGTGTGTAACCACCCCACTTTGCTTGTTAAAATAAAAAACCTTTTTTGTATTTTGTCCTTTTAATTTTTTTTATTTAACTTAATTTTATTTAATAACTTAACTATTTATTTAATGTTTAATTCAATGTTTAGTTTAGTTCATGTATTTTAAATTTATTTTATTAACAATCTTTTAATTATTTTATTTAACTGATTTTATTATATATAATTATTTGTAACTGCTCGATTTTATTTATTTATTTATTTAAATATACAGTGTATTTTAAACTTCTCGTTTTGCTATCTCGAATTGAAGTGATTGCAATTTTATATCATCTCTGATAAGGTAAGCAATTGATTAATTGCATACAATAGCAGATGCAATAACCAATCAGAGATTTTGTCTCGATCATTCGATTGAACAACAGATAAAACAATATTTGATATGGCGTGATATCAAAACAATATGAAATTGTTTAAAATTGAAAAATGGACTAATGAATAAAAATAATTATATTACAGGGTGACACTACATCACCCTCCTCCGAGTGTAACCAAAAATGTACCCGACAGTGTTGCATAGTGCATAAAATTTTGAACTTAATGCTTGAATCTTATTCTACGACTTTCTTTAGCCGGTTGAATGGCGGAAACCCCATAAGCCGGTTTAAGTCTATCTATTGATATGGAAGTTTCTTTATTTTTAATCGATAGTACGTAGAATTTACGCAGACGTCGAACTATGCGATATGGCCCGTCATACGTTGGTGATAAAGCAGGTTTAATTTTGTCGCTCCTTATAAAAACGAATTCACACGACTCTAAACTTTTAGGCATGAAAATATTATTTTGATCAATTCGCCGTGTTGGCGTAGGTATCAGATTTTTCATGGTTTCCCGAAGCTTGGTAATGAGCGCGTTACTAACTGTCTGTTCGGTTTTCGTACTTATAAAAAATTCACCCGGTAATTTAAGGGTATGCCCGAACACCATTTCTGCCGACGAACATTTCAAATCTTCTTTCACTGCCGCGCGAATACCGAGTAGAATAATAGGTAATTCTATGGTCCAGTTCTCGCTGTTACTTCTTGCCTTAAACGTATCTTTTACTTGTCTATGGAACCGCTCCACCAAACCGTTCGACTGCGGGTGGTACGGCGTTGTTCTGGTACGAAATACACCTAGTAGAGTTCTTAATTCTCGAAATAATTTTGCTTCGAATTGAGTACCTTGATCTGTCGTAATAGTTGCAGGTATTCCGAATCTTGAAATATATTCCGTTACAAATGTTTTCGCGACCGTGACGGCAGTTATATCGGGTAAAGCATATGCTTCTGGCCAGCGCGTGAAACGATCTACTATTGTCAGAATGTAGGTTTTTCCATCGGAAACCGGAAGTGCTCCGACAAGGTCCATATGAACGTGTTCGAAACGTTCCGACGGAATGTCGAAAACACCATGTAGCGTTTTGGTATGTCGGTGAATTTTCGATTTTTGACATGAGATGCAGGTTTTAGTCCAAAGATTCATGTCACTGTTCATTTTTGGCCAAAAATATCTAGCTGTGATCAATTTTCTTGTTGCCCGAATCCCAGGATGGGCTAAGTTATGCAATGTGTTAAAAACAGCGCGGCGTAAAGAACTTGGTATGTAAGGTCTATTATTTTTCGTTGATGTTTCGCAATATAACTTGAGGTCTGGTAACTCTACATTTTGGAGTTTCCATGATGATTGGGTTTTGTTTAACAATTCGGTAAGCTCCTGATCATCTTTTTGCTCTTGCGCGATCTTATGCAAATCAAACTTGTCGAAATTTTTTCAGCGGAAATAGTGGAAACCCATGACAAACTATCAGCGACGATGTTTTCTTTTCCGGAAATGTGACGAATATCGGTTGAAAACTGCGCGATAAAATCTAGATGTCTGGTTTGCCGAGGATTTCGTTCGGTTTTCGATCCAATCGCGTTGATCAATGGCTTGTGATCGGTAAAAATTGTGAAATCGCGACCTTCAATTGCGTATCGGAAATGCTTAATCGAAGTGTATTCCCGATCGAAAGCTGAATACTTTCTTTCGGCAGGTGATAGCTTTCGCGAGAAAAATGCAAGTGGTTGCCAACCCTGTTTTGTCGGTTGCTGGAGTACGGCACCTAACGCGATATCGGAAGCGTCTGTTGAGATAATATATTTACCTTCAGGTTGCGGGTGTGCAAGCATTGCTGCATCCGCTAATGCGCCTTTCACCTTTTTAAAAGCGGAATTTAATTCGTCAGGCCACGTCAATGTTTTGTTTTTTGTTTTGGTTTTTATAACCTGTGCTAAATAACAATAAACCGGAGCTAAAAACTCAGCCAATTTCGGAATAAACCTGTGGTAATAGTTTACCATTCCGATAAATCGCTGAATTTGTCGAATGGATTGTGGAGTCGGAATTTTTTTTATTATTTCGACTCTCTCTTCCGAAGGTGAAATTCCATTTTCCGTAATGCGATGGCTTAAAAAATTAAGCTCAGTAACGCCAAAAACACATTTTGACGGATTGATTGTGATTCCGTATTCCGATAATCTCTTAAATAATTGACGTAGATGCTGTTTATGCGTATTCGGGTCGGGCGATGAAATTAAAATGTCGTCGATATAAACAAAGACAAAGTCTAACCCACGGCAAACTTTATTCATAAAACGCTGAAAGGTCTGTGCTGCGTTGCGCAGTCCGAAAATCATACGCTTAAGTTCAAATAGTCCGAACGGCGTTGTTATAGCCGTTTTGTGAACGTCAGCTTCCGACACCGGAATTAGATGATATGCGCGGATTAAATCTAGTTTCGAAAAAATTCTAGCACCGTTTAAGTGCATGGCGAAATTTTGAATGTGCGGTATGGGGTACCTGTCGGGAATTGTGGCTGCGTTCAACCGACGGTAATCCCCACATGGACGCCAATCTGTATTATTCTTTTTTCGCACCATGTGTAACGGTGACGATACTGGGGAAGACGACGGCTGACATATTCCCATTTCTACCATGAGGTCGAATTCATTCTTGGCTGCATCATGTCTAGCTGGATCTAAACGCCGAGCTTTTGAAAAAGGCAGTTGGTCCTTTGTGGCTATGTGGTGGACCACTGAATGCTGGACGGGTTTGAAATAATTCGGAGGCTGAACCAAGTCTGGGAATTCCGAGAGAATGGCAGTTAATTGGTTTTGCAATAAGCAGAGCTTAGGCGTTGGCGTGTTGGAGTTACTGGTTAATGCATTGATTGATAGACTAGTAACTGGGTCAATTATTCTCTTGTTTTTTAAATCAACCATTAGACCGTACTTCTTTAAAAAATCTGCACCAATTATGGCGCGGTCGATATCGGCTAGTAAAAATTCGTGCGTAAAACTTCTCCGTAAACCGAGATTTAACTTAAGCATTTTTGTGCCAAACGTCTTAATAATGGTGCCATTGGCGGCAGATAGCGTAATGCCAACATTTGGTTTTGATGCTTGAGATTTGTTAGGCAAGACTGACAAATCTGCGCCCGTGTCAATTAAAAACTCTATGTTGTTTGAATTGTCGCGGACAAAAAGGCGGCTAGTGTATTTATTGGCACCGGTAGCCGCTATACGCGGTGCCTCAACTAGTTTGGGTTTTTGTCAGCGGTTTTATTTTGGCATGTGCATTTCTGCGCTTTGTCACCAAATTTTCGATGGTACCAGCAAAGTGATTTTCTTGATTCAGATGTCGTAGATGGAGAGCGAGCTCTGTCAAACCGTCGGCTAGGTGTGGCTTGACGTAGGTGTGGCTTGAGTTGTTGCTGCGGCTGAAACCGTGGATGATCCAGCGATTGCGTAAACAGACGTGTTTTGTTGAGCTTCGTGGATCTTATCGGCCACTTCAGCCAATTCACTCAATGGTTTGTCGCCGACTGCGGCTAGGGCTATATGTATAATTTGTGGTAGTTTGCGTGACCACAGATTTTTAATAATGTCTTCGCCGAAAGTTTGACCTGATAATTGTTTCATTGATCTTAACAACTCTGACGGACTTCTATCACCTATGTCGGCTTTAGCTATTAACGATTCTAGACGTTTCGTTTCAGACACCGAATGACGTTTAATCAACACCGCTTTTAAATTTTCATAATGGTTTATATCGGGTGGATCTGATAGAATGTCAATAATTGACTCGCAGAATTCTGGCGGTAACGCGGCAATAGTTAGGCAATATTTTGTGTCCTGGCTGGTAATGCGGTAAGCTTGAAATTGAGCTTCGGCTTGGATGAACCAGGTAGAAGGATTCGTTGGCCAAAAAGGTGGTAAACGAACACGCACCGAATCTATTCTGCCTTCATTGTAT
Source organism: Rhamphomyia laevipes (assembly GCA_963920725.1). Taxonomy (NCBI): domain Eukaryota; kingdom Metazoa; phylum Arthropoda; class Insecta; order Diptera; family Empididae; genus Rhamphomyia; species Rhamphomyia laevipes. The sequence goes on along the minus strand of OY987255.1, from coordinate 81,358,886 downwards.
GTATTTGAGCTACTTGTTCCTATGTCATTGTTACCGTTATTTGTTCTTTCGGCGTTGATAGCGTTATTTGTTCCGTCATCTGTATTGTTTTTCTTAGTGTCTATATTATTATTAGGCATTTCGACAAAGAAATTTTAAAACTACAATAAAAAATATACCCAATTTAAAAAAATTAAGGAATTGTATGAAGATAAAATTAGACGTAATTTTGGATGTCCCAATAAAATTAAAAAAATGTACTTCGATTTATGTACCTAAACAAATTATTACGTAACACAATTTTTGGTTGGTCTTAACCAAAAATAAATAAAAATTGTAACGAAATTTTTGAAGTAGACCCCTTGTAAATATCATTGATTCTGATAAATTTTATTAATTCTCATAAGATCTCTTTACATACTATTAATTCTGATCAGATTTGCTACCATTAATTTTTACCAGTTATATTTCCCATTATAAGGGGTCTACTTCCCTTTTTCTATACTTTACTTTTACTGAATCTCTAATCTAGTACGTTTGCAGTTAATCCTACTACAATTGACCATTAATGAAACTCTAGATACAAGAATGTAAAATTATATAATATAATTTTAATATTATTTATTAGTTTTTAGTCGCATATTACTATTTATAAAGGAAAGTATTTTTAAAAAAAAATTTTTTTTATTTATTTATTTTCTTTTGGTCATTCCGCAAGATGAAATAGCACATTGCCTAGTAATAATTTATTTATTTTTCCAATTTGCTACGCCAGTTTTTTTTTAGTTTTAAAGTGCTTTATTTATTTCATAGTATTTATATATGTTATATATTCTTAAAGCTATGAATATTTATTATTTAAATTCTTAAAAACTATAATGGTAACCAGTGTGTTACGCTCTAGAGTTCTGTTTATATTTTGTTACGTTCTATGTTTTATATTTAATTTATCTTGCTCTTTTTACCATATATATATATATATATATTGTGTTATTGTTATTTATTTGTGTCTTGGAAAAATTTATTGCGAAAAACCAAGTATATATATATTATTATTTTTTTATTAAAACTTATGACTAATGCTTACTCTAATTCTTAAATCTACTCTAGTACAATTCTTTAATTATATGTTTTTTTTATTATTATTGATCTATCCACCAACATTTTTGTATTTGTTGTTCTGAACAATCTACTAAAGGTATTTCTTTATCATATCGTAGGTTTACTTCATTGTATTCTTCGGGATCAAATTCTATTTTGTATTTGTGGCTCGCCGATAATTATGATATAAAATTGGTAATCTATTTTGGTTCTTTATATAATGATTTTGGTCTAGGTAAATAAATGCCTCCGGGGGTATATAACCGCTTTTTAAAGTTTTTTCAAAATATTGATTGTTTGCGTAATATAAATGACATATGTTAGTATTTATTTCGATTTCTTTTATTTTATTGAAATAGTTTTTAATTAATTTTATAATGAAATTGTCTATTCTTCCAATCTTGGCGAAGTTATACAAATATATATTTGAAAACCATTTTTTATATTCATGTTTTGGATTTTTATATTTACCTGTACAAGCTCTTAAGCATTTTCTCTCAAAAATTCTATATTTTTCCATAATTGAAGGACTTATGTTGTACCAAATTGGTGCAGCATAGCAAAGAATTAGTCTTATTAGTGCCTTATATCACAGACAATAAATATGACAGACCGCCAAACTGATTTAAAAAAATGACTATTTCTTCTTTTGCATTTTAAATAAATTTATATTTCTAATGGCTCCACCTTTCAATGTATTTGTTTTGTTTAATACAAGAAAGTAAAAAATGAGAAAAAAAATTTTCTCATTATTAGATTTTTATTTATTTTTTCAATTTTATTTTTCGTTTTCTTTATGCTTTATGGTGTTCTTTTTGTTGCTTTGCTATGGCATATCATAATATAAATAAGAAAATTTTAAATTCATAGTGAATTTTCAAAAAATTTAAAATTTGAAACAATTAACAACATAAAACTTATAAAAATAAAATTTAAACAATAAAAAAATTAAGATTTTTTGTCAGTTTAAATATTTATTTAGTAAAAACATAATTATTGCTTATCCCACTAGCTATCCAACAAAAAAAATATTTTCATAAAATGAGGGTCTCAGAACCACAGTGGACTAACCCACATCAACAACTTTTCGAAATAAATGCAAATTAAAAAATACGAATTTCTATATTATATAAAGCTTTGGAATTCGAACAAAAGCTCATTATACTTACTTTTTTTCGTACTTTTATTAGCTGTATATTATTTTGCCCCAGCTGCTATTAAAAGCACATTTTTTGTGGGTTGGTCCACTTTGGATTTTACATGAACGAATTTCCGAGCCAAAACAATTTTATATAAAAAAAATTATAAAATAAGTGTTTCTGGGACTGGAAACTATTTTTATTAAATTCTAGAAATTATTTACAACAGATGTAACGAAAAAAAAAACAGAAAACAAATTTTTGTGGGTTGGTCCACTATGGTTCTGAGGCCCTCATTTGTGCTTTGCTTATGATGCTTTACTGCTTAGAAAGAAAAAGAATAACATAAAACAAAAAAACTCTCTCATAAAATAATTTCAATTTCTCTCGTATCACTCTTTGCGGTTGTCGTGTAAATATATGACATTTGAATGTATTAGAATGGAGCTATTAGAAATTTGCTTTTTATATGGAGGAAAAAATCGACCTTTTATTGGTTCAGGTTTGTTCCTCTGTTATATTATTGCTCTGTGCTTATATGCAATAATTTTTACTTTTTGATTTATTATTTGATTGTGGAATATTTTTTTTGACATCATATATGCTTTTTTAGCTTTTTCTATTTGGTGTTTAATATGTCCATGAAAATTTAATCTACTATTTATATGTACACCTAGATATTTTATTTGTGTTTGATTTTTTATATACATATTATTATTTGCTTTTATTTTTAGTTTTCTCCAATTCTTTTTTGTATCTAAATTAGCTTTTTCAAGACTTATTCTGAACAAGATCGTTTCACATTTTGAGTAATTAATTTTCATTTTCCATTTTTCAAAATATTTTTTAACATTATCAAAAAAAATTTGTAATTTAGATTGTATATTTGATGGACCTTTTCCACTGGTATATATTACTATATCATCCGCAAAGGCTATTCCATCGTTTTCTGTTTTTTCGAAATCTTTCAATTGAAATAAGTCGCTAATATATAGTATAAAAAATAATGGTGCTAAAATGGTTCCCTGTAGTTCCCTGTAGATGTTTTTCCTGCATTTGTTACAATAAATTCTTTATTTATTACTGTTTCATAGATCATAAACATGATATTGTCTGGTATTTCCATTAGCATCAATTTATATAGTACCCCATCAATCCATATCGAATTGAATGCATTTGTAATATCAATTAAGCATGCACCGACACATTTTCTATTATTTAATTGCCAACAAATATCAGAAGTGAATTTATTTATTGCGTGGACTGTGGAGTGATTTTTTCTGAATCCATATTGTTTTGTTGGTATAATGTTTTTGTATTCTATTTTGTTAATAATTTTTTCTTGTAAAATTAATTCGAATAGTTTACTAATATTAGGCATAAGATTTACTACGCCATATTTATAACTACTTATTCATAAATATTTTAAAATATGACAACAAAAAAATTATAAATAATATACCTATAAAAATAATTTTCAATAATTTTTCGATATTTTCACTTTGACAAAATAATTTAAAATAACAAAAAAAAAAATGTTAAAAAAACTTAAAACTTCAAATATCAAAAAGGATTTGCAATTCAGTGGAGGTCAAAGTGAGGTAGGTTTTAGGAGCCTAGAATTTCATTATAGGGCATATTATAAGTTAAATCCTTCTTAATCATCAGTTCATGAAACATAAAACCTACAATTTTAGATTTTACATCCAATTCTTTCACAGCATTTCTTAAATTTTCTTTAAACATTCATTTTTACCTGGTCTTAGGTACTTTATTGACGTCCAATTATATAGAGAAGGTTTTGATGGCAATTTGAAATGCAAAATATTTCTTAAATATATGTATGTTCGTGCCGATCTCAAATTTATGCTTTGAGCCAAAGACTTTTCTTCCATAGTATAATTAATATTTTACGAGTAGTATGAAATACTATGAAGTCTGGTGATGGGTTGGATGGTCAAAAAAAAAGTTCGCTCAACATTTTTTTCTAGGCGTTTCCGAGGTCGGGAGTCCGAAAATGCAAAAAAAAAAAAGTGTCCGGGGGACGCGTACGCGTACGCTTTTTATGTGCGCAGCAACATCTCCTAGAACCGCTCGTCCAATTTTAATGAAACTTGGCACACAGACTCTAACAGACTTCGCCCCGGTGCCGGTACAAGATGAGATCGAGCCTTTTAGTGGTATCATGTTAGATTTCCCCATTTATGTGGGAACATATGTGTTTTTGTTCTACGGATTTAGATGAAATTTAAAACGTAGGTTGGTATCATGATTGGCCACAAGCCTACCTAGATACAGGTCTGTAACTTCAGAGGGTCCATGGTAAAATTTCCGATTAAATTTCGTATGCTCTAGAGCATATAGTAATTTTTATCTAATTAGCATAAATTTTGGTACGTATGATAGTTTTCGTATTTACTTGGCGCCTGTAAAATTTAAAGTCGATACTTCAGTGGGTCCATGTAAAAATCCATAATTACTTTTCATAAGTTCAACTCTCTATATCTACAGTACCTTTTACCCAATTTCAATGATATTGAATACACAGTTTTATTTAGTTATCTATTTGATACTCCACAAATTTGTAGTTGGTAGGTATAGTACGTTCATGGAAAACTAATATATGAGCAACTTAGTTTCCGAAGAATATTTGCTTTATGTTCTACAGCATGTAATTATTATCCGATTTCAATGAAATTTGTTACACAGGTTGAGCTGATGATTCTGCATAGGTTGACCAAATAACAGGTTAGTAGGATTAAAGGGTATATGTTAAATTTCCGATTTCATTTTTAAATTATTTTTTTTTCATATGCTCTACAGCATATAGTAATTGTTAACCGATTTCAAAGATATTTTATATATAGGCTAATTTTGTGACCTAGTTGGCTCTCCTGAAATTTGGAGACCTTCAGGGGGTTCGTAGAAAACAGTTTTAGTTTCCGAATTTTATATAATTACGTGTTTTATAGCATGTAATTATTATCTGATTTTAATGAAATTTGGTACAAAGGTAGATCTTTGGATTATGCATGTGTTGGCCATGATAGAAGTTAATACCTTCAGGGGGTCCATACTAAAATTTCCGATTAAAATTGCATATGCTCTAGAGCATATGGTATTTATTATCTGATTTGAATGAAATTTGACACACATAGTAGCTTCCTTATTTACTTACTGTTTGCAAAGTTTAAAGTCGGTAATCCAGTGGGTCCATGTTAAAATGTCCAATTATATTTCACAAGTTCAATACTCTACATCATACAGTAATTGGCACCCAATTACAATTATATTTCAAACACAGGTTAAATTTGTGACCTACTTATTGCTCCAAAAATTTGTATCAGGTAGTTTTATTGTGTTCATAGGAAACTAATATATGAGCAACTTAGTTTCCAAAGAATATTTCATATGTTCTACACCATATAGTAATTATTATCAGTTTGCAATAAAATTTGGTACATAGGTTGGATTCATGATTACGCATGTGTAGCCTAATGTAGACGTTAGTAGCTCTAGGGGGTCCATGATAAAATTTCGGATTAATATTTCATATGTTCTAGAACATATGGTAAATATTATTCAATTTCAATGAAATTTTATACACAGGTTGGATTCGTGATTACACATGTGGATCATATATTCTAGAATATCACTACCAGAAATATAATAAAACTAATAACATTTCCTTTCCCACACTATTTTTAAAACAATTTCCTTTCGTACAATATTCTAGCTTATAAAGAAATCTCCAATTTCTTTAAACTTAAATTTAAAATTAAAATTATCAAATATTATTCTTTAATTATTTTCTCACACAAAATTTACCTAATTTAAAGTAGAATCAGATTACAGTTCATAATTTGCTAATCACATTTTATTGCAACGTGATTAGTATATTCTGAATTGTAATAATTATTAAAATAAATGTTGTAAGTCAGTTTTTAGTTATCGCTTGTTGAAATAAGTTCAAACATAAAATAAATAATTAACTTTATATAAAGTATTAATAAAGTGATTATAAAAACTCAAAATTAAATAAAGTGTTTTTATTTCTTATATATTTTTTGACAATTATATTTTTTTTTGGAATAGAAAAATCGCTTATAAAATTGGCGCAGTCGGTAGGATACCGACATTGTGACATTTTGTGTTTTTATTATAAATAAAAATAAATTTATTAAATAAAATATTAAAACAAGTGTTGCAGTGACTCTTATTAAAGTGTTTTAATCGGTATTTATTTAACAACAAAAAGCGAACTTTTTCTTAAACCCGAGGGTTAATTCTAATATATAATAATATTAAATAAAAACCTATAATTAATTAACAACATTAAAATACTAATAAATAATAAATTAGTAAATATCAATAACATTAAATAATACAAGCAAATAATCAATAATACTATATGACCGCCAAAGTAAATAATAGTGAATATATAAAAAAATTGGAAACAATACAAGAAGAGTTTAATCAAACAATGGCTTTACAAAGTATTACCATTAGAGACGTAATCAACGAAGCCAGGGCAATACCAGCTTTCACTGGTAACGATCCCTATTCGTTGTCATCATTCACCAGAGAGGTTGAAACGTTGTTAGCCATGTTGACTGAGGAAAATGCAAAAGAATATATTTATAGAATACTCTTGACAAAAATACAAGGTGAAGCAGCAGCCGCTGTTCGTAGACTGGAAGATTCATCATGGACTAATGTTAAAAACCTGCTAGTAAAAACTTTTGGTGTAAATGAAGACTACCTAGATCTCAAAGAAGAAGCTGACCAGTTGGTTTATAAAAATGTAAGTCAATTATACTCTAATTTAATTGTAATACTAAATAAATTAAATTTAAAATATTCACTTGATAATGATAAACCTGCTGAATTCAAACCATTAAATAATGAAAAATCAATTTTAAGTAAATTTTTAAATAAAATTAGTCGTGTTGATTCAATGTACATTCGAACAAGCAAAATTGAAAATCTTGAGGAAGCTTATCAGGCTTTAGTAAGAACAGGTTCAGGTACTACCTTAAAAAACGACAAAGACTCAGTCAAAAATTTAAATCCTTTTAAGCAAAAACAATTTGTCCATCAAAGAGAAATACATAATCAATATGATAATAGACATAGATCATTTAATCAAAATCGTTTTCAAAATTATAATAATAGTTCTAATCGTAATCAAATACAAAATTTTACTCCGAATTCTGGAAATTATAGAAATAATAATAGATATAGTAATAATAACTCTGGTACGTTTTCTAATAGATATTCTAATAATAGATTTTCTAATAATAGAAATATTAATCAATCAGCTCCAAAACCAATGGAACTTGAACATAATAATGTAATTACATCTGAAAATTTTCCTCCACCGCCTCAGATTCGTCATTACCCATAGCTACTTTTACTATTCAAAATAAAAAAATAGACTGTCTCATAGATACCGGAGCAGCTACTTCTATAATAAGTTATAACATTTTTCCTTCAGAATTTCGTAATAAACTTCGTAAACCTATCGAAATAAGAACTTTAGCTGGTACAAGAATGATTACCGAGGAAATCATAACAAAAGTACCTAAAGAATTCAACGAGAATTCTACGATGTCCTGGAAAGTAATGGACATTTGTAATAAAAACTTTCAAGCTATAATAGGACAAAATATATTAGCTCCTATTGGTGCTGAAATTAATTTACTTAATAATGAAATTAAGGTGAATAATGTAAGCACAAAATTCAATAATACTTGTCCTTATAAAGAAACCTGCCAACTAGAAAGTGTGGATTTAAATAATATAGAATTATTCGAAAAACTAAAAAGTGATAATTTGAATTTGGAAGAGTGCAATAATCTAAAAAAAATTATAGCACAAAATCGCGATCTGTTCTTTGAGGAGGGAGATAAATTAACTTGTGTCAATGAAGTCACACACCAAATTATTACCAAAAATTCACAACCAATATATAGTAAAATATATCGCTTCCCAAAAATTCATGAGGAAGAAGTAAATAATCAAGTTAAAGATATGTTGTCGCAAAATATTATTCAACCGTCCAATAGCCCATATAATAGTCCAATATGGGTTGTACCAAAAAAATTGGACAACTCAGGGAAACAAAAATGGAGAGTTGTAATAGACTATCGAAAACTTAATGAAATAACAGTTGACGATAAATTCCCCATACCAAACATTGACTCTATTTTTGACAAACTAGGACGAGCCCAATATTTTACAACTCTCGATTTGGCGAAAGGCTTCCACCAAATCCTTGTAGACAAAAAAGATAGATCAAAAACTGCTTTCTCTACTCCACAAGGACACTACGAATTTATTCGTATGCCTTTCGGGCTTAAAAACGCTCCTGCAACCTTTCAAAGGATGATTAATCACGTCTTGAGAGATTTGATTAACATAACTTGCGTTGTATATCTTGATGATATACTTATCTTTTCAACATCTTTTCAGGAACATATTAAAGCCATAAATGACATTTTTCAAAGATTAAAACGATATAATCTTAAAATACAAGTCGACAAATGTAAATTTTTCGCGAAGGAAACTGAATATTTAGGACATATATTAACTACGAACGGAATTAAACCAAATGATAAGAAAATCGAGTCAATTAAAAATATAAAATTACCAACCACTTCAAAGCAAATTAAAAGCTTTTTAGGCATCACTGGCTACTACAGAAAATTTATAAAGGATTATGCCAAAGTAGCCCAACCAATGACAAAATATTTGAAAAAAAATAATAAAATCAATATAAACGATCAAATGTATAAAGAATCGTTTCAGAAACTAAAAAGTCTTATTACAAGCCACCCAATCCTAAAATATCCTGATTTCAAAAAGAAATTCGTCCTTACAACTGATGCTTCCAATTTCGCAATTGGAGCAGTTTTAGCCCAAGAAGGACATCCCATCTGTTACGCAAGTAGAACGTTGAACGAACATGAAACGAAATACTCAACAATTGAAAAAGAATTGCTTGCAATAGTGTGGGCTACGAAATACTTTCGACCCTACTTATTCGGGAATAAGTTCACGGTCAAAACAGATCACCAACCATTAAAATGGCTAAACTCATTAAAAGAACCTAACGCGAAATTACAACGTTGGAGAATAAAACTTAACGAATACGACTTTGAAATCGAATATGTAAAAGGTAAAGAAAATAAAGTTGCTGATTTTCTAAGCCGTATAAATTGCGATAAAAACGAAATTAACCATGTTGATAAAAACGATTCTGAATTAGCTACTATTCATAGTGGAATAGAAGACCTTGGTGATAATATACCAATTAAAGAAAATATAATAAATAAATATCTTACACAAATCCATTTGGTAAAAACAAAAGAAAAAGAATTAATAATAATCTATAAAAATGTTAGACTAATTTATATTTCTGAAAGCGAATTGAATAATGATACTTACTTGAATGACGTATTTAGACGATTTATCAAAAACGGTACAACTGGTATTTTTTCAGAATTAGAAGACGCAAAATATAACATACTTCAAAATAAATTAATCCAACTTTTTTCTAATAATAATAAAATTAAATTTGTAAAATGTACAAAAAAAGCAATTAACTTAGAATCAGAAGACAAAGCTGTCGAAATTATTGAAAAAATACATATCGAAACAAACCATAGAGGAATTATCGAAAATTATAATGAAATTAAAGATGTTTCGTTCTTTCCAAAATTGAAGGAAATTATTCACAAGTATATAAATAATTGCGACATATGTAACGCCGCGAAATATGACCGAAACCCAAACAAATATAAATTTGCATTAACGGAAACTCCTAGCGAACCCAATGAAATTCTACATGGTGATTTGTTCTTTTGTTATAAAGAAGTTTTTCTTACCATCATAGATAAATTTTCAAAGCATTTAATGGTGCAAAAATTAAATGATCGTAATGCAATCACTATTATAGAACTTCTTAGAAACCGATTCGCTATGTTTGGAAGACCAAAAAAATTAGTTTTTGATAATGAATTCAATAGTATTAATATAAAAGAATTTTTAAGACAAGAAAACGTAGAAGTACATTTCACTTCTCCTAGATCTCATACCGGTAATTCTACTGTAGAGAGAGTTCACGGAACCCTCTGTGAACATTTGCGAATATTCGATATCCAAAATCTAAAACTTACTCCAATAGAAAGAGTTTTGTTAGCTACAGAAAAATACAATAACACCATCCATTCTGTAACTCAAATAAGACCAATAGATATCCTTAATAATAAAATACCCGACTTGACTATCATAAAACAGAGACTTGAACACAAGAAAAATATTCAAATAGATAAATTAAATAAAAATCGAAAAATGTTTGAATTTACAAATAGAAACGAACTATTAGTAGAAAATCCAGATGCAGTTCGCCATAAGCATAAAAGTAAATATACAAAAATTCAAGTCGAAAGTAATACTAACAAATATAGAGATAAGAGAGGTAGAAACATTCATCCTTCAAGAATTAAACGAAATTTTAAATACTTTTCAGAAAATATAAATAATGTCGAAATGGTACAAACACCTTCTACATCCACTAAATGTTCTACAACTCGTCCTGTTGCTAATAATGACGATTCATCCTGCGAGGGGAGCAATTAATATTGAGAAATTAGAAAGTCAAGGTGGATTCCAAATCATCAAACAAACAGAAATCAATTTAATTGAAAATTATTCAAAAATTTTACATATAATCGATATCAACGAAATTGAAATCACATTAAATCAAATAGATGATAACATAGCTACAATTTTTTCATCAGTAGAAGATATACTATTTAAAAAACAACTAGAAATTCAAACCAACAAAATAAAACATAATATAAAAACAATAACTACACATCGTCAAAAACGTGGTTTAATGAACATTGGAGGGAAACTTGCTAATTGGATTTTTGGGGTTATGGATAATGACGATAAAATTGAAATCGAAGAACACCTAAAGACAATAGATTTAAACAATCGACAATCTTTTAACAACTTAAACCAACAAGTTAAAATAAATGACGATCTGCAGAAGAATATCGAAACACTGTAAAAACATATAACTGAAAATAAAGTTCTCACTCTACAATCATTAAACTATACTACTGACATAACAAAAAAAAGTATAAAAAATATATATTTTCTCTCAATACTATCGAATATTAATCTCCTAAATCTGGAGATAGACAGAATCCAACAAAACATCACCTTTGCGAAATACGGTATTATGAGTCACTCTATCTTAACAGAAGACGAAATTGTCGAATACGATATCGATATATCTAAATATAAAAATATAAAATGTTCCCTTCTTAAGTTTGATGACAAATTAGTTTTTGCAATTTTAATTCCTAATTTCACTAAAGATCTTGCCGTAAAATATAAGGTAATACCTGTACCTAATAATAATTTTGAAGAAATTGATATTGAAAATAGCAATATTATTCTTTTTAAAAATAAAATTTTTATTGATAGCGAAGAAATAAATATAAAACAATTAAAGGAAGTAAAAGGTTGTATTAATAGTTTAATGAACGAAAAATATAATGATTGTAAAAAAGTTACTAATAAAGAGTATCAATTAGTCGAAATTTTACCAAATTTAATATTAATAAAAAATGCAAGAAATGTAATACTAAGTAATGATTGTAATCATGTTAAATATAAATTAATTCATAATAATCTAATAACTTTTAATAACTGTACAATAAAAATTAATGATGTTATGTTTTCAAATACAGAAAAAATTATAATAAACCATTTAATAATACCAAATTATTTAAAAATAAGTAATGTTAATATTAAGCCAAATATTGAAGATATTCATCTTAAACAAATAGAGAATATCAAAGAAATTGAAGAAATTAAATATAAATCCGAAAATCATGGAATATTAATATATATTTTTGTAGGTGTTATAATACTGATACTATTAATTCCTATTTTATACTTTTTAATTGTAAAGATAAAACTGTGTGAGAAAAGTACATTAAATAAATCTAATAATGAACTTTACAAATCCAATAATGAACTTGAGGACACCCAGGAGAGGGTCCAGCTTAACGATGGGGGGATCATATATTCTAGAATATCACTACCACAAATATAATAAAACTAATAACATTTCCTTTCCCACACTATTTTTAAAACAATGTTATACTTACGGTTATAACATAAACCATATAAATCTGGAAATCTTCTAATTTAAATAAAACACATCAATTAATTAATTAAACCAGTAACAATTTATTTATCTTATTTAAGTTATTTTTAATATTTCTTTTATTTAATTCAAATCCAGACCGACTTTACTTTAACGCGACTACGAATCAACTCAACTCTATTAATCCAATTATAAAATCCAAGTCAACCCTTTTTGGTAAAACGTGGCCTTGATTTTTATTCTCACAAATAATAATCAAGGTCTCATTACCGTCGTTCAATCACCTGAGCATTCAACTTTGCTTAATTAAGCAAGTCGATTTCCGCTACAGTTATTAATTGCTAATATTAATTTTGGGAATTAATATTAGTGCGTTTATTGCACAAGTAATTGAAAGACAGGGTGACTTGTATTTTATGCAACACCTCCCAATCCCCGAAGAAAAAGACCAATTTGTAAAATTGGACTTTTTCCTGGAAACTGGGGTATAGTTGGTCCGTGTTTCGTTATGGTACATTACATGTATATAAAATTATTGATATAAAAAAAATATATTTGATAAAAAATCTTTTTTCATATATATAAAAAATTAATAATGAATATTATAAAAGAAATTATAAACAAAATTAATTATCTCTTTAACATATTATTACAACAAATTTAATAGGAAATTTAATCATCTTACTTAATGAATTTATCAAAACTAATATGAATGTATAAAATGTAAATTATTAACAAAATTATAAAAATGAGTTTAATGACAAAAATGTATTAACAAAATTATAAAAATCAATTAACTAATATGAATATGTGAAATTTGAATTATTAACAAATTTATAAAAATGGATGACAATAATGTATTAATTACTTATTACAAAACCATAAAAATGAATCAAATAACGAAAATTTATTAATTACTACTAACAGAATTATAAAAAAATTAAATAACAGAAATTTATTAATTACTTATTACTAAACTATGAAAATGAATTGAAACCATAAAAATGAATTAAATAACGAAAGTTTAATAATTACTAATAACAAAATTAAAAAAATGAATTAAATAACAAAATTTTATTAATTACAGTATATACTTATTTTTTATTTAAACAAATTTATGAAATGAATAAAGAATATTAACTTTACTAAGACAATTATGAAAATAAATTTATATATATATTCTATATATGAAATGGATCAATTTAACTTAAAAAAAAAAAATTTACTGTACTTCCCTTGAAAATCCTTTTTGTAACTTACTATGTACTACATTTCGACTAATCCTATTCATATGAAATATTAAAAATTTAAACTAAGAGGAAATTGAAAATAATAAAGAATTAAACAATTCATTCCCTAAGGGATAGTAAGAAAATAAAATAAGATAGCAGAAGAGTAAAATAAGATAACAATAAAAAAAAATTATCTATAGTGTATTTAGTTAAGTCCGTCCCTAAAAGATCGCACATGAGAGTCTACGTGTTCGTCCGACAGTTTAGTTCGTACTTGTCGTGGTGGCGTTTTTGGTATTGGCGGATGTCGTGTTTCTGTGCTGTCCTGTCGGTCCGTACTTCTAGGTGGTAATTCATAGTTATCGGTCCACGGGCTGTCTCTTCTCTCCTCTGTCGGACTCTGTATCCGTCTATCCCTTCCCCTGTCCACTATAGTTTCCCTTTTCCTACATTTTTTTACTCCGAAATATATGATTATTGCGATGACCAATATACGGAGTATTATGGAATTTGAGGTAGACATGAGTTTTAGCGCAAACATGTTTTCATGATTTTCTCTAGCTTTTCTTATATCTTCCGTTAATTGCGACAATGACTGGCTACGTTTCGTGAATTCCTTATTAAGATCTTCTGGGTTTAACATTTTTATCGCCGTAGATTCAAATATTGTTTCTTCAATGGGTACCCATGATCTATTCTCTATTTGAATTTCGTCCAATTTTGAAAATTTGAATTTTGTGTCGTCTTTTATCTGTGCTTCCAAACCGGCTGCATAAGGTAACTCCATATGTTCTAATAAAAATACACATTTCTCTTTTAGTGTCACTATTCCGGTTCCTTTCAGTGTGATCTTATAGTTTTGTGCCTTACATAACGCTACCAGCGTGCTTTCTCGCGGAAACATAAATAGCCATGTATTGGGTAGTTTCATTGGCACTATATGATTTTCTAAATGGGTAATCACTCGATATTGGCACAAATTCTGTTTATTTTTCGAGTCAATTTCCTATTTAAAAAATGCTCTATCAAACACTGCAGAGGTGTAGGTTCTAAAAGCTTCGGCTGAATTTGCTTGCATACTTTTAAAATGCGATTTTCTTCAGTACTGATTTCTCTACAAGCCACTGCGTACTCTTCATTAGAGTAATGTACAAAAAATGTCCTGCAGAGTTATTTGCTAAATAATCCCACTCGGGTGTCAGTACTACCAGGTCGGTGTCGTATTTTCGGGGTATAGGATATACTTTATTCAGAGTATATTCATCTTTTTGTAAGATGTCCACCTGGATTTTAATGCCTAATTCCCCTCCCATGTATGCTAGGGTAACAGTAGCTAGCTGGTTGATTACCTCTGGCGAGTATAATTCTTCATGACCTGTTCCGGCTGTCAAATTTTTAATCAAATCAGTTAAGAATTGAGAGTCTGTTACTAACGGATGTATACGATGTTCTTGTAAAGCAGTAATAATAGACTCTTGTTCTAGTAGGTAATCATACACTCTTTCTAATTCGGCGAGCGCGAATACAACCACACGATTCAGCTCTAACTCTACCCAAATGTCTCTCGTGTCTGCTTTAATAATCGCTAAGGTGTTCTCAAATTTTGTACTAAGTCTGTCCAAATTTTCGTCCAATTTGATTGCTTGTGTCGTTAGGTTCCCCGTTACCTGTTTCATGAATTCGAAATTTGATGTCATCGCGACGGTTTGTTTGTCCAATAGTTCTAACATCGTGCCACCGTCCTTTTGAAGTTTGTCTAGAGTACTGTAAATTCGGTCCGAGTCTTGTTGGTCCATGGTCCCAAATAGTCCTTTCGATAAGGATCCTATTAAGTCTATAGCCCCCCTTTTTTGTCTCCTGAAAAAATGATTAAGTCCCGCGGTCAATTTTTCTATTTTGGTCGTCCATAAAACTATTTCATTTTTCCATAATCTACAGCTTTTACTATTTTGCGAGCTAACTAATGCAGTACATGTATTATTTAATTTTCTATCTAATCTATCTAAAAAATCCCTAATTTCTACTTCACTAGTTATGCTTAATTTAGTGTAAACTATAATTTTATCCTTATATTCTAATATTCTACCTAAATTCTCGAAAATAACTTCCGTTGATCCCACATTTTGTATTTCCCACGGCATCCCAGCTACCGCATTAAATATCGAAATAAATATTAATGTTTTGAACATTATATCACCTGAAAAAAAAATTAACTGTTTACTAGAGGGACAAAAAATTTGTTGAAATATTATTTATTTTAAAAGAGGAAAAAAAAAACTGTGAGTTTAAAATTATAATTTATTCATAAAGCTAGGTTTTATACTTGTTGTTCCACTAATATTCTGTGGCGCCACCCACTATGGCATAGATTGGTCGTTGTCTCCAATTCGCTTTTGTTTGAAGTTAGGTTAGTAAAAGAATTGAGAAAGGATTATACAAAATTATCAATTTTGAGTTTGGTTTGATTGTAAATTTTTATTATAATTATTCTAGTGTTGCACTTGAATAAAGTAAGGTTTTTTTTTGTTATTTGTTACCAATTTGAATTAAAAAGTGAAAAAAAAATGAATAAAATGTTGTGAAAAAACATAGTTACTAAAATTTCGGTTACTTCGGTTGTTCGACCGAAATTAATACCAACTATAGATGAGCTTCACCCAATCTCATCAACCGATTGTTTTGAGCCGATAGCACCGTTGATTCCTGGTGACTATTGGAAACCCAGGCCAGTGATTCCAATTAAGCCTCTACATGTAACAGGTTGTGGTATTACCTGGATTCCTGGAGTAATTGCTAATGTTTGTCCGAGGTTAGGCATTGGTCCTTCGGCATTCGCCAAATTCAAAGGTAAGTGTATACAAAAAAAATTATTTATATTTTTTTTTTTAAATATAATATGTTATTGTAGTTGAAACAATTAAGACAGAAAATGAATTTGAAACTGTTGCGGACGATATGGTAAGAAATTCTCCCGATGTGATTGTCGTTGGAGCACATAAAAATCAAATTAAAAAGTAAGTAAACAAATAATTTAAAAAAAAAAATTAATGAAATTTTTAGGTGTAGGGTTCGGATTTCCAGGTGTTCTCAAATAGAACAATTGCTTAAACCTTTTCAGTGCGCGATGTGTCCCCGTCAATTTGTGCGGAATCACCATTTGTGGATACATCGTTATCGCACGCATGGTGTAGCGGATGAACAACTGCTAACCTGTTCGTTTTGCAATTTCACTACAAAAAAACCATTCCATATGAGGCGACATGTGGGGACCCATCAAAAATTACGGGCATTCAAGTGTCATGTATGTTGTCGCCGATTTGGAAGGAAAGAACATTTAACATACCATATGAAGAGTAAGCATGACGGGATTCCCATACTACCTGTATATTCAAATAAAAGAAATTTATACCATCTGAAGAAATATTTTAAAAGGTATGTATATATGTATATAAGAAAAATTAAAATAACCAATAATTTATTTTATTTCTTTGATTTTAGTGAGCCCATCACCTGATAGTTGGCTGAAATATTAATTGTTTTATGTGTGGAATTCTTCAAAATTTATTCATTTAAAGTTCAAATATTTAGTATAGAAGTAAAAAATCATATTTAAAAAAAATTATTTTTATGTATATTATAAAACAGATAAAGTTAAGAATTATTTTAACGTTAAATTATTAATGTGAGAGTAATATTTGAAAAGAAATAAAAAAAATTCTATAATTTTAACTTAAAAAAATATAATTAAAATACACAAAAAAAATATTATTATTGAATTTGGATAAAGTAAGAAAATACAACTAAATAAAGTATAATATCGTTATCTATAATCCAATTTTATTGTTGTTGTTTTTTTTTTTTTTTTTTTAAATTTCCTTGGTATATAGACGTATATCTGGTAATAAGAATAATTATTTGCTATTTTGCTGATTTTGCTAATTTTTATCTTACTGCATTTTTAAGGTTGATTTTTTTTTATTAGATTTAATACCGAGTTGTGTATTTTTTATAGTATATTACAAAAGGTATGAAAGAACCATGTTGTGTTGGAAATCATTTTGTATAGGAAATTTTTTTTTATATCGTTTTGAAGCGAATTAGAATAGTTTGCGAACAACAAGAAAATTGAAGATTGAATTTTTTTTAATGTAAGATGGTGTGGCGATCGTAAGATAGTATTATTTAATTGTCCAGGGTAATTTGAATATTTTTGTGTCAATATTGTTTTGTAATTTAAAGAGAATATAATTGTGAGAAGAATATAAGAATAAATGGGGAATGACTAATTTACTGTGTGAAACTATAAGATGAGTTTTAGGGAATGATAAATTTATTGCTTAATTTTTCCGTCAGACCATAATTTTAATCTATTGTTATGTACCTTACGCAATTTCCCTTTAATTTTTATTATAGTGTTTAAATTGTTCGGTACTTCTACTACTTCAAATGGACCTAGCCAATTTAAACTGAGTTTGTGGTCCTTACACGGATTCATTAACAAAATCTTATCGCCGATTTTATAACTACTCAAATTGGATCTTTTGTCATAGTGGAATTTTGATCTTAATTTGCTGGTTTTAAGATTTTCACGAGCTATTTTACGTATTGTTTGCAGCTTGTATTTCACTACATTGCCTATATTTTCATTATTGTATAGAGGCTCTACCGATCGTTTCAAGTTGCTGGGTAGAGGATCACAGAAACCGTACAATACAAACAGTGGTGAGTACTTTGTTCCTTCGTGAGGTGTATGATTATGTGTAAAAACAGCCTCCGCAAGCCACTCGTCCCAAGTTTGTACGTTTTTCTCCACAATCATCTTCAAATATTGCACTAATGGTCCATGGCGGCGTTCTAATGATCCATTGGACTGAGGATGATATGCTGTTGTTTCTATTTTTCTAATTTTTAATATTTTGCACAATCCTTTGAATATTTGGCTTGTAAAATTCGTTCCTTGATCGGTAATTAATCGTTTCGGAATTATCGAATAACGCAAAATAATATTTTTATAGAATGCTTGTGCCACAGTAGTTGCCTCCATATTGGGTAATGCGATACAGTCCAACATTTTTGACAAATCGTCCTGAAAACTGAGAATGTATTTGTTTCCTTGATTAGTAACGGGGAAAGGTCCCACGATGTCCAAATACACTTTGTCAAACGGCCTATTGGCCGTATCAGTTATAGCCATTGGTAATTTTGTCACTTTACCACGTTTTGTTATTTGGCACTTAGGGCATTTTACAATATATTTTCTTATAGTACTCAACATATTTTTCCAGAAATAATGTCGTCTTAGTCTTTTGTACGTCTTTATTATCCCTAAATGTCCTCCTAGCGGTGTATCGTGATTTTGTCTTATTACTTCCCCAATTTCATTCCAGTCTACTAATTCTATCTTTTTTGTCCATTGCTCTTTTGGCACAGTTTTATCGTTCTCGTCATCACTGTCAGTTGATTCTTCGTCTGATGTCAAAATTTGTGTGTCATTCAGTTGGTTGTCCTGTTTTAATTTTGCTGTCTGTGCTCTGGTTAAAATATTTATATTGAAGCCGTATTTATCTGATATTTTGATATTTTTCTCATCAATATTATTTAACTTTTTGTTTTTTATTTGATCAGTTAATTTAGGTTTTCTTATTTTCCTCTGATAACATCGGTATATGGAATCCGACTGAGCGCATCGGCGTTACCATTCTTTTTACCTGGTTTATATTTTATTTGAAAAGTGTATTCTGCCAATCGAATTTTCCATCTATTGATCCTGCCCTCTGGGTTTTTCTTATTATACTCACATATGAGGGGCTTATGGTCCGTGAATACTGTAAAATTTCTTCCAAGTATGTAACCAACTACTTAATGGTACAGTAGTGGTTAGCCTATGACCATGGAGGAATTTTTTTATCAGTTTAAAACACTAAAGACGACGGGCGCCAGGTCTAGAGTGACCGATCTTAACAAAATCACAAACAATAATTAGACCGAATTTATTGGTCATTAGTGTTTCTGGATCGCTTTGGGACTTCCTCCAAGAATTTTGCCAGCTAATACCTCAGCCTGTGGGGCGTGGGTCAACCAAAACGATCCTACTCACGTTCAAATCAGCAAAGCCCTTCACTTCTCCATAATTAATATTAATCAAATATTAACAGGAAAAGATCTGGGCAGAAGGACAGGGATACTTACATAATCAACATTTAGCGATTTTTTAGGGGTTTAGCCAGTCATCTTCAGCGGTTTCTTGCAGCTGAAAATAATACCCAACCCAAACCCGAAATAACAAAACGTAATTTTTTCTTTTTTAAAACGTTATAATATATATATATATTTATTTAATTAATAATTATTTATTCTGGTATATTCTGGTTGTTTTATTTATTTTATTTATATATGTATATAGAAAAGTTCAATTAGGCATAATTTTAGGCGTTTACATTGTTTAGCCATTAATAATTTAAAAATATTAATCAATTCTTTTTTATTTTTTTTTTTATTTTTTTTTTTTTTTGATTAATATTACTTCTTTGTTTATAATTTTATTATGCTATTTAATTTATCCTCTGCATGATATACAGATATATATATAGATTTTTTTATATAATTTTTAAAGAATTTTAATTTTAATTTATACGAAATTTACTTATAATATTTTACTTTTTAATTTCTATTTCCAACATACCTTTTTGCGATACCTCCTCTCGTGACATGTCATGAAAGTGGATCTCTAAACAAATGTTACACAAAAAAAAATTCTACACACAAAAAAAATTATAATTTTTATATATATGTGACGATTACGTCACAACCAGAATTAACAAAAATTTACAGAAAAAAAAAAAATCCGCTGGTGGAATCCCGCTGATGACGTTGCATGGCACTCCAATTTTAATGATTTTTGTACAACAAAAATGTTGTACCAAGAGATATATATATATTTATCATCTTTTGATGGTCTTTCATATATATATTTATACGTATTATTATATATATATATTTAAACTAATTTTTAATTTTTGAATTTAGATTTCAATTTGGTTTTTTTATTTTCAATTTTTTATAAAACAAAAAAAACTGAACACAAAAAAAAAAAGGTTCTTTCTAATTCTTCTAATTAAATAATTATCTTTATGTTCAATATCAATTCCTTTTTTTTTTTCTTTTTTAATTTTACTTTTGAATTCAATCTAACTTCTAATTTTTTTTTTCACTATTAGATTTTCTAAACGTTTTTTTTTCAGTTTAGATTCTTATTAATTTAATTTATTAGATAGTTCACCCCCTTTTTTTTTTTTTTTTTTTTTAACGAAATCTTATTGTTTTATTATTATTACTATAAATATTTAATTATTAATCTTTAATAGTTTACTGGTAATTTAAAGTAACTTATATATATTTTCTTCTTTTTATTTTACTAACAAAATCCTTTTAATATACTATCACACTTTATCCTATCTATCAACGTTCAGTATAGTTTTTTTTAAATTTTAAATTAAGTTTTTTTTTCTAAATTTGTTTTAAATTTATTAATAACGATTATAAAAAAAAATCGTTAATCTTATTATACTAATTAAAAAAAACATGTAACTTAATTTTTCCAAACAAAAAAAAACTTTTTAATTTATAATCTCAACTATATCCAAATCACAACTTTACTCGTTGATAGCTATTCCTCGACGACAAAAAAAACCAAAAATCATCCTATTTTTTTTTTTTTCCAAAAAAACATTGCTCACCTTTCCTGACCGATGGGTCAATTTAAGGTGAACAAGTTTTTTTTTCCAGTTTCCCCATTCCATTCCAATATTTCTTCCTTGCCGTGCCTTACTTTTTTTTTTTCTTTCTGCTCCACCTCGGATTTCCCTAACAAAATCCTAACTACCCCCAATTTTTAAAATCGATACTTATTTATCGATTTCGCGCACTTGATTTTTCTCGCGAATTTTCTTTTGCAAATGATTTTTAATTTTTATTTCATTAATTTGGCAATACCTATTCCATATTTTTTTTCTCATTATTCATTATTTACATTTTTTTTTTCATTATTAAGCCGGCCATTGGCCATAAATATAATTTAATCTATATATAATAAAAATTATATATAATTAAATTATAATTGGAAATAAAAATCATGGCTGGCCCATAGCCATATATATTAAGAAAATTTCAGGGAATCCTAAGGTAAGCGTATTTTCATATTTAATTACATTTAATTTTTTTAGGTTCATGTTCATACACAAAAAATATATATGGAAAAATGGTCATTCTACAAGGAACAGCAACAGGTACATTTTTACATTTGTGGGGTCACAAAACAGGCTTATATCTAGAAAACGACGATAAAAGTCTGAAATACAACCACAAATGTAATAAATAAATAAATATACAAATAACAGATGTACGTAATAATAATAACAAGGTAAGTGTAACATTATATATATATATATATATACAGATAACATTAATATATAGTATACGAATACTATTTACGATAATTAAATAACACTAACATGCTATGTAAACATTATAAATTCAACGCGGGGCAGTCCCACACCCTGAGATACGCCGGGCCTTAAGATTTTAAATCCTTAGCGTGAACTAAGTGTGTTTTTTTAGTTGCAACATCTTGCACATCATAGCAAACTTTACCTCTCGCACCAATTATAATACCTTTTATCCACGGTTTTGCAAATTTAGCAGATATGTTTTTTTGTTGATCGCTTAGGACATGATTTCGCCTATAAACAAATTGACCTATAACAAAATTCCTAACTCTAGTTCTTAAATTATATACTTTTTCGTGACGTTTCTGTGCGTTTTCTAAATTTTTTATAACCTTTTCACGTATATCCGATTTTTCCGGTGGATAATCCACAACAACATCATCTCGCAACATTTTTAATTTTCGTAATAATTCATATGCTGAACCATCTAACATCATATGATAACCAAAAGCTAGATAACATGGTGAAAACCCTGTAGAATCGTGAACTACATTTCTTAATGCACACGCTATTTTACTTATATTTTTATCCCATTCTTTATGGTTATCACTTTTTATATAGGCTCTAATGGCGGTAATTATATTTCGATTTACCCTTTCCGAAGCATTTACTTGGGGGTGATATGGTGCCGTCAATTTATGATTAATATTATACTCCGAAATTAATTTATTAAACTCTTTGGATATAAATTGACTTCCATTATCTGAGATTAGTATTTCTGGCACACCAAATAAATGAAATACGTCGGATTCTAAAAATTTAACTATCGGAATTGTGGTTGCCTGCCTTAAGGGTTTTAATAAAATATATTTAGTAAATTGATCTAACACAATAAATAAATAAGTATTTCCATTTTTAGATCTTGGATAAGGTCCTAATAAATCAATATTGATGTATTGCCACGGACGGACCGGAGGACTCTGGACAATCATAGGAGGACGTAAACAGACATTGGGTGCTTTGCACTCTTTACATGAAACACAGGACGCAACGTAAGTATTTATGGTTTTATACATTTGAGGCCAATAATAATATCTTTTTATTAACTCCGTAGTTTTCTCTACCCCTGGATGAGATGTTAAAGGATCATCATGATATTTTTTTATAATTTGGATCCATAAATCTGATGGAACCCATAATTTCCACACAGGAATATCGGTAAGTAATGTAGATTTTCGAAATTCACACCTTTTAAAAATGACACCATCAACAATTTTCACATCCGGAAACCGCTCAAGATTATTTTTAAATAATTCTACTTTTTCTACATAATCTGGATTTTTAAACGCTCGGTCGTTCAGGTTTATTGTACCGTTTTTTAAAAATTCTACATTTAATTCTTCAACTTCGCTCCGCGACAGTGCATCCGCAACAACATTTTCAGAACCTTTACGGTGTTCTATTTTAAAATCAAAAGCCTGAAGTTTCAAACTCCACCGTGCCAATCTACCGGACAAATCTTTCTGGTTCATTAACCACTTCAAACTGGCGTGGTCGGTAATCACTGTGAACGCGGTTCCTTCAACGTATGCTCGGAATTTTTTTATACTTACTACAGCCGCAAGACATTCTATTTCAGTAACGCTGTAATTTTTCTCTGCGTTATTTAATTTCTGGGACATGAACGCGATTGGGTGTTCATGACCTGCTTCATCCCTCTGAAATAGAACGCCCCCGACTCCAGTCATCGACGCATCACATTGAATAAAAAATTCTCTGTTGAAATCTGGACTAACAAGCACAGGTGTCTGTGTTAGCGCAGCTTTCAACGCAATGAAAGACTGTTCTGCTTTTTCATTCCATTTTTCTGAATGATTTTTACGTAATAAATCTGATATGGGCGCAGCTATTTCAGCATAATTTTTTATAAATCGGTTATACCAACCCGTCATACCTAAAAATCTCCGAATTTGACGAACGGTTTTCGGACGTGGGAAATTGCTAATGGCATCAATCTTATCAGGATCCGTTTTTATACCTTCCCCATTTATAATGTGCCCTAAATATTTTGTTTCCGTTTGACAGAACCTGCTCTTTTCAATATTAATGGTTAGCCCAGCTTCCTTCAAACACTTTGCTACTTTACTTAGGAGCAACATGTGGGTGTCAAAGTCTTCCGAGAGGATCAGAAGATCATCCAGGTAGACAAAGACATCCTCATGAAGCTCATAAGGGATAACTTTATCCATCAGCTTGCATAGTGTTTTAGGGGAGTTGGACAAACCAAAAGGCATTCTTTTGAACTGGAACAGGCCCCGTCCGGCCACAATAAATGCGGTTTTATCCCTGGATTTAGATTCTAATTCTACCTGCCAAAACGCCATTTTTAGATCTAGACTAGTGATATATCTAGTTTTTTTCACCCTGCTGAAAATAGAATTAATATGTGGAAGTGGGTAAGCATCAGACTTGGTAACGGCATTAACTTTTCTCGCATCCAAACATAGTCGGAGAGAGCCGTTGGATTTCTTCACTATGGCCAAAGGTGATGCCCACTCACTTCGACTTTCCGCAATAATATCTTCAGCAATCATTTTGTCTATCTCCACGTCAAGCAATTTTTGCATGGGTAGCGATAATGGATAAGGTCGCGAGACTTGCGGCTTTGCATCACCCACATCTATTTCATGTTTTAATATCTCAGTTTTTCCTAACCCAACTACACTATACGACGGAAATAGATTTATAATATTTTGCAACTTTTCCTGTTGATCTAAACTTAATTCATGGATCTTATCATTACCATTTAATTCAGCAGTTTCAAAATTCATAAATGGCACTGCATTATATGCTTCCAAAAAATCTACCCCAAGAATTATGGATCTTTTAATTGAAGGAATTAAAAAAAATTTGATAGTTTTTTCAATATTGTTGTATTTTATATTCAAATACACAAATCCTAAAACTTTTTGTTTAGCACCATCGGCAGTACTTATATCTAAATTAAATTTTGTATACTTAATTCCTAATTCACTTAATAATTTAACACACTCATTCCCTAAACAACTAACATTGGCACCACTATCTAATAAAGCCAAATAATTTTTATTATTAATATTTATTTTCATAAACGGCCTTTTATCTCCCTCTGGACGAAAAAATGTAGCTTTTAATGCACTAATACATTTTTCCTTATTTCTATAATATTTTCTAGTTCTACTAATTTTATTATTCTTAATTCTAACTAATTCCTCTTCAATATTCTTAACCCTATTTTTCGAAATTACACCTAACTTATAACTACTTAATTCTAAGGATTGTGCGGAGGGTACGATGGATGAGTGCGCAGAATGGGTCTCCTCCACGTTCTCATTCCCGCATTTCCGTTTCCCGCTTCACATAATGGACTACACTTAGGACAACGATTAAAATATTTATTTTTATAACCACACTTATAACAAAAATATTTTCAAAGGATGGGGACATTCTCTAAAAATATGACCAATATCATCGCAATTGTAACATATAATATAATTATTTTTATTTTCAGATTGACTGAAATTTTGCGGATTATTTGATGTTGTTGGATTTTGTTGCACCGTATATAATTCCGGATTGTTACGATTCGTCGGTAAGTTACTAATTTCTTTATTTTTATTTTCGTCAACCTTTTCACAGTTAATTTCGGTTTCAGCTTCTACCTCATTTACGTACATCCTACGCGATCGTACTTGGTCTTCAGCTGATTCACCAATCTCTCTCCATTTCCGTTCTAAACGCTTACACAGTTTATCGAGCTGACTTAGCGTAACAATATTCTCTAATATTAACGGTTTTTTATACCCGGGATGTAAGTTATATAATAATCGGTTCAAAAAATCATCATCTGAAATTTCAGAATGAAGTCTCAAACGTAATCCTTCCATATCTAACCTAAAATCAGCAAATCTTTCGCGGGACCGTTGTTTACGCGCTTCCATCAATCTTTTAATATCACCATCGGCCTCATATTCATCGAACTCTTCTCTCATAGCACGTTTCAACTGAACCCACGTACTATGAGGATTACGCCGAATAAATTGCCAATACCAAATCTCAGCGCGATTCTTTAATAATTGATTGATCGACAAAACTAATTTTTCTACTGGGTATTGATCACCACGAGCCAACGTTTCAACTCGAAATAAAAATTCTTTCAATAATAACCTTTTTCCCGAACCATCAAATTGAACTCGCCAATTCGATACCGGATTCCTCCTATTTATATTTTCATTAATTTGAATGGGTTCATCTTCATCACTAATATTATCATTCTCTATTTCAGGTTCAAATCTAGGACGTATATGTGGATCTACCCTATCTGATGGTAATGACCTAGAAGTATTTTGTGGTGGTGGTGCAGAATTTGAAAGATGTTGCCTAGCAAGCATTTCCTTCAAATCTTCAATTTGCTGTTGTTGAGCCACCACTACCTTTTGCATTTCCTCCATCCATTGTTGGTTCAATGAAGGTTGAGGATTAGTTGTTTTGGAGAATTTTCCCCCAAATCTACCGCCGGTAACACCAGAATTAAAATTTCTTTTTGGTAAATCATAACGTTTATTATTATACCTACGTGTGTTACCACGATTAGACCCAGCACCTACGTTTGGAGGAGAATTGGATGAACTCATCCTACTTTCAGCTCCCGTATATCCCGACCTAAGTTTTCGAAGTGACGAACTAGCACTATCGGTAGTTGGTGGTAAACCTGTCTCCCTAGCGGACATAGGTACTTCATTATTTTCCTTAATAGGATCAATTTGTTGCTTTGAGCTTAAATTTTTTGAACCCTTTGGTTTTGCTCCTAACAAATTCCGATTTATATTTTTATTTAAATTACTATCTACTATTAATATATTTTGTTCTATCCCTAGACTATCATCATTCGCATCACCTAGCGCTCCAGCTTCATCACCAGCCAAATTAGGAGATGCTGTACCAGACCTATCAGATTGTTGAGTTAAGGTAATAGTATAATTTTTAATTTTTTCTGTAACTAATTTTAATTTATTCAACAATCCTCTTACAGACGAAGAAAAAATGGGAAAAGCTTTTCTCAACCGATTCAACCGATCTTTCACATGCTGAGCCCTAGTTTCAGCAATCGAAATTAGATGTTCATCGGCTTCTCTAATACCATCATCAATAAATGACAGACAGATGGCAACCTTTGACTTAATTAATTCTATTTCGCTATTTGGATCTAAAATATCCGTGGTAGGAAGAGATTTTTTTCCCTTCAACTCTAGCTCGAGGGCCGTTCTTAATTTAATGCATTTTTGTTGAGCATTCGCACTTGGCATTTCAATTTTACGTATTTCGAGTTCGTAATTTAACTCGTCTTCTTCTAACAACGAAGGATCCATAG
This sequence comes from Rhamphomyia laevipes, assembly GCA_963920725.1. Taxonomy (NCBI): domain Eukaryota; kingdom Metazoa; phylum Arthropoda; class Insecta; order Diptera; family Empididae; genus Rhamphomyia; species Rhamphomyia laevipes. Next base: position 81,331,392 of record OY987255.1, on the reverse strand, counting down.
TTACGTAAGTTTCTCTAACTTTACTAACCAAATATACTATATTAAATTTTTTTTTTTTATGTTATTTTTAGATACTATCAACGAGTATTTACCAACTAAATTGCTAACAGCTATCAACATCAACACTATCCTTGATGATTATTTTTTTTTTGTTATTTATTTCCTAATAATTCATATAATTCAATTTTATAATAATAATTTAAATAATCCAAAAATTTATAATAATTCAAATAATTCAAAAATTTATAATAATTCAACTAATTCACAAATTCATAATAATTCAATTAATTCACACTAATAAAAAAAAATATAATCTAATAATAATTAATAATAAACTAAACTAATCCCAAAATAACTAATTCTAACCAATTTATTTAACTATTTATATATGTTATTCTAAATCAATTTTTATTTTTTTCTAAAACTAAATATGTATAAATCTAAACTATTAACTATTCTAATGTAAAACTAATCTAAATATATTATAATAACTTCCTAATTTAATTTATAACTAAATCTAATGTAATTCAATTTATTTAATTTTTTTTTTATTTAATTTTTAATATATATAGATATAATCAAAATATTTGTATTTAATAGTTTTTTTTTTTTTATGTTTTTATATAATTGAAAAAAAAATGTATCTTTTTCAGATTTTTATTTATTTTTATTTTTGAAATTCGCCAATAGTTGATTAAGTAAGCATACCCTATAAGGATAAGGAATGGACAAGGGGTGGGAGGTAATGTTGGGAAATTCCATCTTTAGTATTTCTTCCATCAAGCCTTCAATATTTCATAATTTGTCCTTTCGACACAATTTCACCACAGAACACACCAACAAAACCTTGCTAGGAAAAACTTTTGACAACAAAAATTTTTAATCTAACTAACAAGAACATAAATAACATGTACGAGGATGAATTATGGACAACCAAAATTCATAATCTTACTCGCACTTTAAATAACAAAAAAGTTCAACGGAATTAATATAGACAACTATATTAATTTTCTAACGAGGAACTACATTTAATTTTTACAACTTGAAATACTTTTAAACTTGATAGAAGAATACAAAAATGAAAGGGGATAATATTTTGTTGCTGATTTGAACTTGAACGCACAAAAAAAATTTCTACATAAGCACCAATATATTTTTTCTCGAACTGTTTGGGCCGCCTTGTAGGCCACTAATTTGGGCACCATTTGCAGGCAACCTTTGGGCGCCATTTGTAGGCCATCTTTGGGCGCCATTTGTAACCAACTACTTAATGGTACAGTAGTGGTTAGCCTATGACCATGGAGGAATTTTTTTATCAGTTTAAAACACTAAAGACGACGGGCGCCAGGTCTAGAGTGACCGATCTTAACAAAATCACAAACAATAATTAGACCGAATTTATTGGTCATTAGTGTTTCTGGATCGCTTTGGGACTTCCTCCAAGAATTTTGCCAGCTAATACCTCAGCCTGTGGGGCGTGGGTCAACCAAAACGATCCTACTCACGTTCAAATCAGCAAAGCCCTTCACTTCTCCATAATTAATATTAATCAAATATTAACAGGAAAAGATCTGGGCAGAAGGACAGGGATACTTACATAATCAACATTTAGCGATTTTTTAGGGGTTTAGCCAGTCATCTTCAGCGGTTTCTTGCAGCTGAAAATAATACCCAACCCAAACCCGAAATAACAAAACGTAATTTTTTCTTTTTTAAAACGTTATAATATATATATATATTTATTTAATTAATAATTATTTATTCTGGTATATTCTGGTTGTTTTATTTATTTTATTTATATATGTATATAGAAAAGTTCAATTAGGCATAATTTTAGGCGTTTACATTGTTTAGCCATTAATAATTTAAAAATATTAATCAATTCTTTTTTATTTTTTTTTTTATTTTTTTTTTTTTTTGATTAATATTACTTCTTTGTTTATAATTTTATTATGCTATTTAATTTATCCTCTGCATGATATACAGATATATATATAGATTTTTTTATATAATTTTTAAAGAATTTTAATTTTAATTTATACGAAATTTACTTATAATATTTTACTTTTTAATTTCTATTTCCAACATACCTTTTTGCGATACCTCCTCTCGTGACATGTCATGAAAGTGGATCTCTAAACAAATGTTACACAAAAAAAAATTCTACACACAAAAAAAATTATAATTTTTATATATATGTGACGATTACGTCACAACCAGAATTAACAAAAATTTACAGAAAAAAAAAAAATCCGCTGGTGGAATCCCGCTGATGACGTTGCATGGCACTCCAATTTTAATGATTTTTGTACAACAAAAATGTTGTACCAAGAGATATATATATATTTATCATCTTTTGATGGTCTTTCATATATATATTTATACGTATTATTATATATATATATTTAAACTAATTTTTAATTTTTGAATTTAGATTTCAATTTGGTTTTTTTATTTTCAATTTTTTATAAAACAAAAAAAACTGAACACAAAAAAAAAAATGTTCTTTCTAATTCTTCTAATTAAATAATTATCTTTATGTTCAATATCAATTCCTTTTTTTTTTTCTTTTTTAATTTTACTTTTGAATTCAATCTAACTTCTAATTTTTTTTTTCACTATTAGATTTTCTAAACGTTTTTTTTTTTCAGTTTAGATTCTTATTAATTTAATTTATTAGATAGTTCACCCCCTTTTTTTTTTTTTTTTTTTTAACGAAATCTTATTGTTTTATTATTATTACTATAAATATTTAATTATTAATCTTTAATAGTTTACTGGTAATTTAAAGTAACTTATATATATTTTCTTCTTTTTATTTTACTAACAAAATCCTTTTAATATACTATCACACTTTATCCTATCTATCAACGTTCAGTATAGTTTTTTTTAAATTTTAAATTAAGTTTTTTTTTCTAAATTTGTTTTAAATTTATTAATAACGATTATAAAAAAAAATCGTTAATCTTATTATACTAATTAAAAAAAACATGTAACTTAATTTTTCCAAACAAAAAAAAACTTTTTAATTTATAATCTCAACTATATCCAAATCACAACTTTACTCGTTGATAGCTATTCCTCGACGACAAAAAAAACCAAAAATCATCCTATTTTTTTTTTTTCCAAAAAAACATTGCTCACCTTTCCTGACCGATGGGTCAATTTAAGGTGAACAAGTTTTTTTTTCCAGTTTCCCCATTCCATTCCAATATTTCTTCCTTGCCGTGCCTTACTTTTTTTTTTTCTTTCTGCTCCACCTCGGATTTCCCTAACAAAATCCTAACTACCCCCAATTTTTAAAATCGATACTTATTTATCGATTTCGCGCACTTGATTTTTCTCGCGAATTTTCTTTTGCAAATGATTTTTAATTTTTATTTCATTAATTTGGCAATACCTATTCCATATTTTTTTTCTCATTATTCATTATTTACATTTTTTTTTTCATTATTAAGCCGGCCATTGGCCATAAATATAATTTAATCTATATATAATAAAAATTATATATAATTAAATTATAATTGGAAATAAAAATCATGGCTGGCCCATAGCCATATATATTAAGAAAATTTCAGGGAATCCTAAGGTAAGCGTATTTTCATATTTAATTACATTTAATTTTTTTAGGTTCATGTTCATACACAAAAAATATATATGGAAAAATGGTCATTCTACAAGGAACAGCAACAGGTACATTTTTACATTTGTGGGGTCACAAGTATATATGTGCGAAAGTTTCGTATTGCCCAATAGATGGCTAACATCTCTTTCTCGATTGTAGCATAATTCCTTTCTGCTTTCCCCAATACTCTACTAGCATAAGCTATTGGTCTATCCATTCCCTCTTCGCCTTGCGATAAAACTGCACCTAAAGCATAATTGCAAGCATCCGTTGTTATATTAAAAGGTTTGGTAAAATCTGGATATGCAAGGAGGGGAGGATTAACCAATAACAGGTTTACCTTTTCAAATGCTTTCTGATGATCTTCTGTCCATTTGAAAATTTGCGACTTAGTTGCCATTTTGTAAAGTATCGTACCAGCTTCTGCTAAGTTTGGCACACACGGACGGTAATAGTTAACTAATCCCAAAAAAGATTGTAATTCTTTTGTTGTTTGAGGTGCAGGACACACCTTGTTTTTTCGGGATCAGGCTTAACTCCTTCGGACGTAATCTTATGTCCGAGGTACACCACTTCTTTCCTCAGAAACTTACACTTTTCTGGCTGAAGTTTTAAATTGTGTTCCCTAAGTCGCTGAAACACCATTCTCAGTTTTTCGTCATGATCTACCAGATTTTTTCCATAAACCACTATGTCGTCTAGGTACACAAAACATTTGAAACCTTGCAGGCCCGCCAGTACGCAATTCATAACTCTTTGAAACGTTGCTGGAGCACCAGTCAGACCGAATGGCATTCGTTTAAATTCGAAGTGGCCGTATGAGGTGCTGAAGGCTGTTTTTTCTTGGTCTGTTGGTTCCATTTGGACTTGGTGGTAACCACTGGCTAAATCTAAGGTTGTAAAATACCGGGATCCTCCTAATTGGTCCAAAATTTCTTCTATGCGGGGTAGCGGGAAAGCATCGCCTATAGTAATTTCATTCAATTTTCTAAAATCTATTACAACTCTATATTTTTTTTTTCCATCAGCACCAGCTTTTTTAGGTACAACTAATAATGGGGCATTCCAAGGACTCTTACTTGGTTGGATTATGTCCTCGGATAACAATTTTTCGACCTCTTCATTAATCACCTGTTTGTGACATTCAGCCAATCTGTACTGTTTGCTGTTTATTGGTATCGCATCAGTTTTAATGGGTATTGAATGCGTAATTCCCTGAACACAGCTTAACTTGTCACCTGATAAATGGAAAATTTCGTGGCATTCCTCACAAATTTTCTCCAATGCTTTCCTCTCCTCCCAATTTAATGTGTCATCACCAGAACTTAGTAATTTCTTTAATGTTTGTATTCTTTGTTCTACTTCGGTATTTTGCTCAGCACTATCATAATTAAATAAGTGGCGAATATGTGCTATTGGTTCGTTCATTTTACTTTTATTTTTTCTCAATTTTACTTTATTATTTATTGTAGACCATTCTCCCAATTCCTGTACTGTATACTCCTGCAGTGGTAACAAATCTGGTTTAAATTCAGGTAATTCTATATCTTTTTCAGTTAAATTCATTAATGCAACTATTAATTTACCATTATGTATTGATCCTATACTATTAGCCATAAATAATCCATTTCCAAAATCCTTTTTTAAACAAACAACATCACCAGTTGCTTCAACATTTAATTCAATTATTTTTTCAGTACGAGCTGATATAATTACAGGTTGCAAATTTTCTGTGAAATCGATAAGATTTGGTGTCTCCTCAAAATTCCTAATATTTTCAAGTTCGGCTGGATTATTACCAGCACTTGAAACATTTTTCTCGAATTGTTGGTTTTCATCATAACCCAAGAAATCAATGAGCTCGAGTGTCCCGTTATTAGTCTTGATTTCGTCAAGATTGACTGTTTTGTTTTCAGCTCTTGCACAAAATACCGATGACTCGTTAACTTCACCCTTTCTCCAGAAAATATTTTCCTCACCCCTGAATTCAGAATTGGTTTTACATTCTAAAACTCCCAAATTCGAATCGTTTAATATATTACGATTGGGCATTTCAATAATTTCCGAAATTGATTTCTTAATTATAATGGGATTTTCCATTTCCAGATTGGCTCTACTATTTAGAGCTCCGGGAATGACAATTCCAGAATAATTTTCTCCTATTACACCATCCTCTATTTCGTCTCGAACACCTGAAAATATTGTACCTAAATTTGAATTCCCTAAATTTATTTCCACATTTTTTCTCCTTTCGTCTACTTCGTCACCTGAAAAACCTGTTTCAAAATTCCTACACATAGAAATATTTAGTTTCGAATTCTTATTAAAATTTGTATCTAGTTTTTTATTATAATTAATTGTTTTATTATTATTATTGAAATTTATTTTACTTTTATCAACTATAGGTAACTTAAATTCTATTTTATTTCTGTCCGTCTTTGGAAAATGTAGCGTCCGGTCCGGTCCAAGTATATTACAATTCTCAGCCAAAAAGTCATTCCCTAGAATTCCATCAGCCGGTAATTCACAATTATTTCCAACTACCTGAAAATCACAATTTAAATTTTCTGGTGTTAAAAACTTTCCATGGCATTTCCCTAACGTTTCACTCTGATCGTGAACAGTTCGAATTACCGTCTTGTCGTCCGTCTTAATGAGTGTGTCCTTGTCCAATGTATCCCTTTTTAACAAACTGATTTGAGCTCCAGTATCCACTAATAAAGTTACGGATTGATTTTTCGCGATATCAAGTGGAATCTTTACTAAAGGCTCAAATCTATTACTACCAACTTCAGCTACACCTCCACCCTCCTCCACACTACCAAGGGACAAGTTTAGGGATTTTGACTCATCCCTGATCCGTTTCCCTGTCTAGATTGGTATCGTTGTCGAGCGGAGCATGTCAATTCGGTGTGACCCTGTCGTTCACACCAATCACAAATCATTTGTTCCGTCACGTCTCGAATCGTATTAACCTGAGCGGGAATAGTAGCTGATACCTGTTGCTGTCTGTTGAATGGACAATTAGTGGCGATATGCCCCGTATTTTTACATAAACGACACTCAATTTTAGGTGACACTTTCCGAGGTGCTCTGCATTCCCTACTAATATGGCCAGGCTGTCCACAATTGAAACAAGTCACCCTAGGTCCGTCTCTGTTAGGTGTTATGGATCTATTCCATTGATGGTTCATTCGAGGTATACCTGCTGGTCTATTTTGTTGCTGTACTGGTCTATTTAATCTATTGTCTACTGGTCCCAAATTTTCACTGTCAATTTTTGTCCTCTGTAAATTTTGTATAAGATCCATTAGAATTTTTGTTGCATCCAAATTTGTCGGATTCAAATCTGTTAAACCGCGTCGCAATGGTTTTAATAGCTCCAGGGATTCTCTAGCAAATCTACATGAGTGATCCACAGTTTGCCGTAAGCTTAATTGATTTTGACCGACAATATATTGTTTGATCCTCGAATAAAAGTCCGTCTGGCGGTCTCTTCAGCGTCTTGAATAATTCCCTCGTGACTGGTCGGATATTTATACCTCGCCGCAGCCTTGAAGCAACCTAACTTTCTTTCCACCCGATCGCCGAATTGTTCCACTGATTCGTCCGGTATTTGAACACATTCCTCGATCTCAGTCCTAAGCTGTGGTAAGTCTTTATACGGTATAAACGCGTGTTCTAGAACTATTTTAAATTCACCAAAATAAAAATATAACAAACATATCATATACATATAAATTAGAATAGACAATGTTTATATGTCTTAATTTCTTTATTCTTTACAAAAAAAAACTTTGTTAGTAAATAATTGTTTATCTATTTCTAGAATTTCGACCACAAAACGAACAGATAAATCAAATAATATTTATCACACTTCAAGTTACACATCACCTTTTTTCATACAATTAAAAGTCTCGCGTTACCAAATAATGCACTTACTAAAAAAAAACATTGTCTATTCTAATTTATATGTATATGATATGTTTGTTATATTTTTATTTGGACATCGTTTAACCAGACTCAGTTAAACATTAAGCTAGGGTGTCTTTTGCAATATCCAAAATAAAAAGATATTTAATAATATTTAATGTTTTATTTTATTTTTTTTAATTAATTGTTTTACTATTACAACGAAAATAATAACTTAACTATTTATAATCTTATATTACTTATTTTGTTATTTTTTTTTTTCACTTTTAATAAATTAAATAATTTTAAAAACACCGCTTTTCTAAAATTTCACTTCAAAGTTCGATTTACATGAAATTGTTATTTTGTATATATATTTTATGTTATATATATATATGTATATTTAAAGTTTAAATTATATTATTTTATAACCGACACGTAAATTCTTTTTTACTAGAATACGTAAATTCTAGTTCCCCGGCTGCGCCAAATGTTATATTAATATTTTATAACATTATTATGTTTCTTATTTAATTAAAACACATTACACATTTTTATATTTTTATATATTATATTTATTTTAAATATCAACTCATTATCAACAATTTTGGGAATTAATATTAGTGCGTTTATTGCACAAGTAATTTAAAGACAGGGTGACTTGTATTTTATACAACAACAATTTCCTTTCCCACAATATTCTAGCTTATAAAGAAATCTCCAATTTCTTTAAACTTAAATTTAAAATTAAAATTATCAAATATTATTCTTTAATTATTTTCTCACACAAAATTTACCTAATTTAAAGTAGAATCAGATTACAGTTCATAATTTGCTAATCACATTTTATTGCAACGTGATTAGTGAATTCTGAATTGTAATAATTATTAAAATAAATGTTGTAAGTCAGTTTTTAGTTATCGCTTGTTGAAATAAGTTCAAACATAAAATAAATAATTAACTTTATATAAAGTATTAATAAAGTGATTATAAAAACTCAAAATTAAATAAAGTGTTTTTATTTCTTATATATTTTTTGAGAATTATATTTTTTTTTGGAATAGAAAAATCGCTTATAAAATTTGTGTAGACTAAGGTAGAAGTTAGTAGCCTGAGGGGGTCCATGCTAAAATTTCCGATTAATATTTCATATGTTCTAGAACATATGGTAAATATTATCCAATTTCAATGAAATTTTATACACAGGTTGGATTCGTGATTACGCATATGTATACTTATTATAGTTATTTTAATAACATTATTTATTATTAAAGAAATAAAAATATAAAATTAAATCAATTAATAATAAAGATGAGCAATTTTGAAGAAAGCACTGTTTGTTACAAAGATAATGTTAATAACAAAAAACTTTTGGACATAAATCGCTGTAAAAAAACATACTACGAGTTATCTGCTTCCCCTAGTTAGCAGCTTTTTTTTTTAATAACATATTACAAAATATTTTACAACTAGAAGATTATTTAAATCTTTATTTTGAATGTTACCAATTTTTTTCTTTTAATTATTAGTTTATTTACTTTTACATGTCTAGCTTTTAATTTTAAACCAGTAAAATTATTTTGTTTAAATTTTTTATTATCAGTATTCAATATTTCTATTATTTTGTTTTTTTTTGTGCCAAAGGATTTTGATATATTGTTTCTGCTTTAATTCTTTTAATGCAGTTATAGCAAAAATTATCACTTTGCTCTACCTGTTCATATATTTCACGTGATAATAGTGGTTGATTATTATCGTTTTCGAAAGTAGTTTCTTCAATTTCATGTAAATCAAAATCATATTCATTGCCATTTAAATTAGAAACTACATTTATTTCGTTTACATCTCCTAAAAGTAATGTAGGAATAGCTTCTTTTTTTTAAGTATTGTTTGCCAACACATTTCGATTCAAAATGTTTACTACATATTCGTTTTTTTTAGCATCTACCGCAAGTATTTTGCTAGCAGATAACTAAAAAGGAAGTATTTCGGAATTTTGTGGAAATCTAAAAAAATTTAAATTTTCATTTTTTCTTTTGGCCATTCCGCAAGATGAAATAGCACATTGCCTAGTAATAATTTATTTATTTTTCCAATTTGCTACGCCATATTTATAACTACTTATTCATAAATATTTTAAAATATGACAACAAAAACATTATAAATAATATACCTATGTGGAGTTAGTTGTATTCGGTGTGTAACCACCCCACTTTGCTTGTTAAAATAAAAAACCTTTTTTGTATTTTGTCCTTTTAATTTTTTTTATTTAACTTAACTTTATTTAATAACTTAACTATTTATTTAATGTTTAATTCAATGTTTAGTTTAGTTCATGTATTTTAAATTTATTTTATTAACAATCTTTTAATTATTTTATTTAACTGATTTTATTATATTTAATTATTTGTAACTGCTTGATTTTATTTATTTATTTATTTAAATATACAGTGTATTTTAAACTTCTCGTTTTGCTATCTCGAATTGAAGTGATTGCAATTTTATATCATCTCTGATAAGGTAAGCAATTGATTAATTGCATACAATAGCAGATGCAATAACCAATCAGAGATTTTGTCTCGATCATTCGATTGAACAATAGATAAAACAATATTTGATATGGCGTGATATCAAAACAATATGAAATTGTTCAAAATTGAAAAATGGACTAATGAATAAAAATAATTATATTACAGGGTGACACTACATCACCCTCCTCCGAGTGTAACCAAAAATGTACCCGACAGTGTTGCGTAGTGCATAAAATTTTGAACTTAATGCTTGAATCTTATTCTACGACTTTCTTTAGCCGGTTGAATGGCGGAAACCCCATAAGCCGGTTTAAGTCTATCTATTGATATGGAAGTTTCTTTATTTTTAATCGATAGTACGTAGAATTTACGCAGACGTCGAACTATGCGATATGGCCCGTCATACGTTGGTGATAAAGCAGGTTTAATTTTGTCGCTCCTTATAAAAACGAATTCACACGACTCTAAACTTTTAGGCATGAAAATATTATTTTGATCAATTCGCCGTGTTGGCGTAGGTATCAGATTTTTCATGATTTCCCGAAGCTTGGTAATGAGCGCGTTACTATCTGTCTGTTCGGTTTTCGTACTTATAAAAAAATCACCCGGTAATTTAAGGGTATGCCCGAACACCATTTCTGCCGGCGAACATTTCAAATCTTCTTTCACTGCCGCGCGAATACCGAGTAGAATAATAGGTAATTCTATGGTCCAGTTCTCGCTGTTACCTCTTGCCTTAAACGTAATTCTATGGCAGTTATATCGGGTAAAGCATATGCTTCTGGCCAGCGCGTGAAACGATCTACTATTGTCAGAATGTAGGTTTTTCCATCGGAAACCGGAAGTGCTCCGACAAGGTCCATATGAACGTGTTCGAAACGTTCCGACGGAATGTCGAATACACCATGTGGCGTTTTAGTATGTCGGTGAATTTTCGATTTTTGACATGAGATGCAGGTTTTAGTCCAAAGATTCATGTCACTGTTCATTTTTGGCCAAAAATATCTAGTTGTGATCAATTTTCTTGTTGCCCGAATCCCAGGATGGGCTAAGTTATGCAATGTGTTAAAAACAGCGCGGCGTAAAGAACTTGGTATGTAAGGTCTATTATTTTTCGTTGATGTTTCGCAATATAACTTGAGGTCTGGTAACTCTACATTTTGGAGTTTCCATGATGATTGGGTTTTGTTTAACAATTCGGTAAGCTCCTGATCATCTTTTTGCTCTTGCGCGATCTTATGCAAATCAAACTTGTCGAAATTTTCAGCGGAAATAGTGGAAACGCGTGACAAACTATCAGCGACGATGTTTTCTTTTCCGGAAATGTGACGAATATCGGTTGAAAACTGCGCGATAAAATCTAGATGTCTGGTTTGCCGAGGATTTCGTTCGGTTTTCGATCCAATCGCGTTGATCAATGGCTTGTGATCGGTAAAAATTGTGAAATCGCGACCTTCAATTGCGTATCGGAAATGCTTAATCGAAGTGTATTCCCGATCGAAAGCTGAATACTTTCTTTCGGCAGGTGATAGCTTTCGCGAGAAAAATGCAAGTGGTTGCCAACCCTGTTTTGTCGGTTGCTGGAGTACGGCACCTAACGCGATATCGGAAGCGTCTGTTGAGATAATATATTTCGCTTCAGGTTGCGGGTGTGCAAGCATGGCTGCATCCGCTAATGCGTCTTTCACCTTTTTAAAAGCGGAATTTAATTCGTCAGTCCACGTCAAAGTTTTATTTTTTGTTTTGGTTTTTATAACCTGTGCTAAATAACAATAAACCGGAGCTAAAAACTCAGCCAATTTCGGAATAAACCTGTGGTAATAGTTTACCATTCCGATAAATCGCTGAATTTGTCGAATGGATTGTGGAGTCGGAAATTTTTTTATTATTTCGACTCTCTCTTCCGAAGGTGAAATTCCATTTTCCGTAATGCGATGGCTTAAAAAATTAAGCTCAGTAACGCCAAAAACACATTTTGACGGATTGATTGTGATTCCGTATTCCGATAATCTCTTAAATAATTGATGTTGATGCTGTTTATGCGTATTAGGGTCGGGCGATGAAATTAAAATGTCGTCGATATAAACAAAGACAAAGTCTAACCCACGGCAAACTTCATTCATAAAACGCTGAAAGGTCTGCGCTGCGTTGCGCAGTCCGAAAGGCATACGCTTAAATTCAAATAGTCCGAACGGCGTTGTTATCGCCGTTTTGTGAACGTCAGCTTCCGACACCGGAATTAGATGATATGCGCGGATTAAATCGAGTTTCGAAAAAATTCTAGCACCGTTTAAGTGCATGGCGAAATTTTGAATGTGCGGTATGGGGTACCTGTCGGGAATTGTGGCTGCGTTCAACCGACGGTAATCCCCACATGGACGCCAATCTGTATTATTCTTTTTTCGTACCATGTGTAACGGAGACGATACTGGGGAAGACGACGGCTGACATATTCCCATTTCTACCATGAGGTCGAATTCATTCTTGGCTGCATCATGTCTAGCTGGATCTAAACGCCGAGGTTTTGAAAAAGGCAGTTGGTCCTTTGTGGCTATGTGGTGGACCACTGAATGCTGGACGGGTTTGAAATAATTCGGAGGCTGAACCAAGTCTGGGAATTCCGAGAGAATGGCAGAAAATTGGTTTTGCAATAAGCAGAGCTTAGGCGTTGGCGTGTTGGAGTTACTGGTTAATGCATTGATTGATAGACTAGTAACTGGGTCAATTATTCTCTTGTTTTTTAAATCAACCATTAGACCGTACTTCTTTAAAAAATCTGCACCAATTATGGCGCGGTCGATATCGGCTAGTAAAAATTCGTGCGTAAAACTTCTCCGTAAACCGAGATTTAACTTAAGCATTTTTGTGCCAAACGTCTTAATAATGGTGCCATTGGCGGCAGATAGCGTAATGCCAACATTTGGTTTTGATGCTTGAGATTTGTTATGCAAGACTGACAAATCTGCGCCCGTGTCAATTAAAAACTCTATGTTGTTTGAATTGTCGCGGACAAAAAGGCGGCTAGTGTATTTATTGGCACCGGTAGCCGCTATACGCGGTGCCTCAACTAGTTTGGGTTTTTGTCAGCGGTTTTATTTTGGCATGTGCATTTCTGCGCTTTGTCGCCAAATTTTCGATGGTACCAGCAAAGTGATTTTCAGATGTCGTAGATGGAGAACGAGCTCTGTCAAACCGTCGGCTCGCGCTACGCGCTCTCTTTGGTCGACTTCTATATTGCGGTCTATACCGATTGTTATTATGCCCGAAATCTAACTTTGCCACCATTGCCTCGATGCGTGCTAGACGCACATCGAAGTCAGACGTATGTGTGGCTTGAGTTGTTGCTTCGGCTGAAACCGTGGATGATCCAGCGATTGCGTAAACAGACGTGTTTTGTTGAGCTTCGTGGATCTTATCGGCCACTTCAGCCAATTCACTCAATGGTTTGTCGTCGACTGCGGCTAGGGCTATATGTATAATTTGTGGTAGTTTGCGTAACTACAGATTTTTAATAATGTCTTCGCCGAAAGTTTGACCTGATAATTGTTTCATTGATCTTAACAACTCTGACGGACTTCTATCACCTATGTCGGCTTTAGCTATTAACGATTCTAGACGTTTCGTTTCAGACACCGAATGACGTTTAATCAACACCGCTTTTAAATTTTCATAATGGTTTATATCGGGTGGATCTGATAGAATGTCAATAATTGACTCGCAGGATTCTGGCGGTAACGCGGCAATAGTTAGGCAATATTTTGTGTCCTGGCTGGTAATGCGGTAAGCTTGAAATTGAGCTTCGGCTTGGATGAACCAGGTAGAAGGATTCGTTGGCCAAAAAGGTGGTAAACGAACACGCACCGAATCTATTCTGCCTTCATTGTATGTGTTTGAGCTACTTGTTCCTATGTCATTGTTACCGTTATTTGTTCTTTCGGCGTTGTTAGCGTTATTTGTTCCGTCATCTGTATTGTTTTTCTTAGTGTCTATATTATTATTAGGCATTTCGACAAAGAAATTTTAAAACTACAATAAAAAATATACCCAATTTTAAAAAATTATGGAATTGTATGAAGATAAAATTAGACGTAATTTTGGATGTCCCAATAAAATTAAAAAAACGTACTTCGATTTATGTACCTAAACAAATTATTACGTAACACAATTTTTGGATGGTCTTAACCAAAAATAAATAAAAATTGTAACGAAATTTTTGGAGGACCCTGTATTATAAAAATTTTTTGAACAAAAATTGTTGTTGAATTGTCTGAGCTATTATCAATCGAAAATCGAGCAAATATATAAATGACGAGAGTGAAGAAAAATATAAATGTGTGTGTGTTGCGGCCAAATTCTTGTTTTTTTTTTTTTTTAGACGAAGAAAAAAAAAATATAAGTAAGTATGAACTTTGAAATAATAAAATCAGTTATTACAGGCAAATACATAAAAATTTTAATTTATTGTACTTTTTGAATTTTATATGTAAAAAAAATGTTTGCATCAACTTTATATAATGTAAATATATTTATATTTTATATAATGAAAATATATTTTTTACGTAATTTTATACATGTAATTTTATATTATTTTTAATTTGTACCTATATAATTATATAGTATAAAATTTTTTTTACAAATTTTAAACAATAATATATATATAGTGTAAAATTTTTTGAATTTATATAAAATTATTTTTGAAATTTATTATTAACACTATTCATGTGTATAAAAAAAAATTCTTTTTTTTTTAAAAAAAAAATTTTTATATAAAATATTATTGTTTGAAATCTGTGAAAATTTCGGAAAATTTGTTTTTTTTTTTAAAAAAATGAAAAAAAAATGTATTGTAAAATTTTGTTTGAAGTATGATATGACAAAATTTCGTTGAAATTTTGATTACATCAAAAGCAGAATCAATTAAAAATTACTTTACTTTTAATATTTGAAATATAATATATAAAATTTTAATATATGATTGAAAACTATTAAATTTTTGTTTTATTTTTTTTATAAAAATTAACGAGTAAAAATTTATAGTAAACTTATTTTCTTTTTAACAAAATTATTTTATGTATTTCAAGATTGTACAATTTAATTGTTTCACCAAAAAGTTAGTTATCAGAATTTTATCAATTTTCAATTTACTATTTTAAATTTTCAATTTATTAATTTTCAGTGTACCGAAATTTGTTCTATTATCAAAGTTTATAGTTTTCTCTATACAATTTTTTAGTTTTTTATTTTATATATTAAAAAAAATAAGGAAAATTATTACTTGAATTCCGATACGTTGAGTCTACGATGAAAATGATGACGTTGAACTATGAATTCGATGAAATTTTAATCTTGTTGAATTTTGCTGACGTTGATGAAAATGCTGTACTTGATGACGAAAAAGATGAAACTGCTGATGTTTAAACTGATGACGTTGCTGATGAAAATTATGCAATTGATGATCAAAATGATGACTTGATATTTGAAAATTTATTTTGTTGAAATTTTCTGATACAATATACGACTTTTTACAACAAACTTATAATGTCGTTTTTATATAATCTTTAATATTTTTTTTACAAAATTTATATGAAAATTTTACTTTGTACTTGTTATACAAATTATGTCCAATTTCAAATTGTTACAGCCGTGAATTTTATATTTGTTTTAAAATTATTTTTTATTATAAAAAAACTATAATGTTGGGTTTTATATGTTTTTTATATAAATGTTTTAAGCACTTTTACCAAAAAGGCACGTGTTTTTTTCTGCGGGGTCACCACTTGTGGAGTTAGTTGTATTGGGTGTGTAACCACCCCACTTTGCTTGTTAAAATAAAAAACCTTTTTTGTATTTTGTCCTTTTAATTTTTTTTATTTAACTTAACTTTATTTAATAACTTAACTATTTATTTAATGTTTAATTCAATGATTAGTTTAGTTCATGTATTTTAAATTTATTTTATTATTTTATTTAACTGATTTTATTATATTTAATTATTTGTAACTGCTCGATTTTATTTATTTATTTTCCGGACTCACTGTATATTTTAAACTTCTCGTTTTGCTATCTCGAATTGAAGTAATTGCAATTTTATATCATCTCTGATAAGGTAAGCAATTGATTAATTGCATACAATAGCAGATGCAATAACCAATCAGAGATTTTGTCTCGATCATTCGATTGAACAATAGATAAAACAATATTTGATATGGCGTGATATCAAAACAATATGAAATTGTTCAAAATTGAAAAATGGACTAATGAATAAAAATAATTATATTACAGGGTGACCCTACACCTATAAAAATAATTTTCAATAATTTTTCGATATTTTCACTTTCACAAAATAATTTAAAATAAAAAAAAAAAAATTAAAAAAAATTAAAACTTCAAATATCAAAAAGGATTTGCAATTCAGTGGAGGTCAAAGTGCAAAACTTATTTTGAGGTTTTTTCTAAATTCTTATAAATTTCTCAGAGTTCATTTCTCTCTCTTGCAAAAACAAAAATCTTTTATATGAAATGAAAACAATTGGTACTAAGGTAGAGTATTTTTACAATACATACATAATTGGAGCTGCACTAAGCAGATAATTTTTTATTTGAAAAATATCAGTGCAGACAGAAATGGTATTCTCATATAATCGTCTGTATAGATTTTATTAGTTTGGAGTATTACAAAAGACAACCAAAATGTGAATAAATAAAGGAAAATGATTGAAAATATAATAATGAAACATCAATAGAAACATCAGTAAAAGATCGACAATGTTTTAGTTTTTGTGTGTGTGTTTTTTTATATTACAATTGTATATTGAATTGAATAGAAAAGTAACTTTATTAACTTTTTAGATGTATGTGAATCACAACATCTTATCTTTGTGATAAGATGAGGACCACAGAATACTAAGGATTAAAATTGTTGCAAAATATTACTGAATCACAACATTTTATTAGTGATAAGATGAGGATCAAAGAATACTAATGATTATTATTGTTCGCAAAATGGACTGATATTGGTAATATTAACTTTTTGTATTTGTCTAGAAAATTTTGTTTCATGTTTCGACTTAATGTAAGGTTTTTTTTTTAAGAAAAAAATCTTTCCCATCTGGTTTCAAATTTTGTGAGAGAGAAACCAAAAATGTGTAGATTAATTTCCATCTTTTAACCGTATGATGTATTGAAAGGTTTGTAATTTATTATTATGAACTTTTCGCGATTTTTTACGGATTTTAATGACAGAATTGACGGAATTATATTTCAATACGTCATACGGTCCCAACCAAATTTCACTAACTTTGTGTAACTTTGTAGGGTTTAATAATAAAACCTTTTCTCCTATCGCAAATTTTAACATTTTTCATTTTTGACATAATATAATTTACATTTTTCTTTAATTTTTTTTTCGTGCCACTTTCTGAATTCGTGCTTTAATTGATAAATAAATAAATAAAAAAAAATATTATAAATATACATAAATAAAGCTCCCCATAGACAATACAACTTGGTCTTCCAACTTGTTCTTCAACCATCAAAATGGTTGAAAAAATTGTCAAGTTGAATCGTCTGTAGGGCAGTTGTCCAACCATTTTGATGGTTGAAGAACAAGTTGAAAAATTATCAAAAAAATTTGATTTTTACGGGCGGAGCCTATGGTTGTCGATTGAAGTTGAATTGTGTGTGGGGCAGTTGAACAACCAAAGTGACGTTACTTCACTTTTTATGTCAGAAACACATGTTTATGCGAAACACAATCAAACAATATTCGTAATTACACATACATAATATTAATATAATATAATATAAATTTGATGGTTGAACAAATGTTTGAGAAACAGTTGAAATGTGTGTGGGGTTGTCTGTCAACAAGTTAGAAACCAAGTTGAAAACCAAGTTGAATAATCTATGGGAGACATAAACAATATAAATAAAATTACAGTTTCTGACCAAAACTTAAAATATTTGACCGACTAAAAAGTATAAAATAAAAAATTTTTTTTTTTAAATACTTTCTTTTATGCGACTTAAAACTAATAAATAAGAATACTAAAATTATATAATCTTACATTCTTGTATCTAGAAATTCAGTAATTGTCAATTGTAGTAAGGGGTCTACTTGCATTCTACTATACTTTACCTTTACTGAATCTCTAATCTAGTACGTTTGCAGTTAACACTACAATCAAACGGATCCTTAGAAAGGTCACATCGAACGTTAGGAAATAATATTCGAAGTTATGTTAACAAAGATCCCAGTAATTGGGATAGCTGGTTAGATTTCGCTAGGTTTAGTTATAATACCACTCCTAATTCTGGTACTAATTTCACGCCACATGAAGCACTTTTTGAACAAAAACCAGAATTGCCATTAGCTATTTCAAAAACGATAGATCCTATTTATAATTTTGACGATTAGCGGCTGGTCCTTATGGGATACGTCGGCTAAGCCTACTCTAGAAAAGTGCCAAATAATTTGTAAAAAATTCAATATTTCTTGAATTAAAAAGTTCAAGAAATCTTAATTATATTCTACGAAACCTTCTTATTTTTTGCTTATATTTCTTGTTCGAAATTAAAAAATATATAATTTATTTTCATTTTTCCTATTCAAAAAGTCTACGCCTCCCATGAAAAATTATGATCATACAAAAAAATTAGAATACAATATGCAAAATTAACTTACGGTCATTCATAGCCCACCTAAATACATTAATTTTGTAACCGATATTTTGCATATGTACATATTATTTTTCTATATGCTTAATGTGGGCTACTTTTGGCTATCCCGTTAATAAATATTACCAGATATTGCAATGTGTTCGCTCTTTGTGTTAACGTAGCCATCAAGAAAATACAAAACAATACACTTTTTGTTGTGTTTATCCATATCCATAAGCTAAGCATTCTTATGTTTTTTTAAGAGAAAAATCGATTAAGGGAATGTAAAAAATAAATTGTTATTGTTGTATAAGAATAAATTCTTATTACTTTTTATGGCTAATGAGCGAAAAATTGTGTGAGCATATTATATATACATATGCAAATTTTATTCCTTGGTGGGCTAAATAATTACTGCCCGTATGAAAATTTGTATAGAAGAAATTTAAAAGATTTTAATTTTTTTTTACATACATACAAATATTATTTATGCATATTAACCCGTCCAAACAACATGTCTGTAACCTCAAAATAGTCATTTTGCAGAAATTGCGTTTTACTGTTTTTGCTCTGTAAAAACTTAACTAAAAAAGTAAGCTAAACAGGGGTTTTTGTAAAAAATGAATAATTATTTACTGATTTGAATCATAATTTAATATTATCGATTTAATTTCAGACAAATGTAAAATTTTAGTATTGCAGTTTTAATTTGGAGTAAATTTACTACAGATGTTTTGTAACTCAATATACAGACGTTTAGCCGCACATTTTACATGACACCAGTTGTATCGTGAGCTACAAACTTATTGCTAGTTATGTATGATGTAAAATAAAAAACGTTTCTCCTTTTTTTTAGATCTTGTTTATTTAAACTCTCGAATCAGACTGAACTTTTTGTTAGATTTAAATATAATTAGAACTCTACTTGATATTATTTTTATGCTTAGCTTAGTGACAATTATTATCAGAATTTATATATTAGTTTTAAAATAATTATAATTAAATTTAGTAATATGATATTTAAGTAGATAAAGTTTTCTAATTTAAAAATATTAAAATTGTGTGAGAAAATTATTATTATTAAAAATACATAAATTGCAATTATTCATTGTGGGAAAATAATTATTATTATAAATATGTATATCATGATATAACTCCTCCATCCTAAGAGAAGTCCCATGGGACTGATTGATTTACTCATCTTCATCTTCGGTTGGATAAGTGTGATATTGTTCTGTTTTCGTCCTATGTGCAGGTTTAGGTTTTTCTTTTGATGACGTTTTCTTAATTTTGAATTGTGTTGTTTTGCATAAATAGATAGTCACAATAATAAATATAGTTATTAAAAGGCCACTAGTTGGGATGATCCATGCGTAATATGAATAAGTTGGAATGTTTTTTAATAGTGTACTGCGAATAAATTGTTGTTCCTTTTGAAGTTTGTGTATTTGTTTTAATGATATGTCGTGAAGTTCTAGTTGCTGATCTTGATCTAAAGGAGCTTTAAATGTTTTTATTGATGGTAAAAGGAGAGGCTGTCCAATGATAGTTTCTTCTTTGCTTATGTAAAAATTATTAGGTGTTTGAAAACTGCAATTAATAGGTAACTCAATCAAATAAGACCCTTGAAGAGTAGTTAAATCTGTTTTTGTACAAGTTAATTTTAATTTTGTTTCTTTTGGAAAGACTGCAATATAATATGAAGCTGATATTTCTTCGATCATTTCTTGATGTATCACAACAGGAATTGGTTGGCAAACTGCAGAGTGTGAATTTTGAAGTTGAAGCATTTCATTCACACAGTCTTTTTCTTTCGGTTCTTTGAATGATTGTTTTTGTGTGCAATAGTATATTGTATGGATGTTTCTGCATTCATCATCTTCGTACTGGTAACTATTATTACTAATTATCAGATAGGGTTTGGTAGGAATTAGGACAGTGTTATTTTTATTAGGTATAGGAAAAAGATGGTAGTAGGAAAAAATTTCGGGATACATTATAGGGAAATGGATTATAAAAACAATTCTATCATTAGAGTAATAAGATTCGACTTCAATTATTTCATAATATTTATGAATATTAGAGAAATCATTTCCGAAAAGCAACTCTTTTGTTGTATAAAATGAAAGTAATTTACCAATAATAAATTTTAAATCTTCAATTTTCAAGATACTACCGTGAAATAATTTAAGTCTAGCGAAAGTTATAGCATTATCCAAATTATTTAAAGTATGTAGCATTATATTAATAATTGAGTTAATTTCGTCTAAAGCATTTTTTGTTGCCACATAAGAAATGAATGACTGTTGGTTGTTTGTTTGAAGGTCGTTAAGCTTAGCTGCAATCAAGTTTTCGTTTTGTTTTATTAAAGTTAAAGTATCATTATAATCATCAAGAATTTTAGTTGATAATGAAATTTGTTTGTCTAATGTATTTACAATATTGACTTCATTGGAATGTAGATTTCGGATAGCTTCGTCATAACGTTTTCCATCAGCAGCATCTAAATTTCCTGTTATAGTTTTAAAAATACTTCCGATTCCGTTAAATAATCCTCTTTTTATTCTTTTATTAAAGTGAAATGAATTAAGTTTTTCTTTGACTAGATTAATTTGAAATTGGACTAAATTGTTGAGATTTTGCAATTCATGAATGTAGGATTCGTTACGTTTTTTAATAATTTCTTCTTTGATAGATTGATATTGTTGTGTAATTTTAATTAGCTCATCTTCAATCGGTTTAAGATCAAAATAATGAATAAATGAATGAGAGCTGGCTTTTAGTTTTGCGTTGCCTATTTGAAAAGGTAAAATTCCAGGATTTAAATCCAAATTTGTTAACTTAATTTCACGATTCATCAGGACTACGGGTACGGCAAGCAGAATTCTGTAAAGGAATAGTTTTTTGGTTATTTAACGGTCTTTTTAAATTGTTTTTGTGATAAGTTTTACCAGAAGTTTCAATAGTTATCTTGTTTTCAGAATCAATTAAATGAGGTTTAAAACGTGGATTTATTTTGTTACGAGCTCTGGTTTTATGGTAAGCTAGAGTACCCGGTTCATACGAAATAGGATCTTCTCTATTTTCATTACGGTTTAGTATATAGCTTTGTTTTTGGCTTAAAATATTTTGACTAAGATTCTTATAAATTTCTTTTGCATATTCTTTATGTTGATTTATGTAATTTGAACAAGAGTTTTTATTAACATCTATATTAAAAGGATTATTAGAATCTAAATGACCATTAATGATATCTATGGGACGGTGTTTTGTAGCTGAATGGATAGAGTAATTATACCCAAGAATAGCATATGGCATTTGATCTAGAATATTTAGTTCTTTTTTTGTTTCGTTAATAATTCTTAAGTGCTCTATAATTGTTGAGTGAAATCTTTCTATAGGGCTATTAGAATTTGGATTTAAAGGTGTTATATAGCGAGTATCTATTTTATGTAAAGCAGTAAAATCTTTAATAATGTTATTATTAAGTTCAGTACCATTGTCGAAGGTTATTAACATTGGGGATCCGTGATGAGTCATAAATATAATTAACGCTTTCGCAACATGAATTGCAGTTAATGCATTTAACGGATAAGCTTGTGCGTATTTTGAAAAAACATCTATTATAGTAAGAAATTTCTGATTTTTTATTGTAAAAGTATCGACATGCAAGATTTCGAACGGTTTAGAAGGTGTTGGTGAAAATTCAAATTTTTGGTTTGGAGGATTACGATCGTATTTCATCATTTGGCATAAAGAACAGTTATTAATAAAATTTGATACAGTGCTTCTTATGTTCGGCCAGTAATACTGCTTTTTTATCTGAGATTCTGTTTCGATTATTCCACGATGATTGGTTTTGCCTTTGTGATATAATTTTATTATTTGTTGTTGTGATTCTAGTGTTTTTAAATCTTCTAAAATTTCATTGCAAAGTATTATTTTGAATGCCGAATTAGTAAAAGTTTCTTTAAGTATATTACAAAATCTAGGAATGTATTTCTTTTTATCTAAATTAACTGCAAAAGTTTTATTAAGAGTTGTGAATTCTTTAAAAGTTTTGACTATTTCGTTTTCAAAATTATTCTCAGATATTTCTATAATTGTTCTAGTTTTGGTCCCGAATAAACGAACGATTTTTGGTAATTTAGGAGAGTGAAGGACTAGTTTAAAAAAAAATTGATTTTGAAAAAAATTAATTGGTGTTTCAGAAATATTTAGTTCTAAAATTGGATTTTCTAAGCTTGAGTGAACAGTTTCGTCCTCTTCAGATGGATAGTCTAATTCTGAATCAATATCGTTAATATCGGGGTTTTCAGTAATATTACCTTGGATTGAGTAAGCGTCTGTATTTGATGGCTCATCATTAGTATTAATTTCATTTATTTTAATTCTTGAAAGTGTGTCGGCATTTGCATTAAGCGAACCTTTTTTATATATGATCGAGTAATCAAATTCTTCGAGCTTAAGACGCCATCTCGTAAGTCGAGCATTTGGATCTTTTATTGAAAATAGCCAATGAAGAGGTTTATGGTCTGAATAAATATAGAATTTTTTACCATATAAATATGGACGGAAATATTTTGTAGCCCACACAATACTGAGAAGTTCGCGTTCAATAGTACTATAGTTTTGTTCAGCTTCATTAAGTGTTCGGGAAGCATAACCTATTGGTTTATCTCTACCTAATGGTCCTTGGGATAGGACAGCACCTAAAGCAAATTGGCTTGCGTCAGTTGTCAAATTGAAAGGAACTGAAAAATCTGGATATTGCAAAATTGGTTCGTTTATTAAAAGTTCCTTACAAGATTCAAAGCTTTGGATATATTCAGCGTTATAATCTATTTTTGCACCTTTTTTCAAGCATAGAGTCATTGGTTTAGTTATTTTAGCAAAATTGGGGATAAATTTTCTATAATAGCCCAGTAGCCCTAAAAAGCTTTTAATTTCTCTAGTTGTTTTTGGAATAGGATAGTTATTTATTGCTTTAATTTTGTCGGGATTCGGTTTTATACCTTCTGGTGTAATTATATGACCCAAATAAGAAGTTTCTTTTTTGAGAAATTCCGACTTATCTAATTGTATTTTAAAATTTGATTCACGCAACCGTTGAAATACTTTTTTAAGATTGCATATGTGTTCTTGGAGTGATGTAGAGAAAACGATTAAGTCATCTAGATAAACTAAACATATGACATTTTGTAGTCCTCTTAAAATATTGTCCATAACCCTTTGAAATGTAGAAGGAGCATTTTTCAGCCCAAACGGCATTCTCAAAAATTCGTATTTACCATTTTCTACATTAAAAGCGGTTTTTTGTACACTATCAGGATGCATTTGAATTTGATGAAAACCGCTCGCTAGGTCTATGGTAGTAAAGTAATTACATTTACCAAGTTTATCAAGAACATCTGATATGTTGGGTATGGGGTATCGATCGTCAATAGTTTTTTCATTTACATGGCGGTAGTCTACAACAATACGCCATTTCTTTTTACCAGATGCATCTGCTTTTTTTGGTACGATCCAAATAGGAGATGACCAAGGTGAATTACTTGGTCTTATAATATTTTGTTCTAGCATTGTTTGGATTTGCCTTTCAACTTCTGCTTTGTGAACGAATGGATATCGATAATTTTTTTTATGAACAGGTAGTTCATCTTTAGTATTTATTTTATGCTTAACTTGATTAGTAAATGATAATGAATTTTCATCGGTATGAAATATATCTGAATATTTTTTACATATAGAAATTATTTCTGATTTTTCCTCAGAATTTAAATGATCAGTGCGAATCAAATTTTCAATATCATTTTTAACAGTATTTTTACTATTTAATTCTTCACATTTTAAATGGTAGTACTCAAAATTATTAGAAAGTTGAAAACTTTTTATTGGGTATAATAACGTAAAATTTATACTATCTGCCGATTTGTTGTGGATTTCAATATTTGCGAATCCATCTATAGATTTAGTCAAGATTTCTGGTATAAAACAATTTTGAATTATTTGTGAAGGAATTAATATTTCACCGGATTCTGTAGTTACAGGTATTTTTAATTTTGAAATTGTGTTACCAGGAAGTATTTTTTCAACAAGAACATTTGTAGTTGTTGTAAGAAACTGTATAGGAATTTGTGAATTTGAAGTTGACATTTGTAAATTTTGGAAGTCTAATTGAATATTAAGTAATCGAATAAGGTCAATTCCAATTAATCCGTCAAAAACATTATGAAATTTATAAGCATAAAATTTAACATTTATATCTTCATTAAATTCACAAAAAAGTGGAAAGGTAGCAGAAGTTGTATGTTTTGAAGAAGCAAAAGAAGTTGAAACAATAAAGGGATCAGAAATTTTGAATTTAGAGTAATATTTATCGATAATTTCAGGATCAAGAAAGGATTTGGTTGCTCCTGTATCAATTAAAAGTTTTAAAGGGGGATTACTAATCGAAATATAAGGAAGTTGTCTTTTATGGAATGAATTATTAAATTCTATTATGTTTCCGGGGGTTGGATTTGATCCGCGTGAAAATCCTGAAAATTTAAAGCTTCTACATATTCATCTTCGTGATTGTTAAAATTGGTTTCCACAGAGCTTGGAATTTGATCGTATTTTTGTTCAGTATTATAAATTTCTTCAGACCGCATGTTTGACGTATAAGGTCTATTCGTAGCACCAGTTTGCCTAGTGCTAATACTCATAGGAGTGGGTTTGCCTTGATTTGGAAAATTGTTTGGTTTTCTTACACTGCGCGATTGTCCAAAAACTTCTTCGTGTGTTGGGTATCTATTAGGTTGTGGGTGGTAGTTAGCAAATTGCGTATTAGATGGTGAGTTAGATTGTAAATTTGAATTTGGTGAAAAATTATTGTTTCGAAAAGCATTAGGGTTTTGAGATTTTACCTGATTAGAATAAAAATTTGAATAATGATTTTGTTGAGGATTCAAGTTATTATTTTGTTGTGATTGGTATTGGTAATTTGGATTTCGATTTTGAGTATTGAAAGGAATATTGTTT
This sequence comes from Rhamphomyia laevipes, assembly GCA_963920725.1. NCBI lineage: Eukaryota > Metazoa > Arthropoda > Insecta > Diptera > Empididae > Rhamphomyia > Rhamphomyia laevipes. Next base: position 81,305,643 of record OY987255.1, on the reverse strand, counting down.
CTATTCGAAAAATTACGCTTTACATTAATTGTATTTGAGCTTGAATTTGCATTTTGCATATACCTGATGCTATCTTCTTTTTGAATAAAGTTGATCGCTTCAAGCAAAGTTTTAGGCTCTTTAGTACGAACCATTCTGCCGTAAGGTTCTCTTAATCCTGCCAAAAATACCACCAATCCTTGCTCATTATACATATTTTGCTTAAATTTACGTATTTCGATTTGTTTTTCATGAATTGCCAGGTAGTTTGAGATAGTGCTTAATATTTTACGCATTCTATCATAAAATTGATTGGGAGACTCACTGTATTTTTGTCTCATATTATTTAAATCGAAAGACAAACAACTTTCATTTCGTGGGTCACTAAAATTTCTGGTTAATTCAGTTTTAATATCTTCTATATTACTTGCACAGCTAATATTAATAACCTCTCTTGCAGGCCCTTTTAATTTACTAATTATAGTTCGGTAAATTACAACATTTTGATAGTTATTCAAATTTTTGACATCATAAAAATGCAATAGAATACTATCTATACTTTCTAAAAAAAAATTCAGTTCATTAACATTTCCATCAAATTCTGGAATTGTTTCAGCATGAACTTTTAAAAAATTTGGAATTGTACTTTCTTGATCCGGCATTTTCTCTTTATTACTTTTTATTATACCAGTATCTTTTAAATTATTCAAAGAACAAATATTTAAATTTTCCGTAATCAAATCTATATCTAGCTCTAAATTATTGCCGTTTTCACAGAAGGGTTTGGATGATTCAGAGGATATAGAGGGAACTGACATTAGATAATAATATAGCTAATAAAAATTTTGTTACTCACAGAAAAACTGTTGAAAACATCACGATCGAAGTTACCAAATTCTGATGAGTTTGTAGAGTCTTGAAGTTTCATTGCTTAGCACTTATTATTTTAGCACTTTTATTAATATTATTGTTTATATTGGAATATTTTTTATTTATTTTTTTTAAAAAACTTTTTTTTTTTTGTGTTTATATAAAAATTTATATAAAAATTTATAATATTTTTTTTTTTATTTATAAACGATTTTGTAAAAAAATTATTTTATATATTTCTTTTTTTTTATAAAAATTTAAACATTTATTTTACTTCCACAAAAATTTTATAGTTCGTAAGTTCACTGTGTTCACTTGTTGCCTAACTATCAAAATAGAAAAGTTCTCTTCGATAGAAAACTTTGCAACAAGATTACCGACTGCGCCAGTTATGTATGATGTAAAATAAAAAACGTTTCTCATTTTTTTTTAGATCTTGTTTATTTAAACTCTCGAATCAGACTGAACTTTTTGTTAGATTTAAATATAATTAGAACTCTACTTGATATTATTTTTATGCTTAGCTTAGTGACAATTATTATCAGAATTTATATATTAGTTTTAAAATAATTATAATTAAATTTAGTAATATGATATTTAAGTAGATAAAGTTTTCTAATTTAAAAATATTAAAATTGTGTGAGAAAATTATTATTATTAAAAATACATAAATTGCAATTATTCATTGTGGGAAAATAATTATTATTATAAATATGTATATCATGATATAACTTGCTCGATGCTGTGAAACAAAAAATGTGTGTAACTGAATTTACAAAATATTACATTATATTAAATAGAGCAATAAGTTTGCAAGTAAGACATACAACTACAACTTTAAAGCCTAAAATGTGTTAAAACTTTGTAACTCTAGTTACATTTTGCATTACAAACTCTATATTTTAAATTAAATTTAAAAAAAATTAAAAAAAAATTACCATAAATTTGTCCATACAATAACGTTCAAAATTTCAAATTTTAAGCCTTAGCTTCCAAGATGGAACTATCCGCGTTGAATCCGAATTTCACTATCCGTATTAAAGTTAATTACATAAGTTACAAACTTGTTATTTGGACGGGTCGTATCAATAAGGTTTTAATTTTTAAAGAGATTTTTTTTTATATCAAATAGATAAGAAATTTTGGATGTAAAGTTTTTATGTTGTAAGGTTTTTTAAATATGAATTAATTGCTTCTTTTGAGATTATCAATCCTAAGCAATTTTGTAATTATAACAACAATTTCACTTTTGCAAATATTACAGTTCTAGTCAACGATTTTTCATTTTTAAATTTTGAACTTTTAAAGTGTGAACTTACTATTTGTATATAATAATGAATTATTTCAAAAATTAAATTCAGTTTAGGAATTATATAAATTTATTGTCGAGAATAATTTGGATTTTGATCAGACTAAAAAATTAATTGAAATAGTTTTGACTACTCCAGTAACAAGCGCAGAATCGGAAAGATGTTTTAGTACACTTAAAAATATCAAAACAAAAAAAACTAGCGTAATGGGACAAATTCGTTAAACTGATTAGAAGTTCTATCAATAAAAAAAGAATTAATTTCAAAAACTTTAAATTTTAAATTTTATTTTTGAATGATATTTATGATTTCTTTTTTTTATAAACATTGAATTGTAATTTTTTTTTGTACATATTTATTTATTTTTATAAGTTTATTATTTTTTGTTAAAGTGTGATAGGCCTAATGTCTGTTAAACGATAGGGAAACTGGACACTAAATTCTAGTTAACGGTATGAGTGCAGTACCTCAGGATGAAGTGGAAACCTGCACTTTTTTTAATAATTAAAATTAGGCCACTCAGAATTTTACATCACAAACCGCCATTGCCCACGATTTGCATATTGCACTACTTGCAATAAATTCTAAAACAACAATTGGCGCAGCCGGTATTTATTTTAAATAGTTAATAATAAATGAATTCAAAGTACTTATAGTGTTATAGTATAGTTTCGTTTTTTTAAAGTAATAAAGTGATTTATTTTAGTGTCTATTATAACTTACATAATCGAGAAGACATTCAAATAATTATTATAGATCATAAATATAAATTAATGCTTTCCTCTAATTACTTTTCCTATTTAAATAATTACAGACGTTAATTACTTTTCCTATTTAAATAATAATGCTCAGACATTTTTAGTAAGTGTAAATATTAATTTAGAAACGGTGGTTGATAAAATTAGCAATTTAAAAGATGATTATTCATCTGGTCCTGCAATTGTTTTAAAGAAATACAGAGATAGCCTTGCACAGCCTCTCACAGCACTTTTCAATAAATTTATTTCAGTGGGGATATTTCCAAGTTTTTGGAAGGATTCTTTTATTATGCCCGTACATAAAAAGGGCTGTAAAGCTGAAAATTGTAACTATAGGCCCATAACCAAGCTATCCTATGTTCCTAAACTTTTTGAGAGTATTTTTTATGATACCCTCTTCTTTCACTGTAAATCCCTGATTTCACCTAAACAACACGGGTTTTTGAAGGGCAGATCGACGACCACTAATTTAACGGAATTCGTGTCTAGAAGTCTTAATGCAATGGAAGTTGGTCATGACGTCGATGCTATCACTACTGACTTTAGTAAAGCTTTTGACAAACTTTCGCATGAGATTATTCCGTTCAAATTTCAAGCACTTGGTTTTCGACCTTTTTTTGCTTTGGTTAGAATCGTATTTAATAAATCGTCAATATAGGCTACTTTTCCACTTGTCCACTAATTTTTATTTTATACATAAACGATGTTACTTCAATTAAAAAAAAGTCGGAATCCAATATTTATGCGGATGATATGAAAATTTCTAAAATAATTTCATCTCCCTCTGATAGTATTGTCCTTCAGGAGGATTTAAATAAATTTTCAATTTGGTGTCAAAAGAACCAACTGGATCTCAATGTTAACAAATGCCAAGCTATTACACGTTTTCCCGTAAAAGCATTTGCCATCCACCTGGTGATTATTATCTTAATGATGCGTTTGTTTCAAGAGTCACGGCTATTCGTGACTTAGGAATTCTCTGTGACAGTGACTTAAACTTCCACTCCCATTTCGATAATATAGTTAGTAGGGCTAACTCTATGCTTGGCTGTAATAAACGGTGGTCTAAAGAGTTTTCTGACCATTACGTTACTAGGGCTTTATATATGACTTATGTTAGGCCGATACTAGAATACGCTAGTCAAGTTTGGTCACCATATCAACTGGTACATAAACAAAGAGTTGAGGCGGTCCAACGTAGATTTGTAAGGTTTGCTCTCCGTGGGCTTCCTTCGGTGGACACTTTCAACTTACCTCCTTATGTAGACCGTCTCAAACTTAAAGCAAAAACCATTATAACTACGTATAGAGACGAGTTAACAGGAAGAAAAAAAATGTACATTTTTCTGGGGTTCCAATGTTTTAAGATTGGAACCCCATAGAATTTTGAGAGAGATATTATTTTTTTATTTTTTATTTCTCAATAACGAAGTAACGTTCGTTGGTTAACGATAATGAATAACGAAAGAAGGAAAATATGTATACATATTTTAAATTATTTCAAATTATTGAATATGGAAATATTTTAGTAAATATTTTCGAATTTTGGATTATTATATTTTTTGTAATGCAAAAAATATGTAATTTTTGTATTTTCAATTAAGATATCATTTTTTCTGATTCATATGTAAAATTTTTAATATACATACATAACAATGAAATTTTAGGTAGAGGTATAGGTATAGGAATTTGCAATATAAATTTGGAAATTTTCTATCAACTTCATCTAGCTATTAAATATTTTGTATAAATTCCACAAATAGCATTTTTTTTATAAATTCATTCATAAACTGTAATAAGAGGTATACTTATTCATTAATAAAATAACTACCTAATTTGTTTTGATATATACTTAATTACTTTGTTTACAAAATATTGAGGTTTTTTTAATGCAATAAATATTATTAAGAAAACATTAAATAGGTGAAAAAATATTAGATTTGGTTTTTTTATAAAATGTAAAACATTTACTAAAGTGTAAAATGTTCACTAAAGTATCATTAAATTTTTGAAAATTAACAATATTTTAATATTCTATATAATATATCATTTTGGGTTCCTTATACCTGATTTATATTTAAAAAAAAATCTGGCATTACAAATGTTGTGAAGGAACATAATTAAGTATTAAGTAAACAATATTTTTCTAATATTTATAGTGATATATTGTACAGGTATAATAATATATTATATGGAACTCATCTTTAAAATTTAATAAATCTTTCATTTTCGTAGCTTCTCCATAAACATCAATAAAAAGTATATGTGATGCTCATTTTCTTAAAAAAAAATTGGAAATAATATTAAAAAAAGATTCATATGTAAAACTTGAAGACGTATTAAGAAATAATAATTTAAAAATATTAGATCTTTGTGATACTAGTAAAAAAAATAATTGAAATCGTAGATATTCTAAAACACCAATCAGACCAAACCTCGCTTTAATTTTTTTTTTTAAATTTCCATCCCAGGATAGTGAAATATGCAAGACTTGGTTAAAAAGTTTAAAACCTTTTTGATTTTTTTAATTTTAAAATTAAATTAAATAATTTTAAAATTAAAATTGCATTTAATAATTAAAATTATAAATACTACATTAATAACTTATTTTATTCCTAACTTATCTATTTTTTTTTTTATTTTATTACAATTTTTTAAAAGTTCTAATATTTTATAAACAAAATAATTAAATAAGTATACCTCTTATTACAGTTTATGAATGAATTTATAAAAAAAAATGCTATTTGTGGAATTTATACTAAATATTTAATAGCTAGATGAAGTTTATAGAAAATTTCCAAATTTATATTGTAAATTCCTATACCTATACCTCTACCCAAAATTTCATTGTTATGTATGTATATTAAAAATTTTACATATGAATCAGAAAAAATGATATCTTAATTGTAAATCCTAAATATTATATATTTTTTGCATTTCAAAAAATTGAAAAATCAAATTTTTGCTATTGCTTGAAAATATTTTTTTTCGTTTTATTTTCATTTTGCTTCGATACAAAATACACAAATTTAAAGAATGAGATTTTCTATTTTATGTGAGAGACATTATATTATGTGTGAGAGATGGGTGCCTACGAAATATTTTTCGTAGGCACTCACAAAACGATTTTAGTTTGTTCCTTGTTAACTCGTCTCTATACGTAGTTATAATGGTTTTTGCTTAAAGATTTGCAAACGCTTCAAAGGCGTCGTCAAATAGCTGCTATCTTCTTTGTGCACCAAGTAATTGCTGGTGCTATTGATTCTCCATTTCTCTTAGAACGGATGAATGTTAATATTAATTTTCGCTCGCTTAGATCTGTGTCGCTTTTTAAAATACAATTTCATAGCACAGACTATGAGAAAAATGAGCCCATTTCGAGAATGTTACGCGAAGTTAATAATTGTGCCAAGAAATTTGACTTTAATTACAGCAAACTTCAGCTTAAAAGGAGCTTAAGCCATTGAGTTTTTTTTATGTATTTGTCTTATATGTATATGTATATTTGTGTTATATGTATATTTATATTATATGTTTTACTTAATTAGTAAGTATGTATATGTTATTTTTTATGTTTAAAATATAAAACAAATATATAGTATTTGACGATTTTCGATTTCATTAATTTCGATTTTTATAACAAATTGCTATTTGCAATTCGCATGGTTTGTTATTATATTTAATTTATAATTTTTTAAATCCTCAAATTAATGGATGACAGCGGAGGGAAGTAGTAGCATTCTTCCTAGATCGATGAAGCCTGAAGCTAGTGGTAACACTTTTAATTTGTTTGTTTTTATACACATATTTAAAATTTATTTTGACGAATGGTTTTTTCATGATTTTTTGATTATTACAAACTGCTAATTGCAATCTAGCACGCTTTTTTTATTTTTTATTTTATATTTTTATTTTAAATTTTTATGCCTCAAATTAGCAGGTGACAGTGGAGGGAAGTAGTAGCGTTCTTTACAGAATTGTGAAGCCTAAAGCTAGTGGTACCTTGTTAATTTGGTTGGTTTTTGACGCTGGTACGCTGTTTCAGTTCTTCCTTAGCGAATTATTTTTATTTTATTTATTTTTTACTTATAGTTTTAGAACTACTTTAGTTCTATCAATTTTACTTTTTAAATTTTTTAATGATTTGAATTAGCAGGTGACGACATAGGAAAGTAGTAGCTTTTTTCAGAATTGTGAAGCCCTATATAAGTGGTAGCTTGTTAATTCAAATTTTAATGTTTTGTTGCTTTAATTTTTATGTATTTATTTTTATTTTATTTATTTATTTTATTTAACTGCTTCTATTAAGCGGATAGTAAATTATTTCTCAGCATGTGAGAAATTCTTGCACTTTAAGCTTAAGGATAAAAAGATAATTTATTTATATATATATGTTTATCTTTACTATAACATACTAACATTATCTCTCCTTATGCTTGTTTTAGCTGATCCAAACAAATTATCAGTCATTTTTTCGGGTTACTCGATTACTAATTTACTGTTCAATTTTTTTCGTTAAATTTACTAAAAATTTAATATTTTAATAAATTACATGTAAAAGTTTTACAAAATAAATAAATATTAGTGTGGACAAAAGTTAAAATAAATAAAATAAATAGTTAAAAGTAAAATGTCTCTAAAATAAATTAATAAAATAATTAAAACTTATATAAAATAACTTAAAAAATACAGTAATTTTTATATATAAAAAAAATCAATAGTAAATTGAAATAAAAGTGAAAGTGTATTTTAAAGATAAAGTGAATCATAGACAAAATAACTATAAAATAAATTTTGCATCATTTTATAAAATCATTATAAACTCTTTAATCCAAAACGACAACGATCATCCTATACCAGATATTATACAAGTAAGTGAGAATCTTATTTATTATTGTTATTATTATTTAAAAAAAAAATCTAAAGTTTTCTAATTTAAAGTTTTTAAATTATTTAAATACGTATATATATAAAAAATTATTTTAAAATTCCAAAATAAATAAAAAATAAAGATGTTACTTAAAGTTATGTACTTCTAATAATAAAACCCAAAGATTAATAATATTTATGTAACGGTCCCAATCTTAGCGCATGTATTATATTTTATTTATTTAGTTGTGTCTATAATTTTATGGCTAGAAGAATTTCGGAAAGTAAAAGACGAACTTGAGCAATTAAAGAAAGAAAAGAAAGACCACGAAAGAGAAATTCAAATTTTTAATGAAACTCTTTTAGGTGAAATAAAATATTTTACTATAGTAGGGAAGTTTTTTAGTTAATTAAAACCCAAATTTCAGCTCAGTGGGGTAAATTTACGAGATTGGAAACTACTGACGCTATATTAGTTACATTTATTAAATTTATTAAAGAAAATCAGCAAAAACATTCTGTAGAAAAGAAATGATTTAAAAAATAGACTGGTAGAACCAAATAAATTAATGAACAATATTAAAGCAAATCAAATTGTACCAAAAAACTATAGTAAATAAGCTGAGTTAAAGATAGATAATATAGCTACACAAATACGAGGAGGTATATTATTAGAGAAAAGTTTTACGAAAAATAACAAACAAATAGTGAACTTGTAACCGCGTATAAGGAGGAAATAAATAAAATAAGTATTAAAGGGGAAATCACACAAACAGAATTAGTTAATAAAGAAGAGGATTTAAAAGAGAAAATTAGAGAAAAAGAAAATTTAATTGAAACATTAGAGGCAAATATAAATATATCTAATATAATATAAAAATTTCGGAAAATCTCAAGATATTTCTACTATTAATTTCGGAAGAAACGATTCCTTGGATGTTAACAAATCCGAAAATTTAGAAACAGAATTCGAAAATTTTTCAAGCGATAACAAAGAATTATTAGGAGAAATAGAAGATTTAAGTAATATTATTGTGGAAGATTTTACGGATAATTTTATTAACAAAATGCCTTACGAAAAAACTGGAAAAACTATCTCACGTCTAGTGCCCCAATTTTCTGGCTCAAGAACTCCAGATCTTTCTAATAAAGTATATGAATTTCTGAATGCCTGTGAACTGGCATTAAAATATACAGAAAGTAAAGATGAAGCAATATTTATATCTCTGCTTTCAACGAGGTTGGTCAGTGACGCGTTTGATTTAATTCGTGGTCGTAATTTAACAACTTTAAAAGATTTAGAAAGAGTTCTTAAAAACACTTATCTTTCAGCTAGAACGGTAGATAGTGTTCTGAGTGAACTAAAACAAACGTGACAATGTTTAGGGGAAGACATAAAAGCTTATTTAAGGCGATTGTTAAATTTAGAAACAGTTGCCAAAGAAATAATTAATGCAAGTTATAACTCGACTGATTCGGTTGCTTTAGTAAAAGAACTTGAAAAGTCAGTAATTACAGTTTTGAAAATTGGTTTAACAGATCCTGAATTACGTCAATTTATGTTGACATGCAATGAAAATGTTCTACATAATCTAGTAGAAACAGCGATAAAAATTTCAATGCTTTTGTATCCACAACAAAATCAACTAACCTACTTATTCACAAAATTTACTAAATAATCAATCTTATATGCCAACTACTGTGCCAAATAGTTTTCCAAATCCTCAATTACCTACACAATTATTTTCATCACATAACGCATTTTTAAATAGACAACCCCAATTTCAAAATCCAATACAAAATAATATACAAACTAATGATAACAATTTACATATAAATAACAATCCATTCAATCAGTTAAATAATAACAATGCAGCAACAAATAATATAATAAATGAATAACCAGTCGAAATGCAAGGGAATGTAAACTTTAATAACAAACAACAAACTTTCCAAATAAAATGCGGTTTTTGCAACAAGGTTGGACATACTTATGCGGAATACAGGCAACGTCGCAAAGCGCCGTACTGCGAACATTGCAGAGTTTATGGTCATAATAATAACACATGTCCAAGGTCACAAATCTTTACAACAAGCACCATTAAACAAAAAAAGAAATGTAAAAGGTGTTCAAGACGTGGACATTTAGAAGAAGAGTGCTTTAGTAAAAAAAATTATTATAGACTAAATAGAGAAATAGGAAACGACCAGGGGGCCAGTTCATCCATCTAAGATGTGCCCCAAAAATTGAATTTATAGAAAAAGTTAATAACACAACAATAGATAATAATCACCAAACTTTAGAAGATACTAAAATAAATAATAAGGAGCTAATTTCAACAGCCGTTGATACAGAAACTATTCTACCTAATGATATAAAACCAAAATATGAAATTAATAAAAAAATTAAATTTAAGAAAAATAAAAAGAATTACAAACCAAAATGCGTAACCTCAGACAATAAATTAAATTGCGAAATTCAAATCAATTCAAAAAATCTTTACCTTCACAATTTTTGTAAGCATATTATATTACCCACAATCTGTTTTTAATTACATATATCTCCGTACAATTAGATAAAAATTTATGATGTATTTAATGTTATTGTTTTGAATCTAATAAATGCAGTTTTTGCTATGTATTTTATAATTAGAAATTTCATAATGAAATTTACAATTTTTAAAAGAAAAACTACATTATATTTTCTCAAAAAATTTAAGCAAGATGATGTTTTCATAGAAATTCCCTCGCGTTCTACAAAAAATGGTAAAATAATAGTATTAGTTGATACAGGTGCAGATATAAGTCTTATAAAAAGAAAATCTCTAAAAAAAATTAAATAAAATTAATATTCACGAAACAAGAGAATTAGGTGGTGTATTTGGTGGTATAAATAAAACACTGGGTACTATAGAAATTAATAATTATTTTAATTTTAATACAAAATAGCATGTAGTAGAGGACATAAAAAAATATTCCATCTGATGGAATAATAGGTCGTGATTTTTTATGGAATCACTCTGTCATAAATACGATTGATAAAACAATCAAAATTCACGATAATAAAGGAAATTTTATTTCGGAATTATCCAATTTTAACAATCAATCAAATATTAAAATATTAAAAATCTCAGTAATCAAATTTAAGGTTCCTCCAAAAACCGGTGAATTTGTTGTTAATTCACAATAAATTTCACCAAGTATTTATATCGCGAATACAATAGTAAAAGTCAAAAATAATTTCTGTAGTGTACCAATACTAAATTCTACTACATCAGATTATATATTAAATGAAAGTTTCGTTCCAGTTTAAACAAGTTTTAATAAATATAGAATTATAAAAAAACATCGAAATAAAATATTTAATATAACTAGTAATTCAGCATCTAGTAGAACAAAGTTATTATTAGATTCTTTAAAGCTGGGAAACTGTTTAAATAATGAAGAACAAAATTCGATAGAAAATTTATGTGTTCAATTAAGTGATGTTTTTCTATTAGAAAATGATCCACTAACATATATTTCTGTTTTAACTCATAGTATACCAACAAAGCTGGATCAACGCCCTATCCACCAAAAATAAATTAGTTTACCGGAAATTCAAAAGACGAAATTAATAAACAATTTTCAAAAATCCTATCGGACGGAATAATTTCACCTAGTATAGTACCTTGGAATTCTCCGTTATTAATTGTTCCTAAAAAAGCTGGTATAGACGGTAAAACACGATTGCGAATTGTAATAGATTTTCGTAAGTTAAACGAAAAACCCATAAAAGACGCATTCCCACTGCCTAGAATAGAAGATATTCTAGACCACTTTGGACATTGTCGATATTTTACAACCCTCTATTTAGCTAGTGGTTATCACCAGGTCTTAATAGACACGGCTGATAGACCAAAAACAGCTTTTAACACAAGTTTAGGGCATTATGAATTCAATTGAATACCGTTCGGTTTAATGGGTGCCCCGGCAACGTTTCAAAGGATAATGAACCACATCCTTACCGGATTATATGGTATTGATTGTTTCGTCTATTAAGACGACATAGTGGTATACGGTAAAATTTTGTCGGAACACAATGAAAAATTAGCAAATATATTAGGTAAACTAAGAGAAAATAATTTGAAACTAAATGTAGAAAAATGTAGCTTTCTTTGCCGCGAGGTTGTATATTTAGGTCATAAATGCTCAGAAGCAGGAGCATTATCGGATCCATCAAAAACGAAATATGTCACTGATTATCCTATACCAAAAAACGTCAAACAAGCTCAATCATTTTTAGTCTTTGTAAACTATTATAGAAAATTTATTTCTAATCTGGCTGATTTATCATCACCAATTACAAATTTATTAAAAAAGGACACACCTTCAAGTGGACTCTTGAGTGTCAAAAATCGTTTGAATTCTTAAAACATTCTATAACTTCTCCGCCTATTTTAACTTATCCCGATTTCACGAAACCTTTTATCCTGACTACTGATGCAATCAATGTAGCATTGTGAGCAGTGCTATCCCAAGGGCAAGTTGAGCAGGATAAACCAATTGCTTTTGCTAGCAGGATATTAAATGAAGCGGAAAAAATATTCAACTATTGAAAAAGAGTTGCTAGCAATTGTCTGGGATTCAAAAAAATTTCGAACGTACCTTTTAGGTCTGCCATTCGTGGTTTATACTGATCATTGACCACTCAAAGGTGTATTTAATGTAAAATACCCAACATCTAGACTAGTACGTTTTCACCACAAATTGTCTGAGTATAATTATAAAACAAAATACAAGCCTGGTAAATTCAACACAAATGCGGATGTCTTAAGCAGAATCCCACAAAATGAAAATGAAAACAATAAAATTATTGCTGTTCAAACTAGAAGTAAAACAACAATAAATAATAAAATGCAAAATAATAATAATTCATTGAATCAGAATATTGATACTAAACTAAGCACACAACAATCAAAATTGGAAAATTATGTTACATTAACCGATCCAAAAGATATTCAAACAGTTCTACACGATTTTCACTATTCCATAATTGATGGTCATCAAGGTATGAAGAAAACGTATTGGAGAACTAGACTACAGTTTCGTTGGGAGAATATGCAAAAACACATTAATGAATTTATTAAAAAATGTCAAAAATGCCAAGTTAATAAAAGCTCAAAATTAAAAAAAAGGCCCATGGTCGTTACAGACACACCAGATTTTCCTTTTGATAAAGTCTATATGGATATTGTTGGACCTATTCCACTCTCATACTCTTGTTGTATAAAATTAAAATTGTAACTTGCATAAGTTTCAATTACCTGACACGCGTAGTTATAATAAAATATATTAATTAATATATTTTATTATAATTGTAGCGGAAACGTACTTGCTTAATTAACACTTTTCTTAATTAAGTAAAGTGCAAAAATAATAGGTAATTGAACGCAAATAATGAGACCTTGATTTTTGTTAGAATAACAAAAATTAAGGTCGATGATTTTTGTAATGCAATTTTGATTTTATTAGTTGATTATAATTGAATGAGAGAGTTGATTCGCGACGTTCAAAGTAATCGGTTGATATTTTAAAGAAAAGTTATTAAAAAATTAAACTGGCGTGGTGATCAGTCACCACGCCAGGATTCTTATTATAACATTTGTTAAAAAATAAAATAATAGTAAATAAAATAATATATAAAAATTGAAAAATATCTGTTGTGAGTTTTTAATAAGAATAATAATGTTATTAAATAATAATGTTATTAAAAGTTTTAAATAAGAATAATAATGTTATTAAAAATATATATAACAATGGCGCAGCCGGTTAAGTTAAATATACTTATTTAACTTAAAAAGAATTTTCGCGAATTGCCATATCGGTCATCGTAATTTAATTATTTGTTAATATTCAAAACTATAAAAATTTTAGTGATTTATACGAGCCCAAACGCAAATGTATTGATCCATCTTAATTTTTTACACTATACAAAATAAAACATTCGGTGCACCTTATGTTTACAAAAAAAGAAACATTTTTTTTTTTTTAAGGTATTATAAATTCTAAACTTAAAAAATAACATAAATAAGTACTTCATTTTAATTGGATAGTCGAAAAAAGCGGAACATTTTAGTTTTGTTTTTATTACTTTGTTATTTTTGGAAGCAAATGTATTGATCTACCATTTTGTTACATCCCCTTTTCGCAGAATTACGTCATTTATCCTATTGGGCATAGTTAGAATAAGTTTTTCACAGTCTTCTCTTGTGAAAGCAGACCATGTTTCCTGTAGTCTGACTAGTAAGGCTTCTTTGGTACGCACTGGATTTGATCTTAATTTTTTTTTAATTTCATGCCATAGTGTTTCAATTGGTGACAAATCTGGACTACTAGAAGGCCAAGTCATGGTTGGGATTTCATGAGCATCTATCCAAGCCTTAGTAGACTTCGCCGTATGGCATGAAGCTCCATCCTGCTGGAAGATAAACTCCTGCTCAGCTGGCTGCAGTGTTGGAATTGATGGAAGAAGGTTATTTTCCAGGATCTCTTGATATTTTTCTGCATTGACAATTCCATCAATGAATACAAGATTTCCTACTCCTTGTCCAGACATACATCCCCAAACCATTATCGAAGCCGGAAACTTAACCGTGCGCTTTAAACAGTCCTTGTGGAAAGCCTCTTCTTTATTACGAATTACTCGCTTCCGTGTATCACCTAAAGACACCTCAAATCTGGATTCGTCACTCCATATAACAGATTTCCATTGCCGCAACGTCCAGTTCTTGTGCTCCTTAGCCCAAGACAGTCTCTTTTTTTTCTGGATACATGTCAATAGAGGCTTTTCCTTTGCCTACAATTTTTTGTAATAAAATAAATTTTTTGTTTACCATTTGGAATGAAAAATTATTACCTTATAAAATTTATAGCCTAGTTTTTTCATATTTCTTTTACAAGTGTCAACAGACAGACTTTTTTTTATTGCCGTTTTCCATTTTGCCGTTACATCAGCAGCACTAGCACGGCGATCTTCCTTTATTATTTTCCTTAAATTTCGTCTATCCCTATTATTTGCAATTGGAGGGCGACCTGATTTTTTCTTTGTTTCAATATTTCCTTCTTTTTTGAATAAATTAATAATATTTTGAATTGATGCTCTAGACAGTTTAATTTCTTTCGCGATCTTGTACGCTGATTTTCCACTTTTATGCCCTTCCACAATAATTTTTCTTACGTCCGAACAAATTGCTTTACCACGAGCCATTTAATTTGATATAATTAATTCAAAAATTATAATTAAACTAAATTTTGCTCTTAAAATAAATTACGTATAAACTAAATTTAATATTTGAATTGCAACGGTATTTTTTACACATTTTCTTAACAATAGATCAATTCTTTTGCATGCAAAATTGAGCACAACAATATTTTTGATATTAAACACATTTTGCTCAATTAATATTTTTGTACCGTATTAATTTTTTTTTGTGTTCTAATAAGGCAAAATAGGCAAAAATACAATACATTTTCAAAATATGAATGTTTTTTTGTTTTGTTTTTGCAAACAATTAGGGCGCTGAACCTAATTATAGAGGGTATACTATAAAAAATTAAGGTGGATCAATACATTTGCGTTTGGGCTCGTAATATTATATAGAAACTACGTATAATATTAGAATAGACAAAATTTATTTTAGTACAAAATTTGGTAACGCGAGACTTTTAATTTTATTAATACGGTATTACAAATAGTGATTGAAATGTGATAAATATTACATATTTGATTTATCTGTTCGTTTTGTGGTCGAAATTCTAGAATTATATAAACATTATTTACTTACAAAGTTGTTTTTTTGTTGTAAATACATACAATTTTTTTTTTTAAAGACAATTTTTTTGTGTGTACAAAAATTTATATTAAAGTGCATAAAATCATAATTCGGAAAAAACAGTGGTTCTCAATTTTTTTTAATCTATAATAAAATTATAAACTAGCTTAATATTGAATGTAGAGTAAAAATAATGTTTTTGTAACGTGTTTAATTTTAGTTTAAATATTTTCAATAAATGTTTTAAAAAATTTTATAGACAAAAAAACTGAAATATAGCATAAATAACATAATAAATAATAAAACAAATATAGTGAAAAGTGGTGGAAATTTTATGTACGATTAATGTTAGTGATTTTTTTAAAATATTTTTATTAAAAATGAAAATAAATTAAATAGTAACTTAGTAAAATACAGTGAATATTAAAAATTAAATTATATATAAAAATTTTTTTTAAATGAAACATAGTTAAATTTTAATATTTGAATACCGTACTATAAATAGTGAAAATTATAACAGTCTTTTTTAATTAAAATCTTAAAGAAAATTAAAGATTGAAATAGTAATTTTCAATGTTTAAATAAACTTAATTGTAAAGTTAATTGTAAAGTTGTTTTGAAGATTATTTGAATTATTTATAAATACAGTGCGTTTAGAGTGTATTAATGGTAAAATTTTGACGGTATTTTGAAATTAAAAATAATTTATGATAAATAAAATAAAGGAAAAGGTTGTGTGTGAATAGAAATCTATCTGTAAAATTTATAATTTAATTATTTTTTTTGTTAACTTTGAATAATTGATAATGAACGGTGAAATTGTGATACAATTTGTTTTTAAAGAAATTTTAATAAAATTTAAAATTTAAATAATAAATTGTTAAAGATAGTGCATAGTAATATTCAATTTATTGCTTGTGTTTATTGAAAAAATTGTAAATTATATAAAAAATGTACAAAAGTTTAAAATAATTATAGATTATTGTGTTGTGTATCGAATATTATTGAAACTAAAGAGTTATTGAAAACAGTGAAATACTAATAATAAATAATAATACAGAAATAAATAATATAATAAATAGTTAAAAATAATAACTGACTTGATTTTAAAAAATAAATAAATAAAAGAAATTAATTTAAAATAAATAATAATACATATAATTGACAAGTAAATTACTCATTGGACCAGTGGGAGGCGTCCAGGGTAAAACAGGTACCTTTTAAAAAAAATGGTTGTATTTGATTTATTTGGCAAAGACTTAGTTCGATATTATAATGAAGTTCAATTTAAAAAACGTATTTAAAAAAATTTCCAATTATTATTCAACATAAAATATGTGATGCATCAACTAAATACATCAACATTAAATGATCATTTAATACATTTAATGAAAGGTTTAGCTGCTGGTATGACGTACATATAACGTTTCAATTACACTACAAAATCAATTGAATTTATTAACTAATCCAGAGTCATCATATCCCGAAAAATTATTAGCGTATAATCAAACAAATCGTCCTTTTGTATACTTTGAAACCATCAGATTGAAAGAAACAAGCTAAACGAGGATCTGTTATAGAGAATTTAAATGCAGATAAGAAACTAAACAATTACAAAGGCTGAAAGAATTTTTAATACAAAAAACGCATTATTTTATCGAAATTTTTACAATGATATAATTTAATTTTATTAATGAAAAATAAACATATATAATTCGTATGAATAAACATAATTTACATATTTATAAATGATTTTCTTGCGGAACAGGAAGTTTTTTTTTGTTTTTTTTTTTTAAATAGAAGATTCTACTAGAAGTCAATTCAATTAGTTACTGTATTTATATGTTATATATTATGTATTTAAATAAATTTATTTATATCGATAAATGTTAAATGTTTTATGAGATGAATTATAATTATGAATAATTATGGAATTTGGTAGATTTTGAAAAAAGAGTCCTAGTTAAGGGGTGGATCTTGGTATAAGATTTTAGTTACATCGGATTTTGATACAGAAATTTGAACATTTCAGTTAGAGGAGTTGTACAAGAGCTGTAAATGATGCAGCCGATCTTTGCAATTCCAAATACTATTTGATGTGTCACACTATATATAATAAATGTAAAAAATACAATTTATTGGAAATAATAAAATATCGTATGGTACAAAAGTTGTATCAAGAGCTGTCGTTAAAACAGCGGATCTTGACAACAATTAGACCAGCGATATATTATTTGATTCAACAAATTTAGGTTGTATCAAGAGCTGTAATTAAAACAGCCAATCTTGTCAACCATTAAATTCAATAAATTTCTTTTTTTTTTAACTAAAATATTCGAGAACTTATGTAAAATAACATTTAGATAAATTATATTTATAAACATCGACTTCCAGTAACTGATTGAATTTGGCTTCAAATAGTGTGAATTCTAGTAGTAAAGTAAAAATCAGAAAGGAAATTAAATACACAGTAAAATATAAAAAAAGTATATGTATGTTCTATGGTGAATATATAATTTTTCTTAAAGAAATAAATATTTAATATTGGTATATTTATGTATATTAAATTGAGATGAAATAATATTTAATTAATAATTTTAAAAAAAAATGGAAGGAGTTTTGTATATGAATTTTGGTTTTTAGTTGAATTTTGGATAGTTGAATTATTTGTTAAATATACTAATAATAATTGTAATAGAATAATTTTAAATTTCTCGTTTTCTAAACTACCCAGATGTAATGTTTTTTTTGATTTAAATTAAATGACAAAATTTAAGTAAATATGTTTTTGCAATTAAAATTTTGGTTTGAATATAAAAAATAACTTTTTAATAAATAGAACTTCTATATGTTTTCAAAATTATTTAAATTTCTTAATAAAAATGTAAATTTAAATTTGAAAATTTCTTGAATTTTAATTATATCAGTAGCTTTTTAAATGTAACTTTTATTAAATATGTAAAATGCAAAATTAATGAATAATATTATATGTAAATTAATGAAAACTATGATTTTGTAATAATAACTTTTTTTATATAAATTAAATTTCTATGTTTTTAAAGTTTTAATATTAAATTTTTTCGAAATTGCAAAAATAATAGGTAAAGTGCAAAAATAATAGGTAATTGAACGCAAATAATGAGACCTTGATTTTTGTTAGAATAACAAAAATTAAGGTCGATGATTTTTGTAATGCAATTTTGATTTTATTAATTGATTATAATTGAATGAGAGAGTTGATTCGCGACGTTCAAAGTAATCGGTTGATATTTTAAAGAAAAGTTATTAAAAAATTAAACTGGCGTGTGATCAGTCACCACGCCAGGATTCTTATTATAACATTTGTTAAAAAATAAAATAATAGTAAATAAAATAATATATAAAAATTGAAAAATATCTCTTGTGAGTTTTTATTAAAGAAGAATAATAATGTTATTAAAAATATATATAACAATGGCGCAGCCGGTTTAGTTGAGTGTACGTACTTAACTTATAAAAAATCTTCGCGAATTACCACCGACCATATAAAAAAAATAATAGAACAGTAAATACTAAATAGACAAAGCATTGAAAATAAAAACTATAGTAAAGTGAATTTAATTTGAGATAAAGTTGAAATATTTAGAAAACAGTTTCGGTATATAAAATAAAAACTTGGTGTTAAAATTAATGGTAAAAATATTTTTAAAAAAAATTAATAAAAATTGTACATTATTGTTTAATAAACAAAGTGACGTGTAAAAAACTAAAGAATAAATTGTTTAAAATATTGTTTGTGAGTGATTATAAGTATATAAAAAAATATTTTGTGAAATACATTAATCGTTTTTTTTTAATTTGTGAAAGAAAATTTGAATTATTTCATTTATATTTATACTATAGTTAATATTTCTAAAAAAAAATAATAAAAATAATTTTGTGTAATTTGAAATGCATCCAAAAATTTGAAATAATTTTTTTTAATATAAAATTTAGTGTAGTAAAATATATACAAATAAAAGTTATTTTTGTCATACTAAATAGTGATATTGAATTACAAAATAATGTTTTTGTTGTGAATGAGTTGAATTGAGTCCGTCGTCCGAGTTTGTCGTTTTTATTTTATTATTTAATATTTAAGTAAAATATATTAAATAATTAAGTTAATAAATAAAATTATATATGTTAATAAAATTATTTTAATAATTATTTTGAATATAAATGAGTTTGTGTGTTTTTTATAAGAAATAGAAGAAAAGAAGTTAAATTAATATAGGAAAAGGTAACTTTATATTATATAATAATCTTAGAATTTGTTATAAAATATAACACTCTGGCAATAGATATATACTCACTTTCCAGGACGATCTGACGAAATATATGGCATATGCGGCATTATCCGACACAGAAGCTTCAACCGTAGCAAAAACATTTTACGACGAAATAATAACCAGATACCGTATTCCGAAAATTCTAATAACAGATAATGGCACAAATTTTACGTCTACATTATTTGCTCTAATTTGTAAACTGCTTCAAATAGAATTATAAAAAAAATAGAAATAAAATATTTAATATAACTAGTAATTCAGCATCTAGTAGAACAAAGTTATTATTAGATTCTTTAAAGCTGGGAAACTGTTTAAATAATGAAGAACAAAATTCGATAGAAAATTTATGTGTTCAATTTAGTGATGTTTTTCTATTAGAAAATGATCCACTAACATATATTTCTGTTTTTACTCATAGTATACCAACAAAGCTGGATCAACACCCTATCCACCAAAAATAAATTGGTTTACCGGAAATTCAAAAGACGAAATTAATAAACAATTTTCAAAAATCGGAATAATTTCACCTAGTATAGTACCTTGGAATTCTCCGTTATTAATTGTTCCTAAAAAAGCTGGTATAGACGGTAAAACACGATTGCGAATTGTAATAGATTTTCGTAAGTTAAACGAAAAAACCATAAAAGACGCATTCCCACTGCCTAGAATAGAAGATATTCTAGACCACTTTGGACATTGTCGATATTTTACAACCTTCGATTTAGCTAGTGGTTATCACCAGGTCTTAATAGACCCGGCTGATAGACCAAAAAACAGCTTTTAACACAAGTTTAGGGCATTATGAATTCAATTGAATTCCGTTTGGTTTAATGGGTGCCCCGGCAACGTTTCAAAGGATAATGAACCATATCCTTACCGGATTATATGGTATTGATTGTTTCGTCTATTTAGGCGACATTGTGGTATACGGTAAAAATTTGTCGGAACACAATGAAAAATTAGCAAATGTATTAGGTAAACTAAGAGAAAATAATTTGAAACTAAATGTAGAAAAATGTAACTTTCTTTGCCGCAAGGTTGTATATTTAGGTCATAAATGCTCAGAAGCAGGAGCAGTATCGGATCCATCAAAAACGAAATATGTCACTGATTATCCTATACCAAAAAACGTCAAACAAGCTCAATCATTTTTAGTCTTTGTAAACTATTATAGAAAATTTATTTCTAATCTGGCTGATTTATCATCACCAATTACAAATTTATTAAAAAAGAACACACCTTCAAGTGGACTCTTGAGTGTCAAAAATCGTTTGAATTCTTAAAACATTCAATAACTTCTCCGCCTATTTTAACTTATCCCCGATTTCACGAAACCTTTTATCCTGACTACTGATGCAATCAATGTAGCATTGTGAGCAGTGCTATCCCAAGGGCAAGTTGAGCAGGATAAACCAATTGCTTTTGCTAGCAGGATATTAGATGAAGCGGAAAAAATATTCAACTATTGAAAAAGAGTAATTGTCTGGGATTCAAAAAAATTTCGAACGTACCTTTTAGGTCGGCCATTCGTGGTTTATACTGATCATTGACCACTCAAAGGTGTATTTAATGTAAAATACCCAACATCTAGACTAGTACGTTTTCACCACAAATTGTCTGAGTATAATTATAAAAAAAAAGGCAAGCCTGGTAAATTCAACACAAATGCGGATGTCTTAAGCAGAATCCCACAAAATGAAAATGAAAACAATAAAATTATTGCTGTTCAAACTAGAAGTAAAACAACAATAAATAATAAAATGCAAAATAATAATAATTCATTGAATCAGAATATTGATACTAAACTAAGCACACAACAATCAAAATTGGAAAGTTATGTTACATTAACCGATCCAAAAGATATTCAAACAGTTCTACACGATTTTCACTATTCCATAATTGGTGGTCATCAAGGTATGAAGAAAACGTATTGGAGAATTAGACTACAGTTTCGTTGGGAGAATATGCAAAAAGACATTAATGAATTTATTAAAAAATGTCAAAAATGCCAAGTTAATAAAAGCTCAAAATTAACAAAAATGCCTATGGTCGTTGCAGACAGACCAGATTTTCCTTTTGATAAAGTCTATATGGATATTGTTGGACCTATTCCACTCTCATACTCTGGCAATAGATATATACTTACTGTCCAGGACGATCTGACGAAATATATGGCATGTGCGGCATTACCCAACACAGAAGCTTCAACCGTAGCAAAAACATTTTACGACGAAATAATAACCAGATACCGTATTCCGAAAATTCTAATAACAAATAATGGCACAAATTTTACGTCTACATTATTTGCTCTAATTTGTAAACTGCTTCAAATAACTAAACTACATATAACAGCATACTATCCACAGGCAAATGGTTGCTTAGAGAGAAGCCATAGACCGCTGGCAGAATATTTAAGAAATTTTGTAAACAACGATATACAAAATTGGGATCAATGGTTAAGGCAAGCTATGCACGTGCATAACAATACGCCACACATTTCGACCAAATTGTCACCTTTAAATTTTTTATATGGTTTCAGATTTAAAATGCCAACAAATTTAAAAAAAGAATCCTGCACCAATATACAATCATGATAGCTATCCGTTGCAGTTAAAATATGAGCTGCAAAAGGGCACATCAAATAGCTAGACAAAAACAAGATTTAGCCTAAAAGGTGTCAAAGAAAAGCTACGATAAATATATTAACCCAGTTTTGTTTAATCCTGGTGATAAAGTATTATTAAAAAATCCAATTAAAAAACACAAATTTTCTCCAATTTGGATTGGTCCATATGTAGTGGATGAAGTTCGTGGACCCGTAACCACTACAATCAAAATAGGAAGAAAAAAGAAAAATATACATAATAACCGATTAAAATTATTTAACGAGTAGCTACCATATCTTAAAAATATGCATTAGTTAAATTATTTTATAACTAAAAACTTACACCTAAATATATTTTATAAGTATTTTTTTTCTCTCTATTTTTTTTTTAATTTTTTTTAGTAGAATTACGTAGTTCATTTTTAAGATACATGAACATTGTACGAAAATCCAAGGAGAGAAGAAAAAAAGCTTTCAAAAATATATACATATATATACGATACATTTATTTTATTTTTATTTTTTACCAGATATTATTGAACAAATGAACTATTAATATAACTATATATTATATAAAATAAAAATACACATATGCATTTTTAGTAGAAGAGCATAAGAAAAAAAGTTTTGAAAAAAAAGAATTTTAATATAATGAAATATATTATTAATATCATATAATAAGAGAATAATTAGTATTTAGTGATAATCTTTTTATTCATATTATTTGTAAGGTGTAATAAATTTATTGAAATAATTATTTTGTTTAATAATTCAATTTTTGTCTCTGAAATATTTTTTTTTTAGTAACATAGATATATATACATAATAGAAATAATAATAAAAAAAACATAAATAAAACAAATAAACTAAATTATACTACAACATATATTTTAATAGTAAAATCATATTATACCTATATAATTAGTAAATTTACGCCATTGGATTTTTCAACCATTTTAGATTTTGTTGACAGGCATGATCAACAGATGAAACTGTTACCACAATTTTTACCTACACAATAGAGCGACCAACCCTACATAAAACACTGCAACGATCATGTTTTCCATTAAGTAAAGAAACTTCAGTAATATCTAAATCATTAAGGCAAAACAATCATCATATTAAACATGTATTCATGCATAGTCATAGTGGGAAAAAGAGATCAACTGACGTGATTGGAAATTTCGCAGAGGAACAAATGCTACCTGAAGAACAAAATTGTTATTTTGATGACGAGGAAACTGAAGT
This sequence comes from Rhamphomyia laevipes, assembly GCA_963920725.1. NCBI lineage: Eukaryota > Metazoa > Arthropoda > Insecta > Diptera > Empididae > Rhamphomyia > Rhamphomyia laevipes. Next base: position 81,281,880 of record OY987255.1, on the reverse strand, counting down.
TAAAAAACAAAGATTGCGAAAAAAGCAAGAATGTGAACAAGCAGAGATCTCAATATATTGCACAAACCGGTCAAAAAAATGGGACGAAGAGGATATGCGCATCGACAATTTAAGTAAAGCTTTCGAATTCCAATGCGCACTTGACAGGAGAAGGAAAGAACAACGACAGCAGCAAATGGACTTTCAAGCAGAATTGTGTTCTGAAATGCAAAAAAATCAGTTAAACAAAAAAAGTAAGGACTATTAAATACTGTTAATAAATATGTAATTAAATCATTATGACATTCATTTTTGGCTTGGCTATGAAGATAAAAAAGAATGTGAACTGGATCGTCATTAAAAAAAATACTTTCGAAGAACAAGTAAAACATCTGCCAACATATATTAAAGAACAAGTGCGTTCAAAATAGTTACAATGTAATGCTTAAACAATTGTTGATTTATTATAGATACCTAGCACATTATCTTCTATAAAATCTCCAAACCAATTGGATATAGGCATCGACAATTTAAGTAAATCTGCTGAATCCCAATGCGCACATGACAGAGGAAGGAAGCAACAACGACACAAGCAAATGCACTTTCAAACGGAGTCGAATTGGAGAGCTCATCGAGAAAAAAATAGTCGAGAAACACAGAAAAAACAACTGCAAAATGTGGAAAACAACAGTAAATGAATAGAATTATTACAATGTAGGAATCTATTTGTTATGTTTCCTTATACTTGTAGCTCTATCGAAAGATAATATGAAAGATCAGCACATCATAAGATCAATTTTAAATGAAATCATTAATGAAAAATTACCCAAAATGTTACCACGATCTGCTGATTCAACTGGACTTGTAATTGTGACTGAAGAGCTGGAGAACCTCAATAAGACTAGAGTATACAAAATATCAAAAGAACGTGTAAACGATGAACTAAAATGGTTAATAAAAAACAATCCGTTGTATAAAGATGTTAAAAATATGTCAAAACAAATTAACAAGGAAATGCACCAAAAACAATTGATCCGAGAAGACAAAAAAGCCATTGACAATAAAAAAATTCTTTACCCATGTAATGTCGAGGTTCCAATTAAAATATCGGAAATATCACGTTTAATTTGAGGCTCCTGGAATCAAGGCAATTCTCTTGTATTTGAACCTGAATATGCTGGCGTACAGTGTTGTGCAATGGCAATTGGTAGTATTGTCCGTGATAATATCGTATGTCCATCACAATGGACGACAAATATTATCAATGAAAATCTAATAGAATCTGATTTACTTTATGCATATGTCAGAACTGCGTGTGAGCAACAAAATATTCAAATATCAACAACTGGATATCTTCAAATTGACAATTTTAGTGTTATTGGAAATAACTACATTATATTTAATCACAAGATATCCTTGCATTACGAAATTGATACGGATATATTTGGATCTCTTTGTGATAGTAAAAATGTTGATATTGGAATAAAACTTTTAGCTGGCTTGCAGAAGTTATTCCAATCTCATTCGGCTGGAGTACTTACAGCAAACAGCAAATGCTATGGAGTCATGTTGAGAAATGGAAAGTATAATTTTACTGATTCTCATTCGTGCGGACCAAAAAGAGCACCAACAACAAAAAACGATGGACGTGCGTGTAGAATAGAATGTGACACAATAAATGAATTACATAGAATTTGCAAACGCGCTACCACATCAAAAAATATTGCCTATACTTTGAATTTTGTTGATGTAACTATAGAAGAGATAGATCAATATGAAAAAAAGGTTTCATTTAATGAAAATGAAGCTGGAAAAGAAGTTGACATGATTCCTGTTCAAACTTCTGTCATGTTACCAATTGATGCTCATCAATATGAAGAGGAATCAATATTAAAGAGAGTTCCCCAAGTGGGGGAGGAGGTTAATTTAAATAAAATTCAAAGAAAAACCAAAGATAACATCGTTAACGAATGTCATGAATTAAAAGCAGAAGAATTTGCATGGTATCATCTGTTTCCATATGGCATAAACGGCTTCCGGCAACAACGTGATGTCCGCATTTCTCCATTAGACTACTTTCAATTTCGAGTCATGGGGAAAGATGCGAGGTTTCAACGAAATGATTATTTCTTTTATGCACTTTCGATGTATGAGTACTACCAAATTAAAACCAATATAAGCGTATGTGGGAAAAAATTACATCTAATGATGGAATTGTCGAAGACATTCACTTATACACACAACACTTGAGAGGATCTGCTGCCTACTGGAATAGTGGTTATAATGAATTGTTCGGACAAATAAGATGTTTAGGACCACCTCAATATTTCATTACACTTAGCTGCAACGATCTTCATTGGAGGGATATGATTAAAGGATTACTTGTCGCCGATAATAATCCTGACACTGCAATAGAAAATATTAGTATTTTTGAAGTTCAAAGCTTAATAGAGAAATACCCAGTTGTCTTATGTCGGAGTAAATGCCTTTATGTCTCTGCTCTATAAAGATGAAACAATACTAGGAGCAAAGGTTAATGACCATTGGTGGAGAATAGAATTTCAGAATCGTGGTTCGCCTCACCTACACCTTTGCATTTGGACGCCAGATACTCCTAGTCCACATACAGAGGAAGGAATTGCTCACCTTGACAAAATCATCAAGTGTGAAATTCCAAAGGAGGAAAAACTTAGAAACTTAGTTCTAAGTAATCAAATTCACCGTCATAGGGAAACATGCTATAAAAATGGTAAGGGAACTTGCCGATTTAATTTTCTTAGAGCACCATCTAAAAATACTAAAGTAGTGTCTGCCGCATCTGATGAATCAATCAGAAGTGGAGGGAGACTTTGTATTTTGAAGAGAATTCAAGGAGAGGAATATGTCAATAATTACAACGACTTTATTTTGGAACAATGGAATGCCAATATGGATATTCAAACATGTGCTAATAATGAAGATATTGCAAAATACGTTGCTAAATATTTATCTAAAAATGAACCAACAGCAATTGAAAAACGTCTTACTGAAGCTATTAAAATGATAAGGAAGGAAGATTCACCAACTTCAAGAAAACTCTTCAAAATATGTATGAGAATTCTGAATGAACGTCAAGTTTCCGCAAATGAATGTGCATTTCGCCTCTGCCACTTAAAATTAAAGGAATCTTCAAGACAGTGTATTTTTCTTAATACACGGAAACCTGTACAGCGTTACAAAGTTCTTAAATTCAATAATAAAGAGGTTTCAGGTTTCTTTTCTAATATTTTTGATCGCTATATGAACCGTCCCTATCCACACTATAAATTTAATACAATGTCACTTACAGAATTTTCTATGCTATTCAGACCCGTACAACAGAAAAACAAAGATGAAGATGGCGATAAAGATTCATATGATAATGATGACGAAAGAGATATTAACCAAAATGCAAACACAATAATTACTTTAACCGATAATACGCTAATGAAAGCAAGGAAAAAACAGGCTGTAGTCAGAGTTCCTTTCTTTAATGAGCAAACGGACCCAGAAAACTATTACTACAGTTTACTTGCACAGTATTTGCCCTTTCGTAATGAAGAAGAACTTTTAGAAGGGTTTGTTAGTTCCAAAGAAGCATTTCTTGATCGCGAAGTTCATTTAAGAGAATTAAGTGAATACCTAGAAACTTTACGTGTACGTGATAAACAATTGGAAAATGCATTTACTCCTGCTCATGCATTGCAAGTATTACAAGAACCTGTTGTTGAACTCGATTCCGATGATATAGAAAACTTTGATGAAGCCCAAGATGATCCTACACTGAAACCTGAAGAACAACAAAGAAAAATTGTAGCATGTACTATAGAACAAAAACAATTGTTACAATATGTCATAAACAAAATTGACCAGCAAGTTATCGATTCAGAACAGCAAATTAGGCTTTTTGTTACTGGAGGAGCAGGCACTGGTAAGACATTCACATTAAACTTACTGAAAGACCTCATTCGTCAAAAGTTCGAAGGGAATACATCAACAGTAAAAATATGTGCATTGACTGGTGTTGCAGCGAGACTTGTAAAGGGGCAAACTATTCATTCGCTCCTAAAATTGCCCGTTCAACGTGATGGTAAACTCGTCAATCCCCAATTATTGACAGGTAACTATTTGAAACAGATGAGATTGCAATGGAAAAACACAAAATTTCTAATCATCGACGAAATCTCAATGGTTCCTTGTGAGATGCTAGTAATGATTGACAACAGATTGAAACAACTATGTAATAATAATGCATTATTTGGAAGAATAAATGTTTTGCCTTTTGGCGATTTACTTCAACTGCCACCTGTTCGAGGACACGCTGTCTATGCTCAACCTTCTTTTATGCAACCAGCTGTGAATCTATGGAGAACATTTTCTTTTTGTGAATTGAAAGAAAATGTCAGACAGAAAGGCGATAAATTATTTATTGATTTACTAAATTCTTTACGTTTTGGAGAGTTAAAAAATGAGCATATTAGCCTTTTATTAAAAAAAGTCAGTAACAAATTAACAGAAAATTATGATTTTGCTATTGGACGAGCTTTAAGAATTTGCCCTACAAACATGCTAGTAGATAAGCATAATTCAGAGGCTTTAGAATATTTCCGTGGACAAAAAATAGAAATGAATAGCATTGTAGCTCAAGATTCATTAATAGACCCAACTCGACAAATTCACGAAAATGAGATTGAAAAATTTATTCCTGATGATATTAACAAAACTGGTGGTTTTCCAAAACAATTGAATTTGTTTGTAGGAGAAAAAGTGATGCTTCGTTATAACGTTGATACTTCTAAAGGTTTAGTAAATGGGGCAATCGGTGAAGTTATGGAAATTATATGGTCTTTTTATAGACGCGCTCAGCTTTATAAAGAAGATACACCATCGGTGACAATCGACTTCCAAAAAATTGTAGAGCATGTAATTGTGCCAACAACAGTTCAATTTCCTGCCAAATTTTCCATATAATTTCCATAATCGTTCCATGTTTTGCTTCAACAGTTCATAAAATGCAAGGATCAACTGTAAATCGAGCTGTATTTAACTTAGGTAGTGCCATATTTGCTCCAGGCCAAGCTTATATAGCTTTAAGTCGTGTAACAGTAAAACGTGTAATGGAGTCATCTACTTATCCAATTTTCTCGACAATAACTAATATTGTAAACTCTTCAAGTATGAAAACAAAACTGTGGATCAATTTTATACGAGAGAAAGAAACAAACAAATTCAAATTAAATCCCAAAAACGAGTATGATATGCAAGGGGATGTGGCTGAAGTTTCTGAAGTGTTGCATGACTCTTTAACTTCTGGTGTCTTAAGAAGACAATGCCTAAATGTAAAGTGCAAGTTTTACACCACCAAACCTATTTCCCAGTTCATAGTACGCCTTGAAGGAAATAACCTTAGTCAACTTCCAAATTTATTAAATGATAACACACTATTCCTAAAACGTTGCGAAAAATGTAAACATCAAAACAATATGGTAACATTTTCTTTTGATGATTTTATACGAATTCAAGTTGTATGGGTTGGAAACACAAGAGCTGATAAAATTAAATTGAAAAACATCCCTCAATTTATTGAATTGAATCAACAAACATATTTTTTTAAATTTCTTATTGATTTCATACCACCTACCAAAGGCTCCAATGTAGGTCATTATGTTTGCTATTGCAAAACCCAACAAGGCATTTTTCGCCTTAATGATATTGGTATGACAGAAGAAATAGTTTCTGGCTCCTTAGATGTTAATCCAGTCCACATGATTTTCGAAATTGGGCAATTGATTTGTAAGAGTTTTTTCTGATGATTCATTCGTTGGTTTCATGTCTGTTATTCTTATTTATTACTTAAGCTATATTGAATAATATAATTTGAATTATTTCTTTTTGTTAAAATGTAGTAGGTCTTACGTTATGTTAAATAAAAATATAAATAAATTTAATTTATCAACACGAACCGCTACTATGGTATAAAATTATTAAATGAATTGTCATACAATTTTTTAATTGAATATAATTTAAATAAAATTTAAGTAAATTTACCTATTTTCAACAAATGTATTAAAATTTTATTATACTATTACCATTCTAAAAATAAAAAATATGTATTTTTAATTATAAATCTAAAGTATAACATTTTCTTTTAATTACAAGTGCCATCTATATATTACAATGAAAATAATATTATATTTGCTGGTTGTTCTTCTTTTTATATTTGACCGACTAAAAAGTATGAAATAATAAATAAATAAAAAAAAAACATTTTTTAAAAATACTTTCCTTTATAAATTGTAATATGCGACTAAAAACTAATAAATAACAATACTAAAATTATATAATCTTACATTTTTCAATCTATAGTTTCAGTAATGGTCAATTGTAGTAGGGTCAATTGTAGTGGGGTTAACTGCAAACGTACTAGATTAGAGATTCAGTAAAAGTTAAGTACAGTAAAAGAGAAATAGACCCCTTATAAATATCATTAATTCTGATAAATTCTATTAATTCTCATTATATACGACTAATTTTGATCAGATTTGCTACCATAAATTTTGATCAGTTCTACTTCCCTTTTTAAGGGGTCTACATCCCTTTTACTATACTTAACTTTTACTGAATCTCTAATCTAATACGTTTGCAGTTAACTCCACTACAATTGATCCTACTACAATTGACCATTACTGAAACTATAGATTGAAAAATGTAAGATTATATAATTTTAGTATTGTTATTTATTAGTTTTTAGTCGCATATTACAATTTATAAAGAAAAGTATTTTTAAAAAATGTTTTTTTTTTTTATTTTTATTTATTTTTTAATATTTTTATTTTACTTTCCTTTTATTGAATTTACAATTCATGTTTTCCTCACCTGGGCATAGCTCCTAAACGGCTTGACCGATTTAACAGAAATTTGGAACTTAAGCTCGTGTTATGACCCATTCGGTGCCGCATAATTTTCAAGGCCCAGCGAGGGGGCAGGGGGATGGGCCAATTGTCTAAAAAGTCATGTGGGGTATCAAATTAAAAGTATTGATGAGTACATTACGTTGGGTAGTGTTTCGGGTAACTGGGAGCAAGTGGGCCCCCAAAAAATGGGGTCAAAAATGAAAAAAAATCATGTGGGGTATCAAATTAAAGGTCTGGAAGAGTAGATATCTTTGGGGCAAGTAATTGTAGTGTTTGGAGCAACGTGGGTCATGTGGGGGCCTGAAAAAGTGGGCACGTGTGGGCTGAAAAATTCATGTTTTCTTCACCTGAGCATACCTCCTAAACGGCTGTACCGATTTAACTCAAATTTGGAACTTAAGCTTGTGCTCTGACCCATTTGCCGCCACATAATTTTCATGACCGGGTAATGGGGCGTGTGAGGGGGCTATTTTCAAAAAAGTCATGTGAGGTATCAAATTAAAGGTATTGATGAGTACATCTCGGTGGGTAGTGTTTCAGATAACGAGTACCATGTGGGGTCCCAAAAATGGGGCAAACAAAAATCATATGGGCATCAAATTAAAGGTCTGGAAGAACAGATATATTTGGGGCATGTAATTGTAGTCTTTGGGGCAACAAGAGCCATGTGGGGGCCTGGAAAATGGGGCCCAAAAAAATCATGTGTGGTATGAAATTAAAACGTCTCGATGAGTACATCTCGTTGGGTAATGTTTCAGGTAAAGAGTGTCATATGGGGCAAAAAAAAATATACATATGTATATATAAAAATTTATATATATGAGCCGTTAATTTTGCAAGTGACTTTTCGCGAAACGAGACCTATTTATTATTAACCGCTCAAATATATATTTTTTACTATAATATGTTATATTATAGTAAAAATATATAAACAATATAAAAATTCTACAGTTTTTAGTCGGTCAAATATATTGTGTAAAACTTAAAATATTTGACCGACTAAAAAGTATGAAATAATAAATAAATAAAAAAACATTTTTTAAAAATACTTTCCTTTATAAATAGTAATATGCGACTAAAAACTAATAAATAATACTAAAATTATATAATCTTTCATTCTTGTATCTAGAGTTTCAGTAATGGTCAATTGTAGTAGGGTTAACTGCAAACGTACTACATTAGAGATTCAGTAAAGGTAAAGTATAATAAAAGGGAAGTAGACCCCTTATAAATATCATTCTGATAAATTCTAATAATTCTCATAATTAATTTTGATCAGTTATACTTCCCTTTATAAGAGGTTTACTTCCCTTTTACTATACTTTACCTTTACTGAATCTCTAATCTAGTACGTTTGCAGTTAACCCTACTACAATTGACCATTACTGAAACTCTAGATACAAGAATGAAAGATTATATAATTTTAGTATTATTTATTAGTTTTTAGTCGCATATTACTATTTATAAAGGAAAGTATATTTAAAAAATGTTTTTTTTATTTATTTATTTTATATTTTCAATTCTACTGGATTTCACCAATATTTTGAAAAATTTAAATTATTACAAGAAGCGAAGAAATTTTTAAGAAAAAATAAAACATTCCGTTTTATAAAATTAGTTATAAATAAAATAAATAAAATTGTTTAGCACTTCAGAAATAACTTTTTATGAAAATTTATTTAAAATAATTAATATTTTATAAAAATATGAAAAATTTAAAATACTGAATTTTTGATAATTTTAAACGTGATGTACGGGCAAATTTATACAATCACGAACAACCTCATCAATCGCCGATTCCATATATAATTTTTTCTTTAAAATAATAAATTCTTTATAAACATAAAATTCTGTATTTTCAATAATTAAATATATAAAGATTAAAATAAATTTTAAAGATTAAAATTTTTAAGAAAATTTTTCTTAAAATTCATAAAACATATGTTACGTAAAATATACATATTTTCCGTACTCACGCTCGTAAATCAACTTTTAACCGACAAGACAGATATTTAGCACATTTATAACTATTATTAGCAAACCCCTAAGATAATGCTGCAATCCAGTAGAATTGAAAATATAAAATAAAAATATTTTTCAAATCTAAATTCAAGAAATTTTCGGTACGCATACTTTCATAATTTATATATTTTCAAACACAAATACTATTACGCAATACTCATTTCATAAGATTTTGTTATTGTAATCAATCAATAGATGGTTTGATAATAATGCTTATATTTCCTAAACTACTGGTCGGAAAATACCCTTTACGCGGACTTTTTTGTAGGGAATTGAACTACCTTTATTAATATATAAAAAAAAAATAGGTAATCGCTGAAAAAATGGAAATATTTACTTTAGAAGATGAAGTAAATTTTATATGCAAAATATTCATATATTCCATATATGTACATATATGGATTTTTGCTTTGAATATTGAGCATAAAAAATATTAGAAAGCTTTTTGATGTGAAATTTACTCAATTTGAAAGCTATTTGATTTGAAAGAAACTCAATTCTAAAACTTTTTTGAAACCTTAGCTAAACACGTGGTTTCTGGGGTACTAAAAATTGAAATATTTTAAATACTTTTTTTCCAAAAAGAGGTATATGATTTGATTACTCTGGATATATTTTTTTGTGGTTAAATTTTTTTTTCATATTATTTTTTTTTTTTAAAGGGGAAGGTGAATCATTATTATTAATGATCTCAAATTAATGATTTTAAAATAAAAAAAAAAATTGTTTCCATTATTTCTGATATAAAAAAAAAATTGCTAAATTTTATTATTGTAAGAAAAAATTGTTAATTTTTATTATTCATTATTGTAAGAAAAAATGGTGAATTTTGAATTATATAAGTTATGGGTTTATGTTGAATTTTATTATTTTTAGTATTATAAGTAATTTGTGTTACAAGTAAGGAAGTTAAATAATGTTGTAATGTAATAGAAATTATACATTTTTTTAAAAAAAAGATATACATTTTTCAGTAATAATTAAATATATAGCAAAGTTAAATAAAATGTTAAAAGAATTAAATAAAGGTTTATTACAATGTAAAAGAGATGTAAGATAGAATTAAATAAAGGTTTATTAAAATGTAAAAGAATTGTAAAATAGAATAAAATAAATGTTTATGAAAATGTAAAAGAGATATAAAATAGAATTAAATCAAGGTTTATGAAAAATGTAAAAGAAATGTAAAATTATTGTTTTGAAAATGATAAAAGAAATATTAAAAGATTTGAAAAAATGAATAAGAAAGGAATATTAAAGTTTTTGTACATGTTGAAAATTGAAATGTTAAGTATGTAATAGAAATGGAATAATAGTAAATGTTGAAAATTATTTATAAAGAAATAAATTAATAAAATTTGTAAAGTAATGAAACTGGTAAAGTTAAATGAATGATAAGCAATTCGCTCGCTTTTGTTTCAAATACAACCTTATGGCTTAAATTTGAAAAAATATGTTCTCTTCAAGAACATATTTTTTCAACTGGAGAATGGGAGGTGTTGTGTATAAATACACTGCATTATCTCAAACTAAGTAGATCATGCGTCTATGCAGACCTTTAAGACCATGCGTTTGATCAGGCCTTTAGATATTAAAGTCTAAACGTGCCTAAACTTAGTCTCCAAAAAGCTTTTCAAATTAAGGTTGTATTGATGAATTGCATGTAAACTAACGCATTTTACCTGCAACCCATATAATTTCAATGTAACGGTATTGAAATTATATGGCATAGGACCGTTTTTGCTGAATTGCAGAAAAGCGGTGCAAATCCATCGATTTTTTGTCATTCAATTAACTTGCTTTGACTGGTTGACTTCCCCTACCCAAAGTAAGGAGTCAATTAGAACAAACAATAAAAGAGAAAGATTCTGAACAATTTTCCCCTACCAAAGGTAAGGAATTGTTCAGTGTAAGTAAAATTTATTTAGAAGTTTTTAATACACGAAAACAATTTTTTGGTTTTAAATGCATTCTTCTTATATCGATATGAAAAAAAAATTTCACAGTCACAATTATTGACCTGTTTAGACATGTCTTAAACGTAAACAAAAAGGCTTTTGATTAAATAAGCAAAATTTTAATTAACGAAAATAATTTTGTAAATGCATCCTTTTTATGTTATGTACAATTATTTCACAATTTTTATAATATAAATAGAACTAGTAAACAATTTCAGTGTATCAGTCTTCCTTAAACATTTCTATGTAGAATTAGGTTTAGATTTTATTAAACTATAAAAATAAAATAATTAATTAATTATATTATAAAATAAAAAAAAATCTGTAAAGTTTCTATAAGATGGCTAAAATTTGTAATAATAGTGAAGAACCAGATGTGAAAAAAATTAAGTATGAAGATGAACTATTTAAAAATATTATCAATATGCGAAATTGATAATTATGTGAAAGAATTATTAATTTTAATAAAAGAATCTAAACAAGTCGAGACTAGAAAACATATCGAATATAAAATTGAACTGTTACAGTGCGTAAAAACATTAATACAGAAAAAAATTCCACTTGTTATTGGTGCAGGTGGTGGTGGTGATCATATTAGTATTAGTAGTAGTAATTCAAGAGTTCAGTGGGAAGTTATATAAAGTGCTTTTACAAATCGAATACGCACAGCAATTATTATAAATTTCAATCACAAGGACCCCATTGAGTTCTTAGCAGATTCGAATGATACATTAGTAAATTATAGAAAAATCTATATAGAAAAATCGAATCAAAAATGTTTAAAAGTCAATGCAACATTATGTGCAACATTATTGAATAAATCTTCAGAAGAAATTATAAAAGAAGATAAATTTTTATCTACCTCAAAGCAGATAATTGAACTATACGAAGATCACAAGGAGTGGTTTGGAAAAAAGATTCAATAAGATATACTGAGGGAACTTAGCGAATTTCAAGAAAGAGATAGTGGTTGGACTCTTTCATCAGTGAATTATTAATCAATAAATATGAATGAGTGTGATAGATTGATTGGTTCTTCATATATTGATCTTCCACCTTCAATTAAAAATAAAAAAAGCATGTATTAATGTAAATTGAAACAAATATTTCAATCCTTGAGACCTTGACTACATAGGCAAAAATTTAAGTGTTGTCCCTTTATTATGTTTACAAAACTAACATTATTACATACAATAATTAATAAATAATAATCATAATGGATATGTAATCAATAATCATACATAATGCTGTTGTTGTTGTTTGTTGTTGCTGTTGTTGTTGAATGGATTATCTAAGAAGAATTTACCACAAAATATATCTTCTACCCAATCATTGTAGAATAAGAAGATACCAGTAATCAATTCAGATTTCATTATAAAATTTATTTTTAATATTTCTATACGCCGTTTTTTACATTATTAATTTCAAATGTATTTATTTAAAAGACAATATTTTTTTTTTATAATTTAATTTTAATTTAATATTTATTAATAATAATTCTAATATTTATTAATTTATTTCTTCTTGTATTATTTTAGATTTAATATATATATAGTTATTAATTTTGTTGATATTCGACTGTGCATTTATTTTTACTATATATTCATATAAATATAATTATTGAACCTTTAATATATATAATATTTGATAATTTCATTATTCGCGATTCAAAAAAAAAATGATTATATATATTTAAATATACTAACTTAAAATTTTCATACTTAATTTATTTCTATTTATTTAAATATTTTATAAATTAATCAATTTTGTTAATTTATTTAATTTCGATACAAATTTTTTTTTATGTATCTTAAATTTTATGAGATCAATTCGTTTTATATATACTCAAAGGTATACGTTTCAATATTCATTTAATTATTTGATATTAAATATATTTTTGCTTAATTTTTAATATTTTATATAGAAAAGTAATAGGACTTACAGGAATTTATGTTTTACTCCAACGAAGCTGAATGCGCATCTGCCATGTTTTACATATATGTATATTTGCTAAAAATTTTAATGTATATTTATTCATAATTATGACCTTAAAACTTTTCTATTTTAATTTAACATATTTTATAAGTTATTTATATTATATTAATCTATTTATTTAATTATTTTATCTTAATTTATTTATTTATATATTTATATCACGGCAAAGTTATTTCGTTATTTAAAATTTTATTTGTAATGTTCGATTTATCGAGGGTGTACTGTATTTTATTGTTACCCATAAAAATATAAATTTTTAAATATAAAAGAAAATGTAATATAAAAATATGCTATTACTACAACAATCAAATCATATGGTGTATCAATAATAATTGAATATGCATAATATTAAATTTTAAATTATTTGTGATATTTACATTTTATTATATTGTATAGAATTTATTTCATACTACACAATTTCACTATTAATGACGTCACTATATGACATGAAATTTTACAATGAATATCGGGGTATTTTGGAACAGTGAACTTCATTAAAATTTTATATTTATTTTTTATTTTTTTACTTGAGTGATAATTTAATTATATATTATTTAATTTTAAATAATATTAAGTATACATAATATCATCACACTTTTATATTTATAAAAAAAATATTCTTTTAATCTTCACGTTACCAACTATTTAAATTCACTTTAATTTTTTAAATACTAATTTCTAACCACATCGAAATCCTAATTATTATTTGGTTACTATGCTAAATTTGTCTATAAATTTAGGTAAAGTTACCAACGTGACGCGGCGATCTGTAGAGGTTGACTTTGTAACCTTTCAAGGTGACTTTGACAGGACGATGGTGGCTCCATTTCATGCTCATGCTCATCATCATTTTTATCTGTTAGCTGAACGAATTCTAATTTGAAGGTTTTTTGGCAAACTCCACGATTTTTCAGCCCATATTTTCCTTTTTTTATCCTCTCAATATATTTTTCTGGAATTGAATTAATCCTCATGGCCATAAAAACTTTAAATTTAGCAAAGCTTGCCAAGATCCGCTCTCCATATTTCGGACTTTTTTAGTTTCGATGCTTTTATATTTATACATGTGATCTAGTTGATTCACAAAGTTTTCTGCCATTTTATTGTATAATGTTTGAAGTATACTTGATGAGAAATGTAAGAAATAATTAAAGTGTTCTTGCTTTTATACTTAAAATTAAAGCGTAAAACATAGAAATGACCAAAATTTTAATAAACAAAGAATTTTGTGGCTCTAAATGTATCTCTTTTTATAAAGATAAGGATATGGTTTTATTTCGTGCTTAGTAAATTGATCTCACGCAAAAATTATTGACTTGTTTAGACATGTTTTAAATGTAAACAAATAAGCCCTTGATTAAATAAACCAATTTTTAATACACGAAAATAATTTGTTGGTTTTAAATGCATTCTTCTTATATCGATATGAATTTTTTTTTTCACAGGCACAATTATTGACCTGTTTAGACATGTCTTAAACGTAAACAAAAAGGCTTTTGATTAAATAAGCAAAATGTTAATTAACGAAAATAATTTTGTAAATGCATCCTTTTTATGTTATTTGTTTTTATTTCATTTTTTTTTTTGATATTTTTTTTTTTGTTCATTACAAATATATTTAAACCTGCTTAAAATTAATTTTGTGTTTTGTCTGTTACAAATTTAATTTTTTTCGATTTTTATTTTATAGAATAATAATTTTTTAATTCAATTTTTTTTTTTTTTTTTACAAATTCAATTTATATGTTAATTTAATTTTAATTATTTAATTTTTACAAATTCATCTTTTATTTTTAATTTGAAATTTATTTTTATTTTCAATAGTTTTCTCTAATAATTTAAAATTTTTGTTGAACAATTTATTTATTTTGTTCGATGTTTTGTGTAAATGTCTATCTTGTTTTAATCGCTGGATCTCATTTATTATTGTGCTTCGTTGTTTCTTCTCTGTTGATTTTTCTAATATTTTATATAATTGCGCCAGCTGTTTTCTGTAGTGTACCAGCTTGTTGTTATTGTATTTTGCCGCCTTCTGTACTCTTCCAAAGAAATTTTCTTCGTGTCCATCTTTATTATTTAAGAAGCAAAGGTTTGCTCTTTGGTCTTGGCTATACTAGCCTTAAATCCGTGTTATTTGGCGCGGAAGCCTTTTCTGAAATACCAATATTTTAAAAAGGTTTGGAAGCCAACAAATGCTTATAATTGAAAGGCTTAAGCAACCTAAATGAAATATGAGTTTGCAAGTTTGATTCTGATTTATTTCAAATTTTTCGACCCTTTATATATGGTTCCTTACTTACTAATACAATTAAAAATAACTGATAATTTTATATAATTCAATTCTTAATACTTATAAACTAATTATTACAATTAAATTACTTAACACTAAAAATATAACAGTTTTCATTTACATTGTTTTTATATCATCGTATGACCGTATGATATTAAAATAAAAGAAGTTCAGTATAAATTAAATCGCGGTTATGTGTATACATACATCCTTACCCTTTAAAGGATTTTTTTTTTTTTTTTAATTTTCTTTAGGTTATTATTATGTACCGTTTTAAGTTTATTTTTAATATTTATAATTTAATTTACTCCTTTTCTTTCGATGATCTTATATGGACCATTAAAAAGATAATCTAGCTTTTTACGATTTTTGATTTTCAACATCACCTTATCACATATTTTAAGATTTGATGGATTGATATTTTGATCATATTGTTTTTTTCTATTTCCTTTTTCTTTTATTAAAATTTTTCTCCCGTTTTTTAATGAAAAAAGTAATTTAAATAATTATCATAATTTGAAAACTTTAATTCGTGTTTTTCTATTTGTGATATTTTTGTATGAAGTTTAGGTGAAGTACCAAAAATTAGTTCAAAAGGTGTATATTGAGTAGAGAATAAGGTGTTGTATTATAACAAAATAAATAAAATGGTATTAATTCAACCCAATTTGTACTGTGTGTACAAGTTAAGAAAAATTCATTTAATACTCTGTGATTACGTTCTCAAGAGCCAAATGTTTCGTGGTGGTACGGAGTTGATTTCTGATGATTTATTTTGAATGTTTTACATATATGTGTAAAAAGTTCATTAATAAATTCGGTTCCTAAATCAGTTTTAAAAATTTTTATGTTTCCATATCTAAGTATAATTTTATCTGTAATTATTTTTGCTATTGTAATAGCATCTTTACTTTCAATGGGGTAAGCCTCTACATATTTGGTCAATTCACATTGAATTGTTAATATAATATAAAATTGGTATATATTTTTAAAGGACCTACTGTATCAATTTGTACGGTTTCGAATGCTTTATTTGTCGTGTCTGTTATTACTAATGGTTATTTAATATTCTTTGTTTGTTTTGATTTTGCACATATTTCGCAATTCTGTACGTAATTTTTTATCGTTCTATGCATATTCTTCCATATATATTTTGTTTAATTTTTATTAACATTTTTCTACTATCTATGTGTCCACTTGTTGGTTCATCATGATTTTCTTTTAATATTTTATTAATTTCATTTGTATCTATAATTTTAATGGGTGCTGTGAATAGTATAATTTTTAATTTTATTGTAGACTTATCGTCATTTTGTATTTTATTGAATATTTCTTTAAATTCATTGTTTTTAATGTAATTAAATATAATATCTTTGTTATCTAAAGCAACATGATAAATGTTACTTTTGCATAAAGTATTTTTTAATTTATTAAATATTTGTGTTAAATCGATTTGGTTTTTATTAAATTGCAGTTCTATATTTTTATTTATATTTATTTTTATTTCTTTAATATCAGTTTCTATAAATCTAAGTTTTTTAACATTTTTGATATCTGCGATAGAAATACCTTGCCATATGTGAAGGTGATCAGTCTTCTGGTTTGCTATTCCTAAAATATTATAATTTTGTCTCTTAGTTTTACTTCTAATTATTACGTTAACTATTTTATTTTGTGTATACTCTTTTGTATGATACCATCTGATGTATCTGAATCAATAAGTATTCGTGATAAATCGTCAGCATTGGTATTCATTTTACCTTGCTTATATATAATTTTAAAATCATAATCACTTAAATCTAACCGAATTCGTGTCATTTTTGACGATGGGCACTTATGTGCGACTAAACCGACTAATGGTCTGTGGTCTGTTACCACTATAAATTGCGTGCCGTAAATATATGGGCGACAAATGTTATTGCCCAATGTATTGCTAATAATTCCTTTTCAATAATTGGTTTTTTAGTTCAGCAGGATTTAATGTTTTGCTTGCATACGAAATGGGTAGGTCATTACCTATTTCCCCTTGCGAAAGTACCGTACCGAAAGCTGATTGTGAAGCGTCTGTTGTAATAATAAATGGTTTTGAATAATCCGGATATTTTAATATTGGTGGATTAATTAATTTATTTTTTAAATTTTCTAATGATTCTGTACATGAATCATCCCAGTTAAATATAGTTTTCTTTTTGGTTAAATCGTTTAAAGGTTTTGCAATTTCTGTGAAATTTGGTATAAACCTACGGTAGTAGTTACAAAATGCTACAAATATTTTAATGTCATCACAATTTTTGGGAATCGGGTAATTTTTAATGACAGAAAATTTCTTTAAATCAGTTTTGATCCCTTTATCTGTGATTAAATGGCCTAAGTAAATTACTTCTTTTTGTAAAAAAATGCATTTTTCCGGATTTAATTTTAAATTGAATTTTCGTAATTGTTCAAAAACTTTTATTAAATTTTGGTTGTGGTGAGTTATTGAATTACCAAAAATTATTATATCATCCACGTAAATAAATGCTTCTGAATTAAGACCAGATAAATCAATGGTGAGCATTCTTTGGAAACTATTTGACGAAACTTTTAATCTGAAAGGTAATCTTTTAAATTGAAAATGTCCATTATTGGATGAAAAGTTGTGTATGGTCTTGATTTATTATCTAATGGTATTTGATGGAATGAACTGATTAGATCTAGTGTTGAGAAATATTTTGCATTTCCTAAACTGTCTAGAACGTCTTCCAGTTGAGTTAAAGGAAATTTATCATTTTGAATTTTCTTATTTAATTGTCTAAAGTCCACTACTAATCGCCATTTCTTGTTATCATTTTCTGATTTCTTTGGGACTAATAATAATGGAGAATTATAAGGGCTAATTGAATGTTCAATTATATCTTCTTTTAAAAGTCTTTCGACTTGATTATTCATCTCTGTTAATTGAGATTGAGGTAATCTATAATTTTTTATATATACTGGGTTTTTATCTTCTAAATTTAAGTTTTGTGTATAAAAATTGTTTGTACTTAATTTGTCATTCGGTAGATAAAAAATATCAGCGTATTTTTTACAAATCTGTATCATTGATTGATATGTTTTTGGATCATTTTGGTTTATTCTTAAAATTTTCTTTAATGTTTCAAATCTATTTTCATAATTATTATTTATTTTTAAAATATTATAATTTTGTAATGGGACCATTTCTGGTTTGATATTATCAATTGTAATATCAGTATCGCATGTATTTAATATTTTGATATGTGCTATACCTTCTTTTGGTATAATAGAATTTGCTATGAATATGCCTGAAGAAATTTCTTGGTTTAATATTACACTGTCTTCATTTCTTTCTATATTTATTTGACAAATGAATTCAGACCGAGCTTATTTATGTTGGTTGAATTTATTGGTATTGAAAATTCTTCATTATAATACGTTATTAATAATTCTAAAGTTTCAAAATTAATTTTTGCTAAAAAATATTGTAAAAAATCGCGACCTAATATTCCATCGGTTTTTATAGGAAAGTTATTTTGACCGATATGCAATTTAATTGGAAATTTATTATCTTGAAATTGGAAATCTGTATTTATAGTACCCAATGATTTTTGTACTTGATTACTGATGCCAGTAATAGTGCAAATTTGTTCATCATTTATATCATTTTCATTAATAAATTGTTGTTTTATTATCGAAATATCTGCTCCTGTATCAATCAAAAATTTTATTGGATGACTAGCATTTTTTAGAATTAGTGTAATATTAAATGAAGTGGAAACATTTTCAAAATTATTTATGCGATATTTAGGGCATTTATCTCCCCGATCAACTGGTGATCTGTGTCGGGGGTATCCGCGTTTCCCGATACCATTGAATTTATATTTTTATTTCTTTTGTAATTATTATTAGAATTGTTATTATTATTACCATAATTATTTCTAAAACCATTATTTCTAAAATTATTATTTGGGAATCTTGTGTTATTATTTCTGTAATTGTTATCTTGAGGATTATTACTATCGTATTGACGAGTTTGTTGGTTATTAAAATATCTTCTACCTGACGTATTTCTGTTACTATTATTGTTATAGTTACTATAATTATTTCTAAAATTACCATTTCTTTAATTATTATTATAATTTTGATTTCTGTATGAATAGTTATTTGAATATCTTCTATTAATTTGATATATATTTGTATTAGTTTTATTATTTGTATCTGTTTCTAAAGCTAATTTTGTGGCTTCACTAAAAGTTTTTGGTTGAGCCGCTAAAAAACTGAATGAATCGGTTCTTTAAGATTTTATTTTAAACATTGCAGTGCAAATTGATCATTAAGTTTTGTAATGATTTTTGTAGCTGCTTCATCTTCTTCCACAGATTGGGTCATATTTAATTCATTTATTAATATTTCTAATTTTTCTATAAATTTTGAAGTAGAAATTGTTTTATTATTACAAAGTTCACAAATTTCATTATGTATCTTTGTATATGTTCTAGTATTAGTAAAATTTTTATTTAAAATAATTTTTAAATCATCATACATTTTGGGATTTTTCTCATTAATTAATTTATTTTTAACTTTTTGTGAAATTTTGATAGTATAAATAAATTTAATTAGTTTTTCGCGATCAGCATCTTTAGTTACTTCATATATATACGCAACAATATTTAAAAATTCTTGAATTTGTTCATGTGAACCATCAAAAATTGGGATAATTTTATTTGAATTTGCTATATTAAACTCCATTTTTTGTTCTAAAATATATGTTAAATATGATTTTATTTGTTTATATATTACAAGATATTCTTCTTGTAAATTACGTTTACCGCATTTAATGTCTGAATCTCTTAATTCTTGAATGTATTGTGCTTTATAATTATTTATTTTTTCTAATTCTACCTTAATTTCTTCATCTGTATATTCAGTTTTTAGATTTGCTTTCAGCTCTTCTAAATCTTTTATATACACTCTGAAATGTTCATCTGCCATTAATATTTCAAATCATGATTATCATTTAACTAAATATTTCTTTCTATATAAAAAATCTAAAATATTTTTCGAAAAAAAAAACAATATTTTCGAAAAATTGGTTTTTCGAAAATATTTTAAAAATGGTTATTGGGGTGATGTTTTTAAAAACAAAATCGCAAAATGTCAAAAAAAAGAATTTTCGTTTACTAAAAATGGTTATTGGGGTGATGTTTTTAAAAACAAGATCGCAAAATGTCAAAAAAAAAAATTTTGTTTACCAAAACAAATTTCATAATAATAATTACTAATTGAATAAAGTGAAATATTTTGTATATGTATATGTGTGTGCAAAATTTATACTTCTTTTATTTTTGTGAATATAATACAGAATTATTTGTTTTTATTTCATTTGTTTTTTTTTATATTTTTTTTTTAGTTCATTACAAATATATTTAAACCTACTTAAATATATTTTCAATTGCTGGAGATACGGGATAATGACGTTGTTTAATTGGTTTTGCATCACCCACATCAATAACATGACTTAAAATTTTAGTTTTACCCAATCCATTCTTCTGAAACGATGGAAAAGCATTTTTCACAACTTCTAACTTCGCTATTTGTTCTTTATTCAGAGAATGCATATTAGAATCTTTTTTATGTCCTCCGAAATCTCGCCTATTATTCCCGGAGCAATATTAAAGGTTTTCCAAAAATTGATTCCTAAATAACAATTTTGGGTAAGTGATGGAACAATTAAGAATAATATCTTTTTCGTTTCACCACGAAAGGTTACATCTGTGTATATACTACCTCGTACCGTTTGTTTACCTCCGTCAGCAGTTTTAACTTCTGAGCTAAACTTTGCATAAGGTAAATTAGAGTTTAATAATTCTTTAGCACTATCGAAACTTATACAACTTGCGGTCGCTCCACTGTCTAATAAACCTAGTATGTTTTTCCCAAAAACTTTTATTTCGGCATATGAGCGAACGTCATTTTCTAAAGTAGTGATAGATGAAATTACAAGATTTCCATTTTGCTGTAAATTGCTTCCAATGATAACGATATCTAAGGGAAGAGCGTTTATGGATCTGATTAATTGGTTCTGTTTCATTAATTGTTGATACCATCAACTTTATTATCAAAACAATTTTTACGAGTAAGTTTATAATCTTTCAATCTTTGTTGATACGGTTTTATGTTATATAAGTGTGGTTCCTCACCACTACTATCAATATTTCGTTTTAAAATAGAAATATTTGTTTTATCCCATTTAAATTTATCATTTACTTTTTCGGGAAGTAACTGATGTTGTTGTACCCCCGATTCAACAAGTTTTTTGTTCGACAAATTTTGCAATTTGGTTTATAAATATTTTTAGCTCCACAGCCATAACAAAATATTTTTGGGGGTAAAAAACACTCGGTAAAACGATGCCCTATTACTTCGCAATTCCAATAATAATTTTTTAATTCAATTTTTTTTTTTTTTTACAAATTCAATTTATATGTTAATTTAATTTTAATTATTTAATTTTTACAAATTCATCTTTTATTTTTAATTTGAAATTTATTTTTATTTTCCATAGTTTGCTCTAATAATTTAAAATTTTTGTTGATCAATTTATTTATTTTGTTCGATGTTTTGTGTAAATGTCTATCTTGTTTTAATCGCTGGATCTCATTTATTATTGTGCTTCGTTGTTTCTTCTCTGTTGATTTTTCTAATATTTTATATAATTGCGCCAGCTGTTTTCTGTAGTGTACCAGCTTACCACCTCGTTTGCGTTTTTGTTGCTGCTGGATGTTGTTGTTGTTTTCTGTAGTTTTGTTGTTGTTGTTTTCTGTATTTGTTGTTTTTTGCCGCCTTCTGTACTCTTTCAAAGAAATTTTCTTCGTGTCCATCTATATATTGGATCACGGGCAGGATCGCCATGTAATATAAAAAAGTTGGATATATATAAAGATATTAAACATATTTATATATTCCTCTATGGCCTACGAATATGGCAAAGTTATACGTTACCTTTATTATTTAAGAAGCAAAGGTTTGCTCTTTGGTCTTGGCTATACTAGCCTTAAATTCGTATTATTTGGCGCGGAAGCCTTTTCTGTAATTCCAATATTTTAAAAGGCTTTGGAAGCCAACAAATGCTTATAATTGAAAGGCTTAAGCAAGCCGAAATAAAATATGAGAATGCAAGTTTGATTCTGATTTATTTTAAATTTTTCGACCCTTTATATATGGTTTCTTACTTACTAATACAATTAAAAATAACTAATATTTTTATATAATTCAATTCTAAATACTTATAAACTAATTATTACAATTAAATTACTTAACACTAAAAATATAACAGTTTTCATTTACATTGTTTTTATATCATCGTATGATCGTATGATATTAAAATAAAAGAAGTTCAGTATAAATTAAATCGCGGTAATGTGTATACATAACAATAATGTTTGAAGTATACTTGATGAGAAATGTAAGAAATAATTAAAGTGTTCTTGCTTTTATACTTAAAATTAAAGCGTAAAACATAGAAATGACCAAAATTTTAATAAACAAAGAATTTTGTGGCTCTAAATGTATCTCTTTTTATAAAGATAAGGATATGGTTTTATTTCGTACTTAGAAAATTGATCTCACGCAAAAATTATTGACTTGTTTAGACATGTTTTAAATGTAAACAAATAAGCCCTTGATTAAATAAACCAATTTTTAATACACGAAAATAATTTGTTGGTTTTAAATGCATTCTTCTTATATCGATATAAAAAAAAAATTCACAGGCACAATTATTGACCTGTTTAGACATGTCTTAAACGTAAACAAAAAGGCTTTTGATTAAATAAGCAAAATTTTAATTAACGAAAATAATTTTGTAAATGCATCCTTTTTATGTTATGTACAATTATTTCACAATTTTTATAATATAAATAGAACTAGTAAACAATTTCAGTGTATCAGTCTTCCTTAAACATTTCTATGTAGAATTAGGTTTAGATTTTATTAAACTATAAAAATAAACTAATTAATTAATTAAAAATCGAATCAAAAATGTTTAAAAGTCAATGCAACATTATGTGCAACATTATTGAATAAATCTTCAGAAGAAATTATAAAAGAAGATAAATTTTTATCTACCTCAAAGCAGATAATTGAACTATACGAAGATCACAAGGAGTGGTTTGGAAAAAAGATTCAATAAGATATACTGAGGGAACTTAGCGAATTTCAAGAAAGAGATAGTGGTTGGACTCTTTCATCAGTGAATTATTAATCAATAAATCATCAGTGAATTATTAATCAATAAATATGAATGAGTGTGATAGATTGATTGGTTCTTCATATATTGATCTTCCACTTTCAATTAAAAATAAAAAAAGCATGTATTAATATAAATTGAAACAAATATTTCAATCCTTGAGACCTTGACTACATAGGCAAAAATTTAAGTGTTGTCCCTTTATTATGTTTACAAAACTAACATTATTACATACAATAATTAATAAATAATAATCATAATGGATATGAAATCAATAATCATACATAATGCTGTTGTTGTTGTTTGCTGTTGTTTGTTGTTGCTGTTGTTGTTGAATGGATTATCTAAGAAGAATTTACAACAAAATATATCTTCTACCCAATCATTGTAGAATAAGAAGATACCAGTAATCAATTCAGATTTCATTATAAAATTTATTTTTAATATTTCTATACGCCGTTTTTTACATTATTAATTTCAAATGTATTTATTTAAAAGACAATATTTTTTTTATAATTTATATTTAATTTAATATTTATTAATAATAATTCTAATATTTATTAATTTATTTTTTCTTGTATTATTTTAGATATATAATATAGTATATAATATAGTATATAATATATATATATATATATATATATATATATATTATATATACTACCGCCTAAATTAAATAAATTCCGGAAAATTTGGAAAAATATGAAAAATGTTAAAGCAAATTTAAAGATAAGCAACACATCGTCCTGTCAAAGTCACCTTGAAAGGTTACAAAGTCAACCTCTACAGATCGCCGCGTCACGTTGGTAACTTTACCTAAATTTATAGACAAATTTAGCATAGTAACCAAATAATAATTAGGATTTCGATGTGGTTAGAAATTAGTATTTAAAGATTAAATAAAGTTAGATAAATTAAATATGAATAGTGAATTTAATATAAATAATATAAAACCAATAATAAATTACTACATTTTCAAATTAAAAATTTAAGTCAATTTAAATAGTTGGTAACGTGAAGATTAAAAGAATATTTTTTTTATAAATATAAAAGTGTGATGATATATACTTAATATCATTTAAAATTAAATAATATATAATTAAATTATCACTCAAGTAAAAAAAAAAAAATTAAATATAAAATTTTAATGAAGTTCACTGTTCCAAAATACCCCGATATTCATTGTAAAATTTCATGTCATATAGTGACGTCATTAACAGTGAAATTGTATACATAGTATGAAATAAATTCTATACAATATAATAAAATGTAAATATCACAAATAATTTAAAATTTAATATTATGCATATTCAATTATTATTGATACACCATATGATTTGATTGTTGTAGTAATAGCATATTTTTATATTACATTTTCTTTTATATTTAAAAATTTATATTTTTATGGGTAACAATAAAATACAGTACACCCTCGATAAATCGAACATTACAAATAAAATTTTAAATAACGAAATAACTTTGCCGTGATATAAATATATAAATAAATAAATTAAAATAAAATAATTAAAAAAATAGATTAATATAATATAAATAACTTATGAAATATGTTAAATTAAAATAGAAAAGTTTTAGGGTCATAATTATGAATAAATAAACATTAAAATTTTTAGCAAATATTCATATATGTAAAACAAGGCAGATGCGCATTCAGCTTCCTTGGAGTAAAACATAAATTCCTGTAAGTCCTATTTTTTTCTATATAAAATATTAAAAATTAGGCAAAAATATATTTAATATTAAATAATTAAATGAATATTGAAACATATATCTTTGAGTATATATAAAACGAATTGATCTCATAAAATTTAAGATACATAAAAAAAAATTTGTATCGAAATTAAATAAATTAACAAAATTGATTAATTTATAAAATATTTAAATAAATAGAAATAAATTAAGTATGAAAATTTTAAATTAGTATATTTAAATATATATAATCATTTTTTTTTTGAATCGGGAATAATGAAATTATCAAATATTATATTTATTAAAGGTTCAATAATTATATTTATATGAATATATAGTAAAAATAAATGCACAGTCGAATATCAACAAAATTAACAACTATATATATATATTATATCTAAAATAATACAAGAAGAAATAAATTAATAAATATTAGAATTATTATTAATAAATATTAAATTAAAATTAAATTATAAAAAAAAATATTGTCTTTTAAATAAATACATTTGAAATTAATAATGTAAAAAACGGCGTATAGAAATATTAAAAATAAATTTTATAATGAAATCTGAATTGATTACTGGTATCTTCTTATTCTACAATGATTGGGTAGAAGATATATTTTGTGGTTAATTCTGCTTAGATAATCCATTCAACAACAACAGCAACAACAAACAACAACAACAGCATTATGTATGATTATTGATTACATATCCATTATGATTATTATTTATTAATTATTGTATGTAATAATGTTAGTTTTGTAAACATAATAAAGGGACAACACTTAAATTTTTGCCTATGTATTCAAGGTCTCAAGGATTGAAATATTTGTTTCAATTTACATTAATACATGCTTTTTTTATTTTTAATTGAAGGTGGAAGATCAATATATGAAGAACCAATCAATCTATCACACTCATTCATATTTATTGATTAATAATTCACTGATGATTTATTGATTAATAATTCACTGATGAAAGAGTCCAACCACTATCTCTTTCTTGAAATTCGCTAAGTTCCCTCAGTATATCTTATTGAATCTTTTTTCCAAACCACTCCTTGTGATCTTCGTATAGTTCAATTATCTGCTTTGAGGTAGATAAAATTTTTTCTTCTGTTATATTTTTTTCTGAAGATTTATTCAATAATGTTGCACATAATGTTGCATTGACTTTTAAACATTTTTGATTCGATTTTTCTATATAGATTTTTCTATTATTTACTAATGTATCATTCGAATCTGCTAAGAACTCAATGGGGTCCTTGTGATTGAAATTTATAATAATTGCTGTGCGTATTCGATTTGTAAAAGGACTTTATATAACTTCCCACTGAACTCTTGAATTACTACTACTAATACTAATATGATCACCACCACCACCTGCACCAATAACAAGTGGAATTTTTTTCTGTATTAATGTTTTTACGCACTGTAACAGTTCAATTTTATATTCAATGTGTTTTCTAGTCTCGACTTGTTTAGATTCTTTTATTAAAATTAATAATTCTTTCACATAATTATCAATTTCGCATAAATATTTTTAAATAGTTCATCTTCATACTTAATTTTTTTCACATCTGGTTCTTCACTATTATTACAAATTTTAGCCATCTTATAGAAACTTTAAAGAATTTTTTTATTTTATAATATAATTAATTAATTATTTTATTTTTATAGTTTAATAAAATCTAAACCTAATTCTACATAGAAATGTTTAAGGAATACTGATACACTGAAATTGTTTACTAGTTCTATTTATATTATAAAAATTGTGAAATAATTGTACATAACATAAAAAGGATGCATTTACAAAATTATTTTCGTTAATTAAAATTTTGCTTATTTAATCAAAAGCCTTTTTGTTTACGTTTAAGACATGTCTAAACAGGTCAATAAGTGTGCCTGTGAAAAAAAATTTCATATCGATATAAGAAGAATGCATTTAAAACCAACAAATTATTTTCGTGTATTAAAAATTGGTTTATTTAATCAAGGGCTTATTTGTTTACATTTAAAACATGTCTAAACAAGTCAATAATTTTTCCGTGAGATCAATTTTCTAAGTACGAAATAAAACCATATCCTTATCTTTATAAAAAGAGATACATTTAGAGCCACAAAATTCTTTGTTTATTAAAATTTTGGTCATTTCTAGGTTTTACGCTTTAATTTGACATTGACCGCTTTAAGGTGACTTTGACAGGACGATGTGTTGCTTGTCTTTAAATTTTCTTTAAAGTTTTTCATATTTTTCCAAATTTTCTCGAATTTATTTAATTTAGGCGGTAGTATATTATATATATATAAAAAAAACCCTAGTGTCCATAAAAACAAATTGCATTAGTGCAATACAAAAAAAATCAAAGATTATAATATACCTTTTTTTTAGGAGTCACTTATATTCCAAAAATTAAGTAAATTAATTATTAATGTATCTATTAATAATTATAATTATTTTTCTGCAACACTGGAATCTACACTAATATAAGTATTTTTGAATAATTATAAAAAAAAAAAATTACACTAATTTACCCAATTTTAATATTTTCACGATATATAAAAAAAAACTATATTTTAAATCCACTACTAATGTCAACGATTACTGGCTTCAAAATGCTTTTCTCTCAGACCATAATTAATTTATTCGTATTTAATCGTGACGTATTTTAATTATATATTTTATTTTTAGTATTTCCGTTTGCATTTTGTAATACTGACAACTGCACTACACGAATTACTACAGGGTGGTAATAAATTTTTAATATCGAAAGACTAGATTTCGAAATTGAATATCTTAACGAAATAATTGCAATATTTTATTAAATTATTATTTGGAACTAAATTTTAATATTTGTTTTAGTTTAAATTAAAATCAGATGAATTTATATTTATGTTATTGTATGTTAATTATTATCATATTATTTATAGTTTTGTTGTAAATTTTACGATTTTTTTTAAAAAAAAAATCAAGTATTAAAAATCTGTGCGCACGCTACAAGATATGGTAAACAACATTGTAAATGAAATTCTTCAAACTTTATCTATAATGAAAGTATAATTTCTTATTTATTTTATTTATTTACGTTTAACTCAAACAATTACAAATTTATAAGTTATACAAAATTAAATCTTAAATCTAAAAACTTCTTCTTCTTAGTGTACCACTCCGTTCCGGAGGTTGGTCATCATTGCTCGTACGTGGTCTTTAGATTTTACTTTTCTAAGTAGCTCGATGGTAGGCATACCAAACCAATCTGCTAGATTCTCTAACCACGAAATTCGTTTACGACCTCTGCTTCTTCTGCCTGCTATTTTTCCCTGGAGTGCTAGTTGAAGGAGTCGGTATTTATTATTTCGCATAATATGTCCTAAATAGCTGAGCTTTCTTTTTTTTATGTTGAATAATAAATATTTTTCTGCTCTAATACGATTCATTACTTCTACATTGGTGACGTGCTCTCTCCATGATATTTTCAATATTCTCCTGTAGGTCCAAAGTTCGAATGCTTCAATTTTCTTCATTTCATTCTTACTTAATGTCCAAGCTTCCACGCTATACAGAAGAATTGGCCAAACATAACACTTAAGCATTCGTATTTTTAATGCTAAGCTTACCTCACTCTTACAGAATAAATTTGACATTTTCCTGAAAGTTGATCTCGCTTGTTCTATTCTAGAACTTACTTCTATTTTATTTGTAGCATTGGATTCTATAATTGTGCCTAGATATTTTATTTTTTGCACCCTTTCAACTACTACGTTCCTTAATGTTAATTTGTGTTGAATATTCGGACTTTTGCCAATCACCATGTATTTTGTTTTTTTTATATTCATCTTTAGGCCATACTTTTCACAACTCAAATTCAATTTCTCCAACATGTTACTTAAATCATCTGCATTTTCCGCTAATAAGACTGCATCATCAGCAAATTTAATCACATTTATAGGTTCACCATTAATTTTGATACCAAAATCTAGCTCATTGATGGATTCTTTAAAAATTTCTTCCGCATACGCATTAAACAAGAGTGGTGAAAGTATGCACCCCTGTCTAACTCCCTTTTTAATACTGATGCTATCAGTGATACCATCTTCAGTTTTAATATCAGCTGATTGATTCCAATATAGATTAGCAATTATACGAATATCATTACTATCTAACCCTTTGTCAATAAGAATTTGCACCAGTTTGTCATGTTTGACTTTATCGAAGGCTTTTTCGAAGTCTATGAAACAAACATGAACTTCGACGTTCATATCACGACATCTTTGGATTATTGAATTGAACGTAAATAGTGCGTCTCTCGTACCTAAAGCTCTCCTGAAACCAAATTGCGACTCACTTATATCGATTTCTAGCTTTCTATATATTCTTTCGTGAATTATTTTAAGAAATTTTTTTAGAGTGTGACTCATCAAACTAATGGTACGAAAGTCACCATATTCAGAAGCCTTATTTTTTTTTGGAAGAAGAGTAAATGTCGATTTTAGCCAATCATCAGGAACTACCCCAGATTCATAAATTCTATTAAATATGTCGGTAAGTATCTTAATACCATCATCATCCAATAATTTTAAAATTTCATTAGGAATTTTGTCAGGACCAGTTGCTAAACGATTTTTTGATTTTGAAATGGCTGATTTGACTTCGTCCTCTAATATTCTTGGCCCATCATGACTCTCAAAGACCGGAACATCAGCTCTAATGTCATCGAATAGTTCTATTACATATTCTCTCCACCTATTTAGTTTATCTGAACCATTGACGATAATACGGCCATTTGTATCTTTTAGAGCTCCATTACTATTTCTGGACTGCTTATTTGTTGCCAATTTAATTTTTTTATGTAGTTTAAAATAATCATGTTTTTTTTCCAAATTTTCGATTTCTAGGCACTGCGTTTCCCAGAATTTATTCTTGGCTTCTCTAATTTTCTTCTTTATATTTCTGTTGAATTCTTTATATTTTGTAGGATTTGATGTTTTATATTTTTGTCTCTCATTCATTAATAACAAGATCTCGTTTGTCATCCATTATTATTATTTAATTCAATACCAATATCTACTAATGGCTTTTTAAATTTATTCCATTTACTGTTGACATTCTGATCATCTGTTATTAATATCTTGTCTCTTTTTACCATTACATTTAATTTTGCACTGTACAAATCTTTATTTTTTGGTGTTTCTAAAATAGAGAGGTTACTTTTATTTAATATATTTTTCTTACCGACATTTTTCAATGTGATTCTAATATTTGCTACAACTGGCACATGATCTGATTGTATGTCTGCACTTGGATACGTTTTGGCTGATTTTATCGCGTTTCTAAAACGACTATTGATTAAAATAAAATCGATTTGATTCTTTATTATCGCATCAGTATTATTTTTTGGTGACGTCCAAGTATACAAACGCCTATTCGGCATATTGTACCAAGTATTGCTTATAACTAATTCGTTGTCGATGCAAAAATCAATTAATCTGTTTCCTCTAAGATTTCTTGTCAAAGACCGTATTTGCCAACTATATTACCTACTGTGCCGCATCCAACCTTTGCGTTGAAATCACCCAAGATGATGTAACATCTTCTTTTTTTGTTGCATTTAGCAATTCTTCCAATTCACCATAAAATTCCTCTATAATATTATCATCACAGTCGGACGTTGGTGCATAGACTTGGATTAGGTTAACTAGATTTTTTTTAGATTTTAACTGTATTAATAACAGTCTATCAGATTTCTGAACTATACTTGTGATGCTGTTTTTGTATTTCTTCGATATTAGAAAACCAACACCTTTTCTATGTTCATCATCAGCTCCAGAATATATGAAGTAATTCATCAATCTAAAAACTAAAAAACTAAAAAATATGAAATATATATAAAAATATAAATATACGTATATTATGAATTATACAATAAATGTATTACTTAATGAAAAAACATTAAACAATATGAAATAGTAAATTGCTGTTTGCATCTACTAAAATAAAAAATATTTGGTAATGCTATGACACTTGCAACAGTATTTCTTTTTTGTTAATTTCTTTTGTTGACGAAAGGTCAATGTGGTTTTTATACCTGTTAATTTCTATAATCATTCTATTAATAGGCTCGTATTTTTCATAATTCGTTCGGTTAAATATTACATTGAATATATTTTCTGACCGGAACCGATTACTGTTATTACGTTGTGGAATTAGTATGGTTTTTGTATAATAGGAATCAATTTGGCCATTTTAAACTTGAACAATGAAAAGATATCAGCAATTAACCTCCTTGATTCAAGGGATTTTAATTGTAAAAGATTCAATCTTTTCCTGTATGGAGGTAGTATCAATGGATTTAACCATTGTAAATTACGAAGAGCATACCTTAAAAATTTTTTTTACACTGATTCAATCCTTTTTATGTGATCAAGATAAAAAGGTGACCAAACTTGACTTGCGTATTCAAGAATAGGTCTTACAAGTGAAATATATAACGATTTAAAAATATAAGAATCATCGAATTTTTTAGACCATCTCTTGATAAAACCCAACATTGAGTTTGCTTTGTTCAGCATAGCATCAAAATGGAATTTAAAAGTCAATTTGCTATCAAAGTATACGCCTAGATCCTTGAAACATGTGACTCTTGTAATTTGCATATTATCAAATGTATAGTTACTGGTTTCGTGCGTCTGCTGTATGTTATTAAAGCACATTTTTTAATGTTTAATAATAAGTTGTTATAAGTTGAATTGAGATCATCCTGTAGTGTGACAGTCAGATGATGATAAAATTTTCTTATAAATTTTCATATCATCTGCGTAAAGTCCCAGTTTACTATTCTTAATGACAGTTGATATATCATTAATAGAAATAATAAAAATAAATGGGCCAAAGTGACTTGCCCTGTGGCATACCAGAATTTGCAAAGTAGGGATCAGAAGTAGCAGATCTAAATTTAACGCAATAACTTCTATTTTCTAGATAAAAATTAATCCAATCAATTAAGAATAAGGGAACACCCATTTTCTTAAGTTTAAGGCAAATTACACTATGAGTTAAAAGATTAAAAGCTTTACTCAGATCAGTATAAATTACATCGGTCTGATACCCAGCCATATTGTTTAAGAAAATATAGAAAGTTTCAACCAAATTGGTAACAGTTGATCTGCCTTTCATGAAACCATGTTGGTTTGGAATTAACAGTCCAGAAAAATGGCTATAGATGGAGTAAACCAGGTTGGGCTAGAGTTGAAATCTCTGTTACGAATAAAAGGAACATGCTAAATTGATGTAATAGAGTTTCATAAAAACGGCTAACTGATAAATCAATATCAACACATTCTAATAAAGTGTCAAAGTCAATTGATAATAAGAAATTATTTAATGCTCTAAAAATTATAACTATAAGTTACAACTGGCACTGAATGATTAGGGCTGTTATAGCAATAAGTAAAACTAATGGGTGGATGAAAGTTATCAACATTTACAAGTGGTAACATATTATGAATTTCACTCATATTAACGCAATCAGATGAAAAAATAAGGTCTAACTGTTTACCAAGATAGTTTTTTTATGTTAGAGACCTGTTGAAGATAATTTGAGTTAATACCATCTATTAATATATGTTCGGTATTACTGCATATATTACACGGAATTAAAAAAGATTCCCCATTCCAAATAGAATTAGAATAAAATAGATTCCAAACTAAATTAGGTAGGTTAAAATCACCGCATAACACTCACTCATCAGATGGACTAATTTGAGATGAGATAATAATCAATTGCTTGACAATACCTTGGATATGTATCATAATTAGAATTTGGAGGGATGTAACAACATAATATGAATATGAATTGCTACAATTTCGATATCAATAAATTGAGATAACGATATCTCTTTACTGTTAAAGTTGTTCTTAATGGCAATTAATACACCCCCACCTTTAGGTGTAATGCTGTTAGTTGCATTATTATACGTATCCTCTCTAAATACAGAATAGGAATAATCAAATAGTTCTAAAAAGTTAATCGTGGGAGATAACCAAGTTTCTGTTAAAAGGTAGACATCAAAATCTAATTTTTTGGAGTTTAAAAAAACAATAGAAGTTTTGGGACTTAAGCCTCTCACGTTATTGGTAATAAAATGTAATATTTGAAATTGAACTATTTGGTGCAACTAACAGAATTATTTGTTAAGTTTATTAGGTTATTAGGAACACGGCCGAAAATATTTATATTCGGTTTCTCTATTTCTTTGAAGGTAATTTCTTCTTTTATTATTAACATATGAACCATATGTTTTCAGATCGGTTTCAGCAAGCTCACGAGAGTATCCTAATTGTTCGTGATATCTGATAAATAACTTTTTTAGTTCTTTATGATCTGAAGGGAGACCTTCCTGCTGGATCCCTACTTTCAAACTTGTCTTAGTTTTACCAAAGACGCAAGTGGTATTGGGCTCTTCATATAAAAAAGCTGGGTAAAGTCTAACATTTCCAAATATTTTATGATCTCGCAGACGACTTAAAGCGTAAAGGTTTTCACCACTTTCTACTGAATTATGAGTAATACGAACAACAGGTGGAATTAGTGGGTTAACGAAGTTAGAGGAAGTGTTAAGAGTAGAGAGATCATGTTCTTTCGTGTTGTTAATGGTATGTGAATTATTAGTTGGGATTAGGATTGTATTAGTAGTATTAGTAGTATTCGGAAGAATTAAAGAAGGAGGCTTGCCAATTATTAGTGTTTCACCTTGTACAAATTTAGTATATTTATTAGCTGTGACAGACGGACCATTCTGTGTCATAGCATTTGAGGTTGAGGGCACATTTCTATTATATTTTTTCCATAACTACTGCCATAACTATTATCACTACATTTTACATTTTTATTATTGCTATTATTAACATTAATACCATTACTATGATTAATATAAACATTTTTATTGTTATTATTTTTATAAGTATTATTATTATTAATATTATTTTTGTTTTTATTAACATTATTCCTATTATTTTTATTATTATTATTAATATTCTTATTATTTTTATTTATATTTTTATTTTTGTTATAATGTTTATTATTCTTATTATAAATTTTATCATTATAAGAAATATTATTTTTGTTATTGTTATTATTATGTTTCCTTGTTGTTTTTAATTTTATGCTAATCCTAGCATTGTCGACCTTAAAACTGGAGGGTTTTAATTTTTCACTCTTCAAATATTTCGGAGAAACGTTTTTACAAGCTATATCAGTAATTCCAAAACTACTAACAATGAACTCTTTAAGCCAAAGTGCATCCAAATCAGTGGGTCCTCTGAAATATAAAGAACAACGATGGAGTTTGTCGTTATTGGTACTTATTGTAGCACGTATATTATTTTCTTTAATAATTGTATGATTGTTGTTAACAGTATTAACCTCACCATTTTCAATAACTGCATTTTTAGTATAAATTCCAGAATCTTTCCTGAAACATATATTTTAATAAATTAAATAAAAAACAAACACTTGAAAACTTTATTTTAATATTAATTTACTTTTATTTAGCCTTAACTTTTTATTACAACGATTTAAGTTTTATTTTTGACACCGAATTGTTTGACGACTTTAAAAAGAATTAATCTTTTTTATTTCTAAATTAAAAAGAAGTTTAAAGATAATTATTTCATAACGCATATTTGTACATAAAAACCCTTTAATTATGCTTGGAAAAATTGTAATATAAAAAGATGCTTAATCTCCAAAAATCCTGAGAACGGATTTCTGATACTTATTTAATAAAAGCCTGAGAACGGATTTTTTGATAACTATATTTAATTTAAATAAAAGCGTGACAATTTTGATAAATGTAACTTAAATAATGTTGCATTAGAAAAATAATTATACCGGTAAATAATTATAATGGTAATAAAGTATTACCACAAAAAAGCACACCACCAATATTTGATCAATTATTAAGTACCGTTTAATCACGCAACTCGGTTATATTCTAATTAATAATCGAATCATTAAAATTGATTGGTCATCGCGTCTCAGGATCAACACAATTGAGTAATTAATTGTATTGATATAGAGATGCGATAACAGAAATATTTCATTTGATGATAAATCGTTGAAATAAGAAGTTCTATTCTAATCGAGTTCCGGTGAAATAAAAAAAGTTAAAAGTAGCAATTATAAAATAATATATTTTCGTTGCAATAATAAAATTCTAAATTAATTAAAAAGTCGGCAATTTATCATTACATTCAATAAATAATAAAAACATAATTTCATTCAATAAATAATATTAAAATATAAATTTTATAAATCAAATATTAGAATTTATATTAAGTTAACAAAAAACATTTATACTTAAATAAAAAAATAAAAATTACAATTAAATAAATTAAGTTAACAATAAGTTAACAAGTGCGTTTTAATTCACAAACAATAAAGTAGGTACCAATACAATCGCTATTCCTACAATTGGTGACCCCGACGTGATCGTCATATAATTAAAATTAAATATAGTAATTAGAATAAAATAGACAAATTACAGTGAATTTAAATTAAATATAGAAATTGGATTAAAATAGACGAATTACAGTGAATTTACAGTGCGGAAGACATAAAACCGTTAAAATAAAATTGTAATTTTCCATTTTCTAAAAAATAAATAGAAAAAAAAATAAAAAAAACGTCAAAAAAGTTCATATTAAAAGAGAAATAGACCCCTTATAAAGGAAAGTAGAACTGATCAAAATTAATGGTAGCAAATCTGATCAGAATTAATAATATATAAAGAGATCTTATAAGAATTAATAGAATTTATCAGAATCAGTGATATTTAAAAGAGGTTTACTTCCCTTTTACTATACTTTACCTTTACTGAATCTCTAATCTAGTAAGTTTACAGATAACCCTACTACAATTGACCATTACTGAAACTCTAGATAGAAGAGAGTAAGATTATATAATTTTAGTATTCTTATTTATTAGTTTTTAGTCGCATATTACCATTTAAAAAGTAAAGTATTTTTAAAAAAAAAATTTTTTTATTTATTTTTTATTTAATACTTTTTAGTCGGTCAAATATTTTAAGTTTTAGTCAGAAACTGTAGAATTTTTATATTGTTTATATATATTTACTATAATATATAATATATATATATATATATATAAATAGTATATATATATATATTTATATATATATATACATATAAGAATATATTTGTACATGAAACATTCCCAGACCGTTATGTTGCCTCGCTCGTGCTTTATAGCAGTGTCTTTTTGGTTTGCGCACTAATCTGAATCTGTCGGAACCCATCATGATGAACTGTGATTCATTAGAAAAAAGCAGTGTTCTCCATTTAGAAACAGTCCAGTTTATATGCGTCTTTGCAAATACTAAAATTGCCCGTCGATTGTTTTTCGAAATAAATGGCTTTTTATTTTCTTAACATATAAATTTTGTATATGAATACCTATTTATTTTCTGAATAAAGATTATCAAAAAAATTATACTTTATGTTTTGTTTTATTAATATATAAAAATTCTTATTTTAGGCAATTCAAAATATAGTAAAACGTACAAATTAAAACTATTATAGTAAAATATATAAAATATAGTAAAAAGTTATACTATTAAACTTTATTTTCTAGCAAACTTTATTATGTTAATATTTAATAATCCTAATTTTTTTTAATAAACTTAGCAAACGTACTTTTGCTTTCTATTTATTTTCTTTTGTATTAAAATTTGTTTTGCATTATTGTGAGCAACCTGCAATTTATTTTTCAATTCCTTTGCATAATCCTCATAATTATACATTGGTTCTATACCATTTGTAAAATTTGACGGTAATACACAATTACGTCCGTATACCAGTTCGTGCGGTTGTATTCCCCGTTTCTGAATGCACCGACGTATTATAACAGAATACATAGTATTGTAACCATGCATCCCAATCGGAATGATTTTTCGTTACATAAGCCCTTAGCTATGCACCTAAAACCTTATAAGAATTTTCCATAGCACCGATGCTTTCGTGATGGTACGCAGTGGACGTTAATTGTTTAATATTCAATAATTTACAAATATCTGGCTTCGCTTACAAATTCCGTACCCTGATCAGATGCAATAGGTTTTGGCACTCCGTATCGCAATATGAATTGGTATACGAGCCCTTTAGCAAAGTATTAACCTCCTTATTTATCAAAGGTATTGCTTCAATAAATTTGGTTAATTCGTCTTGAACCTGTAATATATATTTGTATCCCTCTAAAGACGTATCTAATGGACCAACAAGATCAATAAAGATTTTCTCAAAACTTGAATCTGCAGTTGATGTAATTACTAATGGTGGCCTTTTATTGTTAATATGTTTATTGCGCTGGTATGAATCGAAATTTTTAACATATGATGTTATATCTTGTTGCATGACCTGTCCAAGAATACTCTTTCATTATATTTCTAATCATACGGTTTATTCCTGCATGAGCGCTAGTCGGTAGAATATGATAATCGTTCATAATTATTTTTTTTATATTTGGATCCGTAACTCATTTTAACTTTTTAATAATTTCTATAATAATTCCTGTTGGTTTAAATAACTCTTTTATATATCGTTTATATTTCGTTTCTGGGCGCCCATTTTTGAGTTTAAGACACTCTTCTTCAGTAATATATACTTTTTTTAATTTTTAAATGATCCATGACTAAACGTACATCTCTCAACAACATTTTGTCAAATGATGCCGATCGAGTAATAGTACTGGCGTCATGTCCAAACTTTAGTAAAATACAATCTTTATCGGGAATATAGGCCACTCTTTCATTTGGACCAGTTACTATATTTAAACCTTTATATTCAACATTTCCTACTATTTCTCTAACAAATTTTATTTCTACCATTTTCAAACCGTCTATTGGGGGTGTACGAAGTTTTTTTATCATATCATTGTCATCAGTTTTGACTTTATTTTTTTCATTTTTCGCTCGCGACCGTCTTGCAACACATATTTACATTTCTTTTAACTCTGAGTTTTTTACTTGAATTCGACTTAAAGCATCTGCCGTTCCGTTACCTTTACCTTTCGTGTATACTACTGTAAATTTATATTCTTCGAGTAATAAACGGTATTTTGTTAACCTACCAGATAGCTCTTTTAAACTAAACAAATATACTAACGGCATATGATCTGTTAAGATCTTAAAATGTCGGCCAAAAAGATATGGTCTATAATGCTTTACGGACCATACAATAGCCAACAACTCTTTCTCGATTGTGCTATAATTCTTTTCTGCCGTATTTAGAGCTCTACTAGCGTATACTATTGGTTGGTCATCATAATTTGACAAAACCGCGCCTATTGCATACCCAGATGCGTCCGTCCTCAAAATAAAATCTTCTTCAAAATTTGGGAATTGAAGCATTTCCGGACTTGGTAACAATTTCCTAAGTGTTTCGAAAGCTCTTACACAATCCTTGTCAAACACAAAAGGTATTTCTTTACTTAATAGTTTATTTAAAGGTAAAGTTATAGCCGCAAAATTTTGTATAAATTTACGGTAATATTTTGCGAAAGCCACGAAACATCTGACATCATCAGCGTTTTTCGGCTGCGGATAATTTTTCATTACTTCAGATTTTGTTGGATCAGGTAGTATACCTTTATCCGAAATCAAGTGCTCCAAATATATTACCTCTTTTTTTAAAAATTAACATTTGCCCGGGTGAATTTTTAAATTCACTTCTCGAAGGCATTCAAATACTTCCATTAAATTTTTATTGTGCTCTCTAAGATTTCTTACAAAAACTATGATATCATCAAGGTAGACAAAACATCTTGAAGACGTTAACCCACTCATAGCAATGGACATCATACGAGAAAAAACACTGGGTGAAGTTTTTAAACCCAATGGCAAACGCTTTAGTTGGAAGTGACCGTTTTCGGTCGAGGAAGCAGTAAGAGGCTTACTATGATCATCTAACTCCATTTGGTAGTAGCCTTGACTTAAATCTAAACACGAAAAATATACTGCCCCACCTAACAAGTCATAGATGTCTGTAATATTTGGTAACGGAAACTTATCGTCTTGTATGACTTCATTTAAACCGAGATAGTCGATTACTAAACGTAATTTTTGTAATCCAGTAATTGGATCCTTTTTCTTTGGAACGACTAATATCGGCGACTTCCAAGGCGACATAGATGGTTCCGCTATATTATCATTTATCATTTTTTCCACTTGGTTCTTAATTTATTGCTTTTGCGCATGTGGTAACCGGTAAAGTTTTTTATATATAGATGTAGTTCCCGGTTTTAAATTAATTTTCGCGGTGGTCGGTGGTCAACGAGCAGATAATAATAAAAATTTTGATTCTTCTTTTCCTATTAAAGGTAATTTAATTACTGAGTTTTGAATTTTAAATTTTACTATAGATTTTTCTTAATCAATAATAGCATCTATATCTCTAAGAAAATTTGCACCAATAATTCCATCGACAGGAAAATTATCTTCTACTATATGAAAATTATACCATTTGTGTAAATTTTCAAAGTTTAAGTGAACTTGTTTTGATCCTAACGTCTCTAGACCCTGATATACCGTTTATCTTAATCTGATTTTTTGTATTTAAATTGTTATCTACTAAATTTTATTAAACAAATTGGTGCTCGCTCTTATATCTACTAAAAAATGTATACTCCTACTTTCTTTTTTTATTCTAATTTTTACATTCATTCCTCCTGACATATCACTTACATAGACACCCTGTCTTATATTATTTTCAGATTCTTTGCCTAGTCCTAACCACCCCCCCCCCCCGAAAGGTTGCCATTGCTTTCGGTAGGCTGAGAGTTTCCCTCTTTTACTGTCTATACTCTACTATTTTGTCCAGCGTTATCTTTTCTATCTTGATTATTTTGAGAGTTATACGTATTTCTGTTATAACTATTATTATAATTTCTGCGATTACTATAACTATTATT
The DNA here is from genome assembly GCA_963920725.1 of Rhamphomyia laevipes. Classification (NCBI taxonomy): domain Eukaryota; kingdom Metazoa; phylum Arthropoda; class Insecta; order Diptera; family Empididae; genus Rhamphomyia; species Rhamphomyia laevipes. The sequence goes on along the minus strand of OY987255.1, from coordinate 81,241,767 downwards.
ATACGCACCTCGTGATTTTCCCCTATTGTTTGAGTCATTTTGTACCGAATTTCTGTTAAAATTTGTACCGAATTTCTGTTAAAATTTATTTATTTATTTACCAAGCAAGGTACATTACATTTCATTACATTATATTTCATTACGTTACTCTTGGTTGCAGTACCTTGACAGGCACTGTAACAGCGTCATATTTATATAGCTAGATAAAAATAAAAATACATATATTTGTAATTATAAATGTTACTTAAATTAAAGAAAAAAAAAAAAAAAATATTATGAACTTAAAAAAATTATTATATAACATTTAATTCAATGGCTTAGATTAATACTTCAAGGAGTAAACTATGTTAAAGAGCGGAAAAGATTGTTTTTAAAAGTAGTTTTTGATATGTTAAGTGAAAAATGCTCACTATGAGTGTTGAAGATCATGCAGCATCTATTAATAGGTTCATTCTTAGCATATTCTTTATGATGAGGGTATGTTTTTAAAAAGCTAGTATGTCGAGTTTGTCTTACGTTGTCGTTTAATATTATTTTTTGAAGAATTGAAGAAACATCAACGTTACCTTTTAAAACGTCAAACGTGAAACAAGAAGTGAGAATAGATCGCCTAGAAGATAGAGAAATTAGGTTTAAAATCTGAAGTCTGTTCGAATAGTTCGGCAGACTTTCGAAATCTCTGGGGTTATATAAATCACGAAGTGCAAAGAGAAGAAACTGTTTTTGCACTGACTCTATTCTATCTATGTGGACTTGATAGTAAGGGTTCCAGATTTGGCAAGCATATTCAAGTATCGGGCGGACTAAAGCACAAAATAAAGATTTTGTAACCCACACATTATTGAATTCTCTTGCTCTTCTTTTGATAAAGCCTAGCATTTTTTTGGATTTTGCGATAATTTTGTCATAGTGAAGTTTAAAATTAAGTTTATCATCTAATAGGATACCTAAGTCGTTAATTTGAGTAACTCTATGCAGTTTAGTACCATTTATATGGTAGTTGTTACAGAGCGGAGATCTTTTACGAGAGAAGCTAATAGCATGACATTTATTGACATTAAGATCTAATTTATTAATAGAACACCAGTTTTCTAATGCTCGAAGTTTAGATTCGAGAAACAGTATATCTGCAGTGCTTTTAATAATATGATAGATTTTTAGGTCATCTGCATAAAAAGTGTGTGGTACATCAGAAAGAGATTCAGATAAGTCATTTATAAAAATGTTAAAAAGAAGAGGACCAAGATGACTACCCTGAGGTACCCCCGACAAGACAGAAATATCAGAAGATAAGAAGCCTTGGAATTTTACATTCTGTGTTCTATTAGTCAAATATGAAGTGAACCAATTGAGCAAAGGACCACAAATTCCAATTTTACGCAATCGAATGCTTTGCTAAAGTCGGTGTACACCGCATCAATTTGATGGCCTTTCTCCATATTGCACAGTAAGTCGGATGTAAATAGCATGAGATTAGTAGTAGTTGAGCGACCTTTTATAAAACCGTGTTGTTGTTTATTAAGAAGTGAAACAATTTTAGGCGATATTTTGTCACAAATGATTTTTTCAAAAAGTTTAGGAATAGAAGATAAAATTGCAATACCTCTGTAATTATCCACATTACATTTATCACCGCTTTTGTAAATAGGAGTTAAAAAAGACGATTTCCAGGCAGATGGAAAGGTCCCAAATAATAGAGATTTATTGAAAATTAGATGAAGTGGTAGCGATAGTTGATGTGCACAATTATATAGAAAACTCGGTGGAATTAAATCGGGGCCAGGTCCTTTTTTTAAATCCAGACTACTTAAACCATGAAATATTTCTTCCATGGTCAGAGATAGAGAGTCTAGGACCGGAGTTCTAGATATAGGAGTGGCGTCACTGGGAGAGGGAGTAGTAGATGGTTGATAGACTTCGCGGAAACGGTTAGCAAACAACTCGCAGATATCACGTGGACATGAAGATGTAAAGTCACCTTTAGACATGGAAGATGGGTAACCATAAAATTTACGCTTAACATTTACAAAATCAAAAAATTTCTTGGGTTCTGTGATTAGATTTTGTCCAATATTACGTAAATAATTGTCATATGATGCGTGTGCTATTGTTGAAAATTCCGAAGACAATTGGTCATGTTTACGAATTAGCTCGTCATCTGGAATATCAGTTCTTTTCAATTTTTTATATATTTTATTTCTACGATTACGTAACGCTCTGAGATTCTTATCAAGCCATGGCTCTGAGAGTTTAGCTTTCTGAACAATTTTTGGAACATATTGTTCAATGATTTCAAGAATAGTGCTATAAAATATATTAATGACAGTATCCAGATTATTGGATATAAGTAAATTATTCCAATTTACAAAAGAAATAGCATTATTTATATTAACAAAGTCAGCATTGTGAAAGTCATATACAACTCTTTTGTTGTAAGATTTGCTGAAAGAAGATTTTGTGGTAGTAGTTAGTTCAGCTATAGTTGCTGTGTGATGAAGTGTGTTTGAGAAAAGATTCTCAGCTTCACTTGCCGGGTATATTACCACGTTGTCATATGAATTAGAGAATATCAGATCGAGCCACCTACCGTTCTCGTTAGGATACTTACATACCTGTTGAATGTCATTGCTATAAAATGTATCGATAAGAGAGAAATCGATATCGTCTATAAAATTGACTGGTAGTAGATGGTTATCTGAGTCGTCAGGAACATAGGAAATGTTAGGGCGATTAAAATCACCAAAAATAAAAATGTTATCATTTTCATCCAAAATCGAGTTGACAGATTGGAAAGTTTCGAAGAATTCATTGTATGTACTTTCTATAGAAGTGGGAGGAATATAAACTGCTCCAATAAATATTACTTTATTATCGAAAAGTAATTTGATGAACTTATGTTCGAAAAATTGTGACTGAGCAGTAGATACTACGGTGTGAGATATAGAGTTGCGTACACCAATTAAGACCCCACCCCCCCTGGATAAACCAGTAGCTTCATAGTCACGATCATTTCTGTAGATGGTCCAATTATTGTCAAGAATTTCTTCGTTAGTGTACGAGTCATTAAGCCATGTTTCTGTTATTATTATGATATCGAAATGACATGACTTGGAGTCAATATAAAGATTTTTGATTTTTCCCCTTATGCCACCACAATTGTGATAGAAAATTCTAAGAGGACTTGGCGATTTATGTTTGTTGGAATTACCAGAAAGGAGATTTTCTCTTAAGCTCTTGCCAGGCACGAAAAAGCTTCTCATTTTCAGTTTGCGTTTTTTGAATATATGACATTCTTTTTGAGTGTACATGTGAAGCGTAAGATTCTAAATCGTTTGTCACTTCAGAAGAGGTGATTCCAAAGCCTACGTGAAAACGGTCATATATGTCCCTAAGTGCCGTATATTCCGTAGGAAGACCTACCTGCTGAATGGAAACTAATAAGCATGTCTTTGTTTTGCCGTCTATACAAATTGAATCGTCCTTGTTATGTAAATATGCCAAAAAGAGTCGAACATTGTTAAAAGTTTTGTTGTCTCTAAGGCGAGATAGAATGTACCGACCTTCATCCTCAGAAGCAGATAGCTTTGTTAGTTTAACAGATGGGGGAATTAGAGGATCAATATATGATTGTTGAGGTGGATTTATATTTGGTTGTATAGGTGTATTAGGAACTAAAATTGTGATATCAGAGCATGGTGTGGTGATGTTAGGAGTTGAAATGAAAGCAGGAGTTGGATTGAGGGTTTCTCCTTGCACATAGTTCTGATATTTTTTAATATTGTTATTAGTATTATTATTATTATTATTATTCCTATTGTTGTTTATGACATTTTTATCCTTACTACTATTATTAATGTCCATAATTTGTACCGAATTTCTGTTAAAATTTGTATTTTGATTACTTCTGTTAAAATTTGAGTTTTGATTATTTCTATTAATATTTGCGTTTTGATTATTTTGCGTATTTCCCCTATAATTTTGGTTAAACCGCTGGTTATTGAAATTATTTTGATTTCTTCCGAATTTATTAGAATTATTGTAATTATTTGCCCGATTATAGCTATTCGCATGGCCGTTATATTCGTTACTATTACCTGACCTAAAATTTCTATTTGAATTTCTATTTTCCACATAATATCAATTTTCTTGTTTAATTTCCAGACACCCATCAATTTCTAACAGATGTTTAATAGCTTCTTGAAACTGTATGACGCGCGTTAATGAGAATAATTCTATATTTTTCCTGCACTCCATTTTTTAGGAAAGCTAAACCTCGCCTTTCATTAGATTCCTTCAAGGGTAATCTACTATCTTCTCCCTGAGCCGTAACTTCTAAATCTATCATTTTTGTTACTAAATTTTCTATTTGGGTAACATACTCTCTCATTGACCTATTACCCTGTTTTGCCCTACTTAATTTTGCTTGAATCGACTCTAGCGTTTCTTTTGGTCCGCATTTATCTACTAATAACTTTTTCAAATTTACTAATGTATCTGGTTTATTCGATCCTAATTCGGTTATATGCAAGATATTCCTTAACTAAAAATTTATGGACTTATGACCCATTGTAACCATAGTTTCACAAATAAAATCTTTCACACAATATTAACAATTACCGTTTTTATATTTAATATAGTAAATGTATTGCAAAATTTTATACAACATAAAATTTATATTAAAAACTTCAAATATTTATAGTATGTTACGACCGGCAATTTATATTCACAGAATAAATACCGACCGCGTATTATATTTATCAATTTATAATTACACAATAGATGTATAACTAATATTATTTATTATAAAAAAAAAAAACACGAACCACTATGATTTTTTTTTAAACAAAACAATCAATATTTGCGATTGACGTTTAGTTTAGATTTGAATTTCGAATTTGAATTAGACAATAGTCAAACTGGCCGTGGTAGTAATACTTGTTGGAAATAAATTATTGATTTCCAGTGCAACATCCGAGTTCCGATAAAATAAGGATAGGAAAGCTTTAGGAAATTATCGATTAAGTGGAGCCCTAGGACAGCAATTTAGGAAAAAAAAAGTAAGAAAGATAGTAAATTATAAGTTGATTTGAAAGGATTTATATAAATAAGGGATCGAATGATTATGAGGGGAGAAAAATATAGAAAAAAGATAGGTAGAAATTAATTAAGATCGGGTGGAGTAGCTAGTTGGCGAGTAATCATTGAATTAATAAGACGTGATCAAAAAAATTTTGTATCATGCAAAAATATTAAATTTAAAAAAAATTCAAATTTTAACTTATTTAAACTTTTAATTTAATAAAAAAAAAGTTGTAACGAAAAACTAGCAAACTATCGTTACTACAATTAATTAAAAAAAGTAAAAGTTATTAGTCAACCAGGAAGTAGAAAAAAAAATTATAGGGCAGCAACATAAGAATAATTTTCGATCAGAAAATTATTTGTGATAGTCCAGATAATAGGGTCTAGAAAAGTTACCAGTAGAATAATTTCTAAAATTATCTAGACCATAGAAGAAAAATTGAATTAAGATAAGATCATCAGAGAAATGTTCTTCAGGATGACCTCTAAACAGTAAAAGAGGACACTTGAAGGTCAAAAGGGTGTTAGGACGAAATAGCGGAAATAGAACACCGGAGGAAGTAGGAAAATTGTAAATTTTAGCTAGGAAATATATTATTGTTAGTTCGAAAGTTGAGTATATTGTCACTTATAAATATAATTAAAATTTCATTATTATTACTTTCCTTTTTACTTTCCTTTTATTGAATTTACAATTCATGTTTTCCTCACCTGGGTATAGCTCTAAAACGGCTTTACCGATTAAACTCAAATTTGAAACTTAAGCTCGTGTTATTAACCACTCGGTACTTTAAAAACTTTCATGGCCCTTCGAGGGGGCAAGGGGTTGGGCCTATTTTCTAAAAAGTCATGTGGGGTATCAAATTAAAGGTATTGATGAGTACATCTCGTTGGGTAGTGTTTCGGGCAACTAGGACCATGTGGGGCCCCCAAGAATGGGGCCCAAAATGAAAAAAAATCATAGGGTATCAAATTAAAGGTCTGAAAGAGTAGATATCTTTGGGGTAAGTAATATAAGTGTTTTAGGGCAACGCAGGTCATGTGGAGCCTGAAATTATTATTAATTTCCTTTTATTAAATTTACAATTCATATTTTCCTCACCTGGGCATAGCTCCTAAACGCTTCACCGATTTAACTCAAATTTAGAACTTAAGCTCCAGCGTTTACCCAGTCGATGTCACATAATTTTCATGGCCCGGCGAGGGGGCGGGGGGTTGGGCCTATTTTCAAAAGTCATGTGGGGTATCAAATTAAAGGTATTGATGAGTACATCTCGTTTAGTAGTGTTTCGGGCAACGACGGCCATGTGGGACCTTACAAAATGGGGCCTATTTTCAAAGAAGTCATGTGGGGTATCAAATTAAAGGTCTTGATGAGTACATCTCGTTGGCTAGTGTTTCTAGTAACGAGGGCCATGTGAAAAATTGGGCCAAAAATAATAAACATCATGTGGGGTATCAAATTAAAGATCTGGAAGAACAGATATCTTTGGGGCAAGTAATGGTAGCGTTCCGGACAAAAAGGTTAATGTGCGGGCCTGATAAATGGGGCCAAAAATAATAAAAATCATGTGGGGTATGAAATTAAAGGTCTCAATGAGTACATCTCTTTGAATAATGTTTCGAGTAAAGAGGGCCATGTGAGGTCCCTAAAAATGGAGTGAAACAAAAATCATGTGGGGTATCAATATAAGGGCCGGGAATAGTAGATATCTTTGGGGCAGGTAATGGGAGTGTTTAGGGCAACCAGAGCCATGTAGATGTTTTTTCGCTTTTGCGTCGGTTAAAAAAAAAGAATACTCGCTTTGCATCGGTCCTTCGTTATGGGTCGCTAATTTGGGATATATATATAAATATATATAGCATATATGTATATATATATATATATATATATATATATATTTTGTTTGGTTGCTTTGGAGATTTATCTTTAAAAACAAAAGTTAAAAATGAATTATGTTTTTTTTATTTTTTGAAGTTAAGAAATGTTTAAAAAGAATTGGAAATTAAAAGAGAAAAGACCTGAAATTAATTGAAGTTATATTATTTTAATATTAAAATTATTAATAAAATTTATAATAAAACATCAAATAATATATTAATTTCATTTTGTTATAATTCAGAAGTGGGATCAGAATTTTTTTTTTTGTGGAAAATATATAGACCACAAAATAAAAAATAAAAGGAAAAAAACTGGTGAAGTGATATGTTCAATTATGCAATGGAATAAGGTTTTATTGAAATTTATTTTAATGTTTTGTTTGAGTATTTTTTTTTATGCATGGAGTAGTATTATCTAATTGATGCATATTTTGGTAGTAAATTTAGTGATTTTATTGTTTTGCTATTTTGAGATTTTCTTTATTTATTATTTAAGAAGTAGTTGTAGTTGTAGAGGAAAATGAACGTAAGAGAAATGTGTATGGAAGGTTTTATATTTATAGTTCGTGGAATGGTTTTGTGTTTAACAAAATTATTCTAAATTACAAAAAGAACAGAAGAGAAAAGGAAGAAATAGAAAATTATTGAAGTAAAATGGAAATAAGTTTTGACTGTGTGTGTCAAATGATATTTTTTTAATTTGGTTTTGTTTGTATTGTTTATATATTTGTAAAAGTCTGTTGGAGAAAGATTTTGTGTTTAACGATATATTTCTTGTGAAATAGACATATAAGAAATATATATATGGTACAATTTTGGAAATAGAACAAAAATGACAAACTGTGTTGCGATGCGATTTGCGAGTTGTAATTAGTAAAGTTGTGTTGTTTGTTAAAATTGAGTTTGAACATCGTATTGAAAATATAATATACGAACGATTTAAGGATTATTATTTTTTTTTTAGGTTGTTGTGTTTGTTTTGTGAGTAAAACAAAACACAGAAATAAAAATTATAATGATAATTAGAATAGGAATATAGTTAGTTATAATAATATACGTTAAAGCGATTATTAAATATATTTTTTTAGTTTCTTGTTTTATGATTTCGTTAGATGTAATTTCTGTTAATTATATTATAAAAATAATTATTATATATTTAATATATTTTACATTCAACATGTTCAAAACGCCACCAAGACACCACGGGCTAATGGGCAAGTGGAAAGGTATAATAGAACATTAATGAATTTAATGTTGCCACTAACTGAAACTGAAGTAAAATGGGATCAAAATATAGAACGAATACAATGGAATATGAATACTACATTTAATGAAACCATTAACCAAACCCTGTTTGAAGTACTTTTTGGTTATATACCACGTGATCCGTATGGTGATATACTATCAAATGAAGTGGATAACGATGTTCCAAAGTTAGCAAATTTAACACACAATCGTGAAAAAGCTTCAAATTGTATTAAAAAACAACAAGAAAAACAAAGGAAAAACTATAATCTGCGTTCTAGGCCAGCTAAAATTTATGCTGAAGGTGATCTGGGCCGTACATTGTAAAAAAGTACTGAGTAATGACCGATACGTTGTAGAAAACATACCTGGTACTCAACGGACTCAAAGATATTTTTCTACAATTGAAGCAGCTGATCGTATGAAGAAATGGATTTAATGTTATCAAGAATTAGATGAATCATCCAAAAGTGAAATCGAGGACGATTTTCAAGTCAGGATGGACGAAGCTGTAACATTTTGTTTGGTTGCTTTGGAGATTTATCTTTAAAAACAAAAGTTAAAAATGAATTATGTTTTTTTTATTTTTTGAAGTTAAGAAATGTTTAAAAAGAATTGGAAATTAAAAGAGAAAAGACCTGAAATTAATTGAAGTTATATTATTTTAATATTAAAATTATTAATAAAATTTATAATAAAACATCAAATAATATATTAATTTCATTTTGTTATAATTCAGAAGTGGGATCAGAAATTTTTTTTTGTGGAAAATATATAGACCACAAAATAAAAAATAAAAGGAAAAAACTGGTGAAGTGATATGTTCAATTATGCAATGGAATAAGGTTTTATTGAAATTTATTTTAATGTTTTGTTTGAGTATTTTTTTTATCCATGGAGTAGTATTATCTAATTGATGCATATTTTGGTAGTAAATTTAGTGATTTTATTGTTTTGCTATTTTGAGATTTTATTTATTTATTATTTAAGAAGTAGTTGTAGTTGTAGAGGAAAATGAACGTAAGAGAAATGTGTATGGAAGGTTTTATATTTATAGTTCGTGGAATGGTTTTGTGTTTAACAAAATTATTCTAAATTACAAAAAGAACAGCAGAGAAAAGGAAGAAATAGAAAATTATTGAAGTAAAATGGAAATAAGTTTTGACTGTGTGTGTCAAATGATTTTTTTTTAATTTGGTTTTGTTTGTATTGTTTATATATTTGCAAAAGTCTGTTGGAGAAAGATTTTGTGTTTAACGATATATTTCTTGTGAAATAGACATATAAAAAAATATATATATGGTACAATTTTGGAAATAGAACAAAAATGACAAACTGTGTTGCGATGCGATTTGCGAGTTGTAATTAGTAATGTTGTGTTGTTTGTTAAAATTGAGTTTGAACATCGTATTGAAAATATAATATACGAACGATTTAAGGATTATTATTTTTTTTTTAGGTTGTTGTGTTTGTTTTGTGAGTAAAACAAAACACAGAAATAAAAATTATAATGATAATTAGAATAGGTATATAGTTAGTTATAATAATATACGTTAAAGCGATTATTAAATATATTTTTTTAGTTTCTTGTTTTATGATTTCGTTAGATGTAATTTCTGTTAATTATATTATAAAACTGTATATTTAATATATTTTACATTCAACATGTTCAAAACGCCACCAAGACACCACGGGCTAATGGGCAAGTGGAAAGGTATAATAGAACATTAATGAATTTAATGTTGACACTAACTGAAACTGAAGTAAAATGGGATCAAAATATAGAACGAATACAATGGAATATGAATACTACATTTAATGAAACCATTAACCAAACCCTGTTTGAAGTACTTTTTGGTTATATACCACGTGATCCGTATGGTGATATACTATCAAATGAAGTGGATAACGATGTTCCAAAGTTAGCAAATTTAACACACAATCGTGAAAAAGCTTCAAATTGTATTAAAAAACAACAAGAAAAACAAAGGAAAAACTATAATCTGCGTTCTAGGCCAGCTAAAATTTATGCTGAAGGTGATCTGGGCCGTACATTGTAAAAAAGTACTGAGTAATGACCGATACGTTGTAGAAAACATACCTGGTACTCAACGGACTCAAAGATATTTTTCTACAATTGAAGCAGCTGATCGTATGAAGAAATGGATTTAATGTTATCAAGAATTAGATGAATCATCCAAAAGTGAAATCGAGGACGATTTTCAAGTCAGGATGGACGAAGCTGTAACATTTTGTTTGGTTGCTTTGGAGATTTATCTGTAAAAACAAAAGTTAAAAATGAATTATGTTTTTTTTATTTTTTGAAGTTAAGAAATGTTTAAAAAGAATTGGAAATTAAAAGAGAAAAGACCTGAAATTAATTGAAGTTATATTATTTTAATATTAAAATTATTAATAAAATTTATAATAAAACATCAAATAATATATTAATTTCATTTTGTTATAATTCAGAAGTGGGATCAGAAATTTTTTTTTGTGGAAAATATATAGACCACAAAATAAAAAATAAAAGGAAAAAAACTGGTGAAGTGATATGTTCAATTATGCAATGGAATAAGGTTTTATTGAAATTTATTTTAATGTTTTGTTTGAGTATTTTTTTTATCCATGGAGTAGTATTATCTAATTGATGCATATTTTGGTAGTAAATTTAGTGATTTTATTGTTTTGCTATTTTGAGATTTTCTTTATTTATTATTTAAGAAGTAGTTGTAGTTGTAGAGGAAAATGAACGTAAGAGAAATGTGTATGGAAGGTTTTATATTTATAGTTCGTGGAATGGTTTTGTGTTTAACAAAATTATTCTAAATTACAAAAAGAACAGCAGAGAAAAGGAAGAAATAGAAAATTATTGAAGTAAAATGGAAATAAGTTTTGACTGTGTGTGTCAAATGATTTTTTTTTAATTTGGTTTTGTTTGTATTGTTTATATATTTGCAAAAGTCTGTTGGAGAAAGATTTTGTGTTTAACGATATATTTCTTGTGAAATAGACATATAAAAAAATATATATATGGTACAATTTTGGAAATAGAACAAAAATGACAAACTGTGTTGCGATGCGATTTGCGAGTTGTAATTAGTAATGTTGTGTTGTTTGTTAAAATTGAGTTTGAACATCGTATTGAAAATATAATATACGAACGATTTAAGGATTATTATTTTTTTTTAGGTTGTTGTGTTTGTTTTGTGAGTAAAACAAAACACAGAAATAAAAATTATAATGATAATTAGAATAGGAATATAGTTAGTTATAATAATATACGTTAAAGCGATTATTAAATATATTTTTTTAGTTTCTTGTTTTATGATTTCGTTAGATGTAATTTCTGTTAATTATATTATAAAAATAATTATTATATATTTAATATATTTTACATTCAACATGTTCAAAACGCCACCAAGACACCACGGGCTAATGGGCAAGTGGAAAGGTATAATAGAACATTAATGAATTTAATGTTGACACTAACTGAAACTGAAGTAAAATGGGATCAAAATATAGAACGAATACAATGGAATATGAATACTACATTTAATGAAACCATTAACCAAACCCTGTTTGAAGTACTTTTTGGTTATATACCACGTGATCCGTATGGTGATATACTATCAAATGAAGTGGATAACGATGTTCCAAAGTTAGCAAATTTAACACACAATCGTGAAAAAGCTTCAAATTGTATTAAAAAACAACAAGAAAAACAAAGGAAAAACTATAATCTGCGTTCTAGGCCAGCTAAAATTTATGCTGAAGGTGATCTGGGCCGTACATTGTAAAAAAGTACTGAGTAATGACCGATACGTTGTAGAAAACATACCTGGTACTCAACGGACTCAAAGATATTTTTCTACAATTGAAGCAGCTGATCGTATGAAGAAATGGATTTAATGTTATCAAGAATTAGATGAATCATCCAAAAGTGAAATCGAGGACGATTTTCAAGTCAGGATGGACGAAGCTGTAACATTTTGTTTGGTTGCTTTGGAGATTTATCTTTAAAAACAAAAGTTAAAAATGAATTATGTTTTTTTTATTTTTTGAAGTTAAGAAATGTTTAAAAAGAATTGGAAATTAAAAGAGAAAAGACCTGAAATTAATTGAAGTTATATTATTTTAATATTAAAATTATTAATAAAATTTATAATAAAACATCAAATAATATATTAATTTCATTTTGTTATAATTCAGAAGTGGGATCAGAAATTTTTTTTTGTGGAAAATATATAGACCACAAAATAAAAAATAAAAGGAAAAAAACTGGTGAAGTGATATGTTCAATTATGCAATGGAATAAGGTTTTATTGAAATTTATTTTAATGTTTTGTTTGAGTATTTTTTTTATCCATGGAGTAGTATTATCTAATTGATGCATATTTTGGTAGTAAATTTAGTGATTTTATTGTTTTGCTATTTTGAGATTTTCTTTATTTATTATTTAAGAAGTAGTTGTAGTTGTAGAGGAAAATGAACGTAAGAGAAATGTGTATGGAAGGTTTTATATTTATAGTTCGTGGAATGGTTTTGTGTTTAACAAAATTATTCTAAATTACAAAAAGAACAGAAGAGAAAAGGAAGAAATAGAAAATTATTGAAGTAAAATGGAAATAAGTTTTGACTGTGTGTGTCAAATGATTTTTTTTTAATTTGGTTTTGTTTGTATTGTTTATATATTTGCAAAAGTCTGTTGGAGAAAGATTTTGTATTTAACGATATATTTCTTGTGAAATAGACATATAAAAAAATATATATATGGTACAATTTTGGAAATAGAACAAAAATGACAAACTGTGTTGCAATGCGATTTGCGAGTTGTAATTAGTAATGTTGTGTTGTTTGTTAAAATTGAGTTTGAACATCGTATTGAAAATATAATATACGAACGATTTAAGGATTATTATTTTTTTTTTAGGTTGTTGTGTTTGTTTTGTGAGTAAAACAAAACACAGAAATAAAAATTATAATGATAATTAGAATAGGTATATAGTTAGTTATAATAATATACGTTAAAGCGATTATTAAATATATTTTTTTAGTTTCTTGTTTTATGATTTCGTTAGATGTAATTTCTGTTAATTATATTATAAAACTGTATATTTAATATATTTTACATTCAACATGTTCAAAACGCCACCAAGACACCACGGGCTAATGGGCAATTGGAAAGGTATAATAGAACATTAATGAATTTAATGTTGACACTAACTGAAACTGAAGTAAAATGGGATCAAAATATAGAACGAATACAATGGAATATGAATACTACATTTAATGAAACCATTAACCAAACCCTGTTTGAAGTACTTTTTGGTTATATACCACGTGATCCGTATGGTGATATACTATCAAATGAAGTGGATAACGATGTTCCAAAGTTAGCAAATTTAACACACAATCGTGAAAAAGCTTCAAATTGTATTAAAAAACAACAAGAAAAACAAAGGAAAAACTATAATCTGCGTTCTAGGCCAGCTAAAATTTATGCTGAAGGTGATCTGGGCCGTACATTGTAAAAAAGTACTGAGTAATGACCGATACGTTGTAGAAGACATACCTGGTACTCAACGGACTCAAAGATATTTTTCTACAATTGAAGCAGCTGATCGTATGAAGAAATGGATTCAATGTTATCAAGAATTAGATGAATCATCCAAAAGTGAAATCGAGGACGATTTTCAAGTCAGGATGGACGAAGCTGTAACATTTTGTTTGGTTGCTTTGGAGATTTATCTTTAAAAACAAAAGTTAAGAATGAATTATGTTTTCTTTATTTTTTGAAGGTTAGAAATGTTTAGAAAGAATTGGAAATTAAAAGAGAAAAGACCTGAAATTAATTGAAGTTATATTATTTTAATATTAAAATTATTAATAAAATGTATAATAAAATACCAAATAATATATTAATTTCATTTTGTTATATTATATGTATACTATTTATATATATATTATAGTAAATATATATAAAGAATATAAAAATTCTACAGTTTCTGACTAAAACTTAAAATATTTGACCGACTAAAAAGTATGAAATAATAAATAAATAAAAAAAACATTTTTTAAAATACTTTCCTATTAAAAACTAATAAATAATACTAAAATTATATAATCTTACATTCTTGTATCTAGAGTTTCACTAATGGTCAATTGTAGAAGGGTTAACTGCAAACGTACTAGATTAGAGATTCAGCAAAGGTAAAGTATAGTAAAAAGGAAGTAGACCCCTTTTAAATATCATTGATTCTGATAAATTCTATTAATTCTCATAAGGTCTCTCTACATACTATTAATTCTGATCAGATTTGCTACCATTAATTTTGATTAGTTATAAGTGGTCTACTTCCCTTTTACTCATTTAAAAAAAAAAAAAAATGAAGAACCCGAAAGATAAAAAAAATCCAAAAATTATACATTTTTATTGTATTTTAATTCATTAAATCATATCAATTTTTTTTGTGCAATCACTTTTTATAGCATTACTCTTTTACAATTTTATTTTACATATATAATACTTTTCTATTTTTCAAATTTTCAGATAACAATTAAATCAGAATTTAATTTTCTTTTTAAATTTTTTCTTTATAGAATAGTAATTGATATTCACTTTAAATATGTATAGTACAAATGTCTTTACAAAATAGTAATTTCAAAATAATAATTTATTTTTTGCATTGAATTTTATTTAATTATAAGTATAATATATATATATATATATATATATATATATATATATATATATATATATATATATATATGTAAATATATGTAAAATTAATAATATTCAATATAATATAATGTAAAAAAAATATTTTTGAACTTATCTTTTTTTTCTTAATTTATACTGAAAACTTGTCTTCGATGGTCTTTCTAGATGCTTTACTACGTCACCGATAAATTTTCTTTTCAGATGGTTAATGCCTAACTAAGCTAAAAGAATGATAATTGCTGTTATAAACATCATTAGTAACACTATTGCTGTATAATGATCCCCTGAAGATTGCTGCCGTGCTAATGCTATTTGTGGACCTGTATTGACGGTTGTTTGTTTTTTAGACTGTCCTTTTCCCATTATTTATTTTTCACTTATATGTATATTAATGTTTTATTTTAAATGTGTATATTACTTCTTTTACTTAAAAAAAAAAAATCTATGTACAACACATCTTTTTTTTTTTTTTTTTGTAATATTTTTTTTTATTAATCCTTAAATTTTTTTTTGTTTTGTACATATAAAAAAATATTTTAAAAACTATGTTAACTTATTTATTATTTTTTCTTAATGTCCCTCAATGTGGCTCTCTAAAAATTTTATTTATTTTTTTTAAAATTTTAATTTTTAAAATTATTATTATTTATTTATTTTTATCTTTACATATTTTTATGTTTTGGAAATTTTTTTTTAAAACCAAAACTCTGTTTTTTTTTTGTATTTTTCTTAAATCTAAAACTTAAAACTATCCCTAAAACTACTATTTACAGAACTTAAATCTACAAACCTAAATCTATTATTATTTACATAACTTAATATTATACTATAATTAAATGTTTTTTATAATGTTTTTTTTTTATTATAACCACCAAATGTGGTTGAATTTCTCCTTAATATCCCTTCTCGTTTGATAAATATCAAATATTATTAAATTTAAATTATTCTGTACATTTATATCTTTATTATATAATATTCTTTTATTTGTCGAATTCCTATTTATATGGTATATAATTGGTATATTATCTTTATTTATTATATAATTATTTTGATCTAAATAAACAAACCCTTCCGGTGGTATAAAGCCTGTTTGCAAACAATTCTCAATATAATTTTCATTCACCAACGCCATATCAGAAATTAAACTATTATCTACCTTGGAAATATTATTAAAATAATTTCTTATTAATTTTATTACAAAGCAATCTATTTTTTTAATACCACTCTCTTCATAGATTGATCTATTGGATATATAATGTCTATTAGGTGTATCTAATTTTCTGAATTTTCCCAAACAGTGTCTAATACATTTTCTTTCGAATACTCTAATCATTTCCATTGTATATGCATTTATGTTATACCAAATAGAACTCCCATATGTCAATATAGGCCTAATTAATACCTGATAAGCTAGTATTTTCACTCTGCTACTTAAAAACTTGTTATAAAAAAGCTGTCTGGCTATCATGAAAGCTTTTCGAGCCTTATCAATTTGTTTTTTAATATGTAGTCTATAATTCAAATTATTTTGCAAATAAATTCCTAAATATTTTACATTTTTTACACTACTAATAATAGAATTATCAGGGCACTTAATATGTAAACTTCTCCAATTCTTTTTAACATTTCTATTAGCTTTCTCTAAAGAATCCCTAAACAGAATAACTTCACATTTACTAAAATTAATTTTTAGTTTCCAAAGATTAATATAGTTTAATGTTTCTTCAAACATTACCTGTAATTTATATTGTACGTCTGTTACTAATTTATCAGCTACATAAATAGTCAGATCATCGGCAAATGTAATACTAAATTTTGTATCAATTTGATTATTAAATTCATTTTGTAAGCCACAGAAAAATATATTAAAAAGAATTGGAGCATTTACAGTACCCTGTTGGAGCCCATTAATTACATTAAAAATTTGATTACTATTTATATCTCCATTGTCAATAATAAATTTTTTATTTTTAATCATTTCTTGAATTATTTTTATTAAATTAACCGGAAATTTGTATTTAATAAGTTTAAAAATTAATCCATTTAGCCAAACCGAATTAAATGCTTCTTTCAAATCAATTAAGCAAGTTCCAACTACTAGTTTATCATTAATATACCTACATATATCGGAAGTTAATTTATTGATAGCATGTACCGAAGAATGATGTCTTTTGAAACCAAACTGATTATCAGGAATTATCTTATTATCATTAGAAAAACTAACTATATGTTTATTTATTATTATTTCCAAAATTTTACTACTATTAGGTCACATATTTATTGATCTAAGATTTCTGTACAACACATCAATAATGCTTTTTTTCCAAAAATTCCTTTATTTTTAAAATATTATAAGAAAAGTCATAATTTTTACTTTACTTTTATTGAATTTACAATTCATGTTTTCCTCACCTGGGCATAGCTCCTAAACGGCTTTACCGATTTAACTCAAATTTGAAACTTAAGCTCGTGTTATTAATCACTCGGTACTTTATTTACTTTCATGGGCCTTCGAGGGGGCGGGGGTTGGGCCTATTTTCTAAAAAGTCATGTGGGGTATCAAATTAAAGGTCTTGATGAGTACATCTCGTTGGGTAGTGTTTCGGGCAACTAGGACCATGTGGGGCCCCCAAAAAATGGGGCCAAATATGAAAAAAAATCATGTAGGGTATCCAATTAAAGGTCTGGAAGAGTAGATATCTTTGGGGCAAGTAATAGAAGTGTTTTGGGGCAACGCGGGTCATGTGGGGCCTGAATTTATAATTAATTTCCTTTTATTTAATTTACAATTCATATTTTCCTCACCTGGGCATAGCTCCTAAACGGTTTACCCACTCGATGCCACATAATTTTCATGGCCCGGCGAGGGGGCGGGGGGTTGGACCTATTTTCAAAAAAGTAATGTGGGGTATCAAATTAAAGGTATTGGTGAGTACATCTCGTTCAGTAGTATTTCGGGCAACGAGGGCCATGTGGGGCCTAAAAAAATGGGGCCTATTTTCAAAGAAGTCATGTGGGGTATCAAATTAAAGGTCTTGATGAGTACATCTCCTTGGGTAGTGTTTCTAGTAACGAGGGTCATGTGCGGCCCCAAAAAATTGGGCCAAAAATAATAAACATCATGTGGGGTATCAAATTAAAGATCTGGAAGAACAGGTATCTTTGGGGCAAGTAATGGTAGCGTTTCGGGCAACAAGGTTCATGTGGGGGCCTGATAAATGGGGCCAAAAATAATAAAACTCATTTGGGGTACGAAATTAAAGGTCTTAATGAGTACATCTCGTTGGGTAATGTTTCAGGTAATGAGGGCCATGTGGGGTCCCTAAAAATGAAGCGAAAAATAACAAAAATCATGTGGGGTATCAATTTAAGGGCCGGGAATAGTAGATATCTTTGGGGCATGTAATGGGAGTGTTTGGGGCAACCAGAGCCATGTAGATGTCTTTTCGCTCTTGCGTCGGTTAAAAAAAAACACTCGCTTTGCATCGGTCCTTCGTTATGGGTCGATAATTTGGGTTATATATGTAAATATATATAAATCAAAAAAATCGAATTATAAGCCGTTTTCGATCTTCTGGCTCATTAAATACAATACATGGAGGTAGTAGATCGCACAAAACAACCTATTGCAAAACATACAAAGGCATTAAAAAGCCATTTATTTCGAAAAAGAATCGACGGGCAATGTTAGAATTTGCAAAGACGCATATAAACTGGACTGTTGCCAAATGGAGAACAATGCTTTTTCTGATGAATCAAAGTTCAACATGATGGGTTCCGACGGATTGAGATTAGTGCGCATACCAAAAGGAGACTGCTTTGAAAGGCACCATAATGCACGGGGAGGCAACGTAATGGTCTGGGAATGTTTTTATGGCTATGGAATCGGGCCAATTTATAAAATTAGTGCCATAATGGACAGTTTCATGTACAAATATATTCTTATTTGTATATATATATATAATATATATACTATTTATATATATATATACATTATATATATTATAGTAAATATATATAAACAGTTTCTGACTAAAACTTAAAATATTTGACCGACTAAAATGTATGAAATAATAAATAAATAAAAAAAACATTTTTTAAAAATACTTTCCTTTATAAATAGTAATATGTGACTAAAAACTAATAAATAATACTAAAATTAGATAATCTTTCATTCTTGTATCTAGAGTTTCAGTAATGGTCAATTATAGTAGGGTTAACTGCAAACGTACCAGATTAGAGATTCAGTAAAGGTAAAGTATAGTAAAAGGGAAGTAGATCCCTTTTTTAATGTTTTGTTTGGTAGTAAATTTAGTGATTTTATTGTTTTGCTATTTTGAGATTTTCTTTATTTATTATTTAAGTAGTAGTTGTAGTTGTAGAGGAAAATGAACGTAAGAGAAATGTGTATGGAAGGTTTTATATTTATAGTTCGTGGAATGGTTTTGTGTTTAACAAAATTATTCTAAATTACAAAAAGAACAGAAGAGAAAAGGAAGAAATAGAAAATTATTGAAGTAAAATGGAAATAAGTTTTGACTGTGTGTGTCAAATGATTTTTTTTTAATTTGGTTTTGTTTGTATTGTTTATATATTTGCAAAAGTCTGTTGGAGAAAGATTTTGTGTTTAACGATATATTTCTTGTGAAATAGACATATAAAAAAATATATATGTATATGGTACAATTTTGGAAATAGAACAAAAATGACAAACTGTGTTGCGATGCGATTTGCGAGTTGTAATTAGTAATGTTGTGTTGTTTGTTAAAATTGAGTTTGAACATCGTATTGAAAATATAATATACGAACGATTTAAGGATTATTATTTTTTTTTTAGGTTGTTGTGTTTGTTTTGTGAGTAAAACAAAACACAGAAATAAAAATTATAATGATAATTAGAATAGGTATATAGTTAGTTATAATAATATACGTTAAAGCGATTATTAAATATATTTTTTTAGTTTCTTGTTTTATGATTTCGTTAGATGTAATTTCTGTTAATTATATTATAAAAATAATTATTATATATTTAATATATTTTACATTCAACATGTTCAAAACGCCACCAAGACACCACGGGCTAATGGGCAAGTGGAAAGGTATAATAGAACATTAATGAATTTAATGTTGACACTAACTGAAACTGAAGTAAAATGGGATCAAAATATAGAACGAATACAATGGAATATGAATACTACATTTAATGAAACCATTAACCAAACCCTGTTTGAAGTACTTTTTGGTTATATACCACGTGATCCGTATGGTGATATACTATCAAATGAAGTGGATAACGATGTTCCAAAGTTAGCAAATTTAACACACAATCGTGAAAAAGCTTCAAATTGTATTAAAAAACAACAAGAAAAACAAAGGAAAAACTATAATCTGCGTTCTAGGCCAGCTAAAATTTATGCTGAAGGTGATCTGGGCCGTACATTGTAAAAAAGTACTGAGTAATGACCGATACGTTGTAGAAGACATACCTGGTACTCAACGGACTCAAAGATATTTTTCTACAATTGAAGCAGCTGATCGTATGAAGAAATGGATTCAATGTTATCAAGAATTAGATGAATCATCCAAAAGTGAAATCGAGGACGATTTTCAAGTCAGGATGGACGAAGCTGTAACATTTTGTTTGGTTGCTTTGGAGATTTATCTTTAAAAACAAAAGTTAAGAATGAATTATGTTTTCTTTATTTTTTGAAGGTTAGAAATGTTTAGAAAGAATTGGAAATTAAAAGAGAAAAGACCTGAAATTAATTGAAGTTATATTATTTTAATATTAAAATTATTACTAAAATGTATAATAAAATACCAAATAATATATTAATTTCATTTTGTTATATTATATATATACTATTTATATATATATTATAGTAAATATATATAAAGAATATAAAAATTCTACAGTTTCTGACTATAACTTAAAATATTTGACCGACTAAAAAGTATGAAATAATAAATAAATAAAAAAAACATTTTTTAAAATACTTTCCTATTAAAAACTAATAAATAATACTAAAATTATATAATCTTACATTCTTGTATCTAGAGTTTCACTAATGGTCAATTGTAGAAGGGTTAACTGCAAACGTACTAGATTAGAGATTCAGCAAAGGTAAAGTATAGTAAAAGGGAAGTAGACCCCTTTTAAATATCATTGATTCTGATAAATTCTATTAATTCTCATAAGGTCTCTTTACATACTATTAATTCTGATCAGATTTGCTACCATTAATTTTGATCAGTTATAAGTGGTCTACTTCCCTTTTACTCCTTTTTTTTAAAAAAAAAAAAATGAAGAACCCGAAAGATAAAAAAAATCCAAAAATTATACATTTTTATTTTATTTTAATTCATTAAATCATATCAATTTTTTTTGCAATCACTTTTTATAGCATTACTCTTTTACAATTTTATTTTACATATATAATACTTTTCTATTTTTCAAATTTTCAGATAACAATTAAATCAGAATTTAATTTTCTTTTTAAATTTTTTCTTTATAGAATAGTAATTGATATTCTTTTTAAATATGTATAGTACAAATTTCTCTACAAAATAGTAATTTCAAAATAATAATTTATTTTTTGCATTGAATTTTATTTAATAATAAGTATAAATATATATATATATATATATATATATATATATATATATATATATATATATATATATGTAAATATATGTAAAATTAATAATATTCAATATAATATAATGTAAAAAAAATATTTTTGAACTTATCTTTTTTTTCTTAATTTATACTGAAAACTTGTCTTCGATGGTCTTTCTAGATGCTTTACTACGTCACCGATAAATTTTCTTTTCAGATGGTTAATGCCTAACTAAGCTAAAAGAATGATAATTGCTGTTATAAACATCATTAGTAACACTATTGCTGTATAATGATCCCCTGAAGATTGCTGCCGGCTGCCGTGCAATGCTATTTGTGGACCTGTATTGACGGTTGTTTCTTTTTTAGACTGTCCTTTTCCCATTATTTATTTTTCACTTATATGTATATTAATGATTTATTTTAAATGTGTATATTACTTCTTTTACTTAAAAAAAAAAAAATCTATGTACAACACATCAATAATGCTTTTTTTCCAAAAATTCCTTTATTTTTAAAATATTATAAGAAAAGTCATAATTTTTACTTTCCTTTTATTGAATTTACAATTCATGTTTTCCTCACCTGGGCATAGCTCCTAAACGGCTTTACCGATTTAACTCAAATTTGAAACATAAGCTCGTGTTATTAATCACTCGGTACTTTATTTACTTTCATGGACCTTCGAGGTGGCGGGGGGTTGGGCTTATTTTCTAAAAAGTCATGTGGGGTATCAAATTAAAGGTCTTGATGAGTACATCTCGTTGGGTAGTGTTTCGGGCAAGTAGGACCATGTGGGGCCCCCAAAAAATGGGGCCAAATATGAAAAAAAATCATGTAGGGTATCAAATTAAAGGTCTGGAAGAGTAGATATCTTTGGGGCAAGTAATAGAAGTGTTTTGGGGCAACGCGGGTCATGTGGGGCCTGAATTTAAAATTAATTTCCTTTTATTTAATTTACAATTCATATTTTCCTCACCTGGGCATAGCTCCTAAACGGTTTACCCACTCGATGCCACATAATTTTCATGGCCCGGCGAGGGGGCGGGGGGTTGGACCTATTTTCAAAAAAGTAATGTGGGGTAT
Source organism: Rhamphomyia laevipes (assembly GCA_963920725.1). Lineage (NCBI taxonomy): Eukaryota > Metazoa > Arthropoda > Insecta > Diptera > Empididae > Rhamphomyia > Rhamphomyia laevipes. The sequence goes on along the minus strand of OY987255.1, from coordinate 81,219,130 downwards.
CAAATTAAAGGTATTGGTGAGTACATCTCGTTCAGTAGTATTTCGGGCAACGAGGGCCATGTGGGGCCTCAAAAAATGGGGCCTATTTTCAAAGAAGTCATGTGGGGTATCAAATTAAAGGTCTTGATGAGTACATCTCCTTGGGTAGTGTTTCTAGTAACGAGGGTCATGTGGGGCCCCAAAAAATTGGGCCAAAAATAATAAACATCATGTGGGGTATCAAATTAAAGATCTGGAAGAACAGGTATCTTTGGGGCAAGTAATGGTAGCGTTTCGGGCAACAAGGTTCATGTGGGGGCCTGATAAATGGGGCCAAAAATAATAAAAATCATTTGGGGTACGAAATTAAAGGTCTTAATGAGTACATCTCGTTGGGTAATGTTTCAGGTAATGAGGGCCATGTGGGGTCCCTAAAAATGAAGCGAAAAATAACAAAAATCATGTGGGGTATCAATTTAAGGGCCGGGAATAGTAGATATCTTTGGGGCATGTAATGGGAGTGTTTGGGGCAACCAGAGCCATGTAGATGTCTTTTCGCTCTTGCGTCGGTTAAAAAAAACACTCGCTTCGCATCGGTCCTTCGTTATGGGTCGATAATTTGGATTATATATGTAAATATATATAAATCAAAAAAATCGAATTATAAGCCGTTTTCGATCTTCTGGCTCATTAAATACAATACATGGAGGTGGTAGATCGCACAAAACAACCTATTGCAAAAACGCATCCTTTTTTGTTAACAAGTTCTATTGCAAGTGAATTGGACTTAGAACTTTCCCACATGACCATCCAACGCTGAACTGTGGATGGGGTCTACCAACATACAAAGGCATTAAAAAGCCATTTATTTCGAAAAAGAATCGACGGGCAATGTTAGAATTTGCAAAGACGCATATAAACTGGACTGTTGCCAAATGGAGAACAATGCTTTTTCTGATGAATCAAAGTTCAACATGATGGGTTCCGACGGATTGAGATTAGTGCGCATACCAAAAGGAGACTGCTTTGAAAGGCACCATAATGCACGGGGAGGCAACGTAATGGTCTGGGAATGTTTTTATGGCCATGGAATCGGGCCAATTTATAAAATTAGTGCCATAATGGACAGTTTCATGTACAAATATATTCTTATATGTATATATATATATATATAATATATATACTATTTATATATATATATACATTATATATATTATAGTAAATATATATAAACAGTTTCTGACTAAAACTTAAAATATTTGACCGACTAAAAAGTATGAAATAATAAATAAATAAAAAAACATTTTTTAAAAATACTTTCCTTTATAAATAGTAATATGTGACTAAAAACTAATAAATAATACTAAAATTAGATAATCTTTCATTCTTGTATCTAGAGTTTCAGTAATGGTCAATTATAGTAGGGTTAACTGCAAACGTACCAGATTAGAGATTCAGTAAAGGTAAAGTATAGTAAAAGGAGTAGACCCCTTTTAAATATCATTGATTCTGATAAATTCTATTAATTCTCATAAGATCTCTTTATATACTATTAATTCTGATCAGATTTTGCTACCATTAATTTTGATCAGTTCTACTTCCCTTTATAAGGGGTCTATTTCCCTTTTACTATACTTTACCTTTACTGAAACTCTAATCTAGTACGTTTGCAGTTAACCCTACTACAATTGACCATTACTGAAACTCTAGATACAAGAATGAAAGATTATATAATTTTAGTATTATTTATTAGTTTTTAGTTACATATTACTATTTATAAAGGAAAGTATTTTAAAAAAATGTTTTTTTCATTTATTTTTCTTAACTTCTTTTAAATATTTTATTAGTATTTTTAAATTAATTTGATGTAACCAACATGAATTTTTTTCTATCGTTTTTTTAAAAAGTTTTCACTTTTTTTTATTATTATTTTGGCAGGATCGCCATGTAAAGTTTATCAAATGTATTTGATATTATTAAATAAAAGACTTCTTATTTGTTGTGAGTTACAACTAAAACTAAACTTTATTATTAATATTTCTTTTTTTATATAAAACTTAAACTTATCAACAAACATATTTCATAATAATATAATAAAAGAATAAACGTAAATAAACTCTATGACATACTTAAAAAAATGCTTAACTCTAGAACATAAATAAAATGCTTAATTCTGTAACATACTTCAAATGCTTATTGGTCAATATTGTTAATTTAGCAATATGGAGCAATCGACCAATGCATTTTATTTATACAAGTGTTCATTTCTTTATTCTTTAATGAGGGTATTTGTTTTTAAAGTAAGCCATCGTTTTATGCCATATTTATTACAACATAGTATTTTTATGTTATATTTAGGGTGCGTTGCACTTCACAGTATGTTGGTAGACCCCCTCCACAGTTCGGCGTTGGATGTTCATGTGATAAAGTTTTAAGTCCAATTCATTTCGTGATATAAAAGGATCCTTTTTTGCAATAAGTTGCTTTGTGCGGTCTACCACATCCATGTATTGTATGTAATGAGCCAGAAGATCGAAAATGCCTTATATATCGATTTTTTGATTTATATGTATATATATATATATATAACCCAAACAAAATAAAAAAATATCGACCCATAACAAAGGACCGATGCAAAGCGAGTGTTCTCTTTTTTTAACCGACGCAAGAACGAAAAGACATCACATGGCTCTCGTTGCCCCAAACACTACCATTACATACCCCAAAGATATCTACTCTTCCCAGCCCTAAAATTGATACCCCACATGATTTTTTTTATTTTTGGCCCCATTTATCAGGCCCCCACATGACCCATGTTGCGCAAAAAGCTACCATTACGTGCCTTAAAGATACCTGTTCTTCCAGATCTTTAATTTGATACCCCACATGATGTTTATTATTTTTGGCCCAATTTTTTGGGGCCCCACATGGCCATCGTTACCCGAAACACTACCCAACGAAATGTACTCATCAAGACCTTTAATTTGATACCCCACATGACTTCTTTGAAAATAGGCCCCATTTTTGAGACCCCACATGGCCCTCGTTGCCCGAAATACTACTGAACGAGATGTACTCACCAATACCTTTAATTTGATACCCCACATGACTTTTTTGAAAATAGGCCTAACCCTCCGCCCCCTCGGCGGGCCATAAAAATTATGTGGCATCGAATGGGTACACGCAGGAGCTTAAGTTTAAAATTTGAGTTAAATCGGTTAAGCCCTTTAAGAGCTATGCCCAGGTGAGGAAAATATAAATTGTAAATTTAATAAAAGAAAAAAAATAATAATAATTTCAAGCCCTACATGACCCGCGCTGCCCCAAACACTTCTATTACTTGCCCCAAAGATATCTACTCTTCCAAACCTTTAATTTGATAGCCCACGTGATTTTTTTTAATTTTTGGCCCAATTTTTTGGGGGCCCCACATGGTCCTAGTTGCCCGAAATACTACCCAATGATATGTACTCATCAAGACTTTTAATTTGATACCGCACATGACTTTTTAGAAAATAGACCCAACCCCTTGCCCCCTCGAAGGGCCATGAAAGTTATTAAGGTATCGAATGGTTAATAACACGAGCTTAAGTAAAATTGTATTAGTATAATAAAAAATTTCATTATTATTATTCAACAATTTTCGGTAGTATTACAAAATTTTTGTTTTAAAAAAAAAAATAATAAGATAATTATATTTTTTGTATAAATATTTCAAAAATCTTAATTTGCAAAATTGAATTTTAAATATTAATTTTAAAAAATAGAATTTCCAATAAATTTAATTATTATTTATTTGCGCAACAGCCGATACATTTTTTTAATATAAAATATTGTTTTATTTGTTTTTACTCAATATAATTTTTGTGGTGCATATAAAAGTTCTTTTTACATCAACACTCACACACACAATTTCGATTTGATATAGAATTTCTCGTATAACTAAATAGAAAAATAGCTCTCAAATATTTTATTTTAATTCAGTGATTGGTACAGTGGCGTGCATTTATTTGCGCTTTTTTTTAATTTTATTGCAGTTGGCGTATATTTATATACGATATTGATTGTTCTTTTTTTTAGAAAAAAAAAAGAAATAGATAAAAATCCAATAAATTTTGGTGTCCCGATCTACAATTTCATAAATAATTTCTGATTTCGATACGCGTTTGCTCGTATAGAAGAAATTATTGCGAGATTAGCAGCTGGTAATAGTAGCTATGATAATAAACGTTTTAGACCGCGTAGACAAAATTCTAGATCGCGCAGCACGAGTCAACAAGGAAGAAGATCTCGTTCTTCTGCTATTCCACATACAGCAGACACTAAATGCTGGTATCATAGGAAGTTCGGCGACAGAGCGACAAAGTGTCATTGCGCACAGAAAGCAGCAGCGAATCACCCAAACTAATTAATGCACCACGTGAAGCGGCAGCCGGTGCAAATAAATTTACTAGCCGCCTTTTTATTCGCGACAACGACAATAACATCGTTTTCTTTAATTGACACGGGAGCGGATTTGTCAGTGTTGCCGTGTAAATCTAGTACAACAAAATCTACTTCCGATATATCGTTGTCCGCCGGCAATGGAACCACCATTAAAACGTTTGGTACGAAAATGTTAAAATTAAATTTGGGTCTCCGCAGAGTTTTCATGCATGAATTCATGCTTGCAAAAATCGACCGTGCAATCATCGGCGCTGATTTTTTAAATAGATTCGGGTTAATTTTCGATTTAAAAAACAAAAGAATTGTAGATCCACTAACAGATCTTTCTCTGCACGCGTTAAGTATTGCGTCTGACACACCGACTCCGAAACTAAACGTGATAAAAAACAAATTTTCGGAAATGTTATCACAATTTCTTGATTTAACGCAGCCGCCGAATTATTTCAAAAAGGTAAAGCACTCCGTAGTATATCATATTGTTACCAAAAAACAATTACCATTCTCGAAACCTCGTCGGCTAGATACGAAGCGTCACGACGCGGCTAAAAAAGAATTCGCGCTCATGGTGGAACTTGGCATTTGTCAACCCTCCTCGTCTTCCGCCTCATCGCCGTTACATATGGTGAAGAAAAACAACGGCGACTGGCGTCCTTGCGGGGATTATAGACGGTTGAATGCGGCAACTATTCCGGATCGGTACCCGATTCCCTATATTACAAACTTTACCATGAATTTAGCCGGCGCGAATTTTTTTCAAAAGTTGATTTGGTGCGCGCGTATCACTTAATTCCGGTAGGCGATGACGACGTTCATAAAACGGCAATAACTACGCCATTCGGTTCGTACGAGTTTCGCCGAATGCCATTTGGTTTGCGTAACGCAGCCAAACCTTTCAAAGGTTCAAGAACGAAGTGTGTAGTGATTTAGATTTCGTGTTCGTGTATATGGATGACATACTAATTTTTTCACCCGACGCAGAATCACATAAAGAACACCTTCGTAAACTTTTCTAACGGTTATCGGAATATGGTATTACCATCAATCAAACGAAACGCGTTTTCGGAGCAACTGAGCTCAATTTTCTTAGCCACCAAATTACAGCGAAAGGAATTTCTCCATCGGTTGAAAAGATGGAAAACATTCGGAAGTTTCCCACTCCCACATCAATCTATCAAATTCAACGCTTCATCTGAATGGTGAATTGCTACCACCGCTTCATTCCGAAACTCGCTGAATTTCTTCCACCGATTTACTCTTACCTGGCTAAAGTGAGCAAAGAAAAAAGCAAAAACAAAGCTTTAACCTGGCCGGAAGAATTAAATCCAGCATTTCAGCAAGTTAAGAAAGCACTGGCTGACGTTACGATGCTGGCACATCCGAACACGGACAGAAAAATTGTTTTAGTTACCGATGCCTCAGATGTAGCGGTAGGAGCTGTTTTGCAGCAACCTACGGATAAGGGATGGGAACCACTCCCGTTTTTCTTCAGAAAACTGTCCCCAGCTGAAACAATGTATTCCGCTTTTGACGGCGAACTGCTCGCGATATACGTCGCTATTAAGTATTTCCGTTACTCCGTAAAAGAACGAAAATTCACCGTATTCACGCAATCACGCAAGTTTGCGCTAGTTCACGCAATCTGTTCTAAGGCAGAATGCAATCCGCGTCAAACCCGTCACTTAGATTTCATCGCGCAATTCAAAACGGACATTCGTCATATAGCGGGTAAAGACAACGTGGTGGCAGACAGTATCTCGCGTTGTGTGGAAATTTCAGCGGTACTTTCAACTTGCAGAAAATCGTAGAACATCAAAAAAACCATGTGGAACTAAAAACTTTGTTGGAAAAACCAAGTTCTTCATTTAAACTGTCGAACATTAAACTTCCAGATTTCCAAATAATCTGCGAAACCTCGACAAATAACAACAGGCCGTATGTACCGGAACAATTACGACGGTCAGTTTTTAATGCGCTACATAATTTGGCCCATCCGGGTATTCACGCAAGCCGAAAATTGATTGCGGCCAGATATTTTTGGCCGAATATGAACGGTGATTTGAATCTTTAGTCCAAAACTTGTGTTCCGTGTCAAAAAACAAAGATTCATTGGCATATGAAATCACAACAGCAACTTTTTAACACTCAACTCGCGTTTCGAACACGCGAGTGGGACTTTTCCCAGTATCCGACGGGAATTCGTACATTTTTACCGTCGTGGACAGGTTTATACGCTGGACGGAAGCGTATGCTATTCCAGATATGAACGCCGCGACTGTGGCAAAAACTTTCGTAATCCACTACGTTTCGCGTTTTGGCGTTCCCGAAATGATTACCACAGACCAAGGTACGCAGTTTGAGTCGAAGCTCTTTCAAGAGTTGTGTAAATTGTTAGGCGTGTTTATAACGCAACTACTCCTTATCACCCTCAGTCGAACGGGTTAGTATAGCGGTTCCACCGCCAGCTAAAAGACTCGAGCACGGGGAAATGGTACAAATTGGCACGTAGAATTACCACTAGTGCTTCTTGGTATTACAACCGCAGTTAAAGAAGATCTAAAATGTTCTCCATTAGAGCTTGTCTACGGCCAAACGTTAAAAATACCGGGTGTAATTTTTGTTGAATCGAATTCGGACGCAACCGACACAAACTTATTCATAAAAAACTTACGTGAAGCAATGCGCAGTTTAATTCCAACGCCTACACGTATTTCCGAACGTCAACGTATTTTCGTGCCGAAAGACCTGTCTAGTTGTGCGTTCGTTTTTGTCAGAAATGACAAAATAAAACCAACTCTAACTCCGGCTTACGATGGACCGTATCGAGTAGTTAAACGGCTTCGTAAAGTTTTCATCGTTATGATAAAAGATAAAGAACAGTCAATATCCATCGACAGAATTAAGCCGGCGTATGGTATTTCCACTATTAAAAATAGTTGTAGAGTTAAAATTCTACCTTAGACGTTCCACTCGAAGGAGGGTGATGTGGTGGCACCGGTAAATAATTATAATGGTAATAAAGTATTACCACAAAAAATTACACCACCAATATTTGATCAATAATCCGCTCAATTAATAATTACCGTTTAATCACAATTAAAATTGATTGGTCATAGCGTCTCAGGATCAACACAATTGAGTAATTAATAGTATTGATATAGAGATGCTATAACAGAAATATTTCACTTGATGATAAATCGTTGAAGTAAGAAGTTTTATTCTAATCGAGTTCCTGTAAAATAAAAAAAGTTAAAAGTAGCAATAATATATTTTCGTTGCGATCATAAAATTCAAAATTAATTAAAAAATCGGCAATTTATCGTTGCGTTCAATAAATAATTAAAACATAATTTAATTCAATAAATAATATTAAAATATAAATTTTATAACTTAAAAAATAGAATTTATATTAAGTTAACAAAAAACATTTATATTGAAATAAAAAAATAAACATAACAATTAAATAAATTAAGTTAACAATAAGTTAAAAGGTGTGTTTTAATTCACAAACATTAAAGTAGGTACCAGTACAATCGCTATACCTACAAATATCTATATATATATATATTTATCTGATTTAGTTTTTTTCGCCCATTTTTTTCTGAATGACAGAAATGGTTTTTGACACATGGTGGAAGGTGGGATAATGGTATGGAAGAGTTTTTCATGAACACAATTTCATTTATAAAACGAATCGTACAAAAATGATAAAACCTTTTTCCTATATTAAAGTAAAATTTACCATTAGCAAGAAAAGCTTATTTATATTATGTTATTAATTTTCTTGTTACCAAATACCATACATAAAATATCATTGGAATTGTAAATAAATATTTATGACACATTTGTTGTACAGCAAATTTAATTAAAATTGACCAAATAATTCAAATAATGATAGTTGAAAAAAAAAAATTTATAATGATGAAATTTTATCACTTTAATCACTTTAAAATTTTTAAAAAAAATCAAAAGTAGTAATAACAAAAGTTTTACAAAAATGCTTCTATTATTTAAAAAATATATATTTATAATATAATTTAGCAGAATCGGATATAAAACTTCAATAAATAGCATATATATATATATATATATATATATATATATATATATATAAATTTATATATTTTAATTTTTTAATGCATTTACAATGTAAATCTGGTCACCCTAAAATGTGTTTTATATTTGTGTAAATATAAAAGAACTCACCATTAGTCCATTTTTTCTTCATACTTCTCTGTTTGTGTGAAAGTGATGAAATGAGTAATTAAAGTACCGTCAATGAGAAATAAGCTTCTTTTCAAATCTTTTCAATTTATATCGTATTGGAAGCGTGTCGCTCTCGCTCCGCGTTAATAAAATTGTACAAGTGTTAATTAAAATTCATGAAACAAAAAAAAATTGCCATATGATTCATATCCAATATATAGGATCATTGGATGTTAACTAAAATTTATGAAAAAAAAACATTGTCAAAGGATACATACATATTGCATGTAAATCATTGCAGATAAAACAGGTAAAAAAATTAATGTGTAATATATATATATATATTATGGCTTTAAATCAGCGAAACAAGCCTATAACTTAATAACTTAATAAACAACATTTTAATATTTTGCATAAATTTTTATTGTTATTTAAAAAAAAAAAAAATATTTACTCGTATTTACTTTTATATAAATATTGGAAATTCATTTCACATCAAAATTTTAAAGTAAACTACAAAATTTATTTATTACAATATTTTTTTTTTTTTAATATTCGTTGAATTTTTTTTACTATGTAGTTTTTATCAACCTAGCATAGAAATATTTAAAAAAATTATCGATTTGTATAGATACGAATTCATGTATCTATACATGAATTCTTCATAAAATCTTAATTACATTCTTTTTTGTAATACTATTCTCAAATCTATAATCTTTATTTGAGCTTGCATTATATTAAAGTATCAGAAAAATACTTAAAAAATATTGACATATTTTAAACAAAAGTTTAAGACTACATAATTGATTTACAATACTGTTAGAGTTAATTTTAGTCAAATTGATATTCAGACAAATTAAGATTATTAAATTTTATTGGGAAATTCATAAATTTTGTTATACATATTTTTTTCCAAATTATTGTTTTCGTTTTTGGAAACTTTTCGGTTAATTGGTTAGTAGGAGGGACTAGGAGAGTTCTAGATACACTGCCAGCAAACACCGAGTTTTGGTGTTTGGTATTGGCATAAGCATGTTTGATGTTGTAATAATGTGCTAATAAAATTAGTGTGTTTCAGTCGGTCTTTCGTTTTTTCGGTCTGTCGTTTTGTCTGCCTGTCGTTTTGTTGGTCTGTCGGTCTGTCGTTTTTCCAGTCTGTCGTTTTGTCGGTCTGATGTTTTGTAGGTCTGCCGTTTTGTCTGTATGTCAGTCTGTCGTTTTGTCGGTGTTTCATCTGTCAGTCTGTCAGTTTGCCTATGTATAATTCTGTGTGTTTGTTTGATTATGTAAAAGTGTTACGAAAACCCCAAATTTGTTAAACCTCTGAGTTTTTTAGGTTTGTTTTGATAAGTATATTTTTAATATATACATATGTATGGTTGTTGTTGTAAAGAATTTTTGGTGTGGTTATGAAATTTTTTTTTTTTTTTTTGCGTGGACATATAGAGTATATGCATACAAATATTTTACGTTCACTATTTTTTGTATATTCTAACACAGAAACCTAATCAGATTCATACATATAAGTTGTGTGTGCGTATGTTTGAAAAATTTGTGTTAACCATTGAGAAATATGAGGATATTTTTTGTTAAAGCATGTTGTCTAAATATTTTTTATTAAATTCATTCGTTATATTGTTGAAATTAATTGTAATGAGGATTACAATCTTCATAAAAAGCGAGTGGAAAGAATTTGTAAATGCTGCTCAAAGATCAAGTATTCATTATTATAATAAAGAAGAATTCTACAACTTTATTAAAAATGACCTAGAACCAAGATGTGTATATTACCGGATGACTCTGTACAGATTTGAAGTAAGAGAGTGAAATACCATCAGGAAGCAAATCAGACGAAGGAGGAGATGTTTAACTTGGACCACTCAACTTGAATTGGATATTCTTCAAAGCTAGATACTTAAAAACAAATATAAATTTCTTATTTTTATTTATAAATGGTTTAAAAATAAAAAAAAAAATCTTAATATGTTTTTTAATTTAATATTTTTTATTCAAATTATAAAAGTTAAATTTATGTATTTAAATCTTCTTCTTCGTAGGCAGATGGCTCCATTTCATCCTCATCATCATCATTTTTATCTGTTAGCTGAATGAATTCTAATTTTCTAAGGTTTTTTGGCAAGCTCCACGATTTTTCAGCCCATATTTTCTTTTTTTTATCCTCTTAATATATTTTTCTGGAATTGAATTATACCTCATGGGCATAAAAACTTTAAATTTAGGGAAGCTTGCCAAGTATACTTGATGAGAAGTGTAAGAAATAATTAAAGTGTTCTTGCTTTTATACTTAAAATTAAGCGTAAAACATAGAAATGAATAAAATTTTAATAAACAAAGAATTTTGTGGCTTTAAATGTATCTCTTTTTATAAAGATAAGGATATGGTTTTATTTAGTACTTAGAAAATTGATCTCACGGAAAAATTATTGACTTGTTTAGACATGTTTTAAATGTAAACAAATAAGCCCTTGATTAAATAAACCAATTTTTAATAAACGAAATTTTTTTTTTCGTTTTAAATGCATCCTTCTCATTTCGATATGAAAATTTTTTCTCACAGACACAATTATTGACTGTTTAGACATGTCTTAAACGTAAACAAAAAGGCTTTAGATTAAATAAGCAAAATTTTAATAAACAAAAATAGTTTTGTAAATGCATCCGTCTTATGTTAAGTATAATTATTTCACAATTTTTATAATATAAATAGAACTAGGAAACAATTTCAGTGTATCAGTCTTCCTTAAACTTTCTATGTAGAATTAGGTTTAGATTTTATTAAACTATAAAAATAAAATAATTAATTAATTATATTATAAAATAAAAAAAAATCTTTAAAGTTTCTATAAGATGGCTAAAAATTGTAATAATAGTGAAGAACCGGATGTGAAAAAAATTAAGTATGAAGATGAGCTATTTAAAAATATTATCAATATGCGAAATTGATAATTATGTGAAAGAATTATTAATTTTAATAAAAGAATCTAAACAAGTCGGGACAAGAAAACATATTACAGTGCGTAAAATCATTAATACAGAAAAAAATTCCACTTGTTATTGGTGCAGGTGGTGGTGGTGATCATATTAGTATTAGTAGTAGTAATTAAAAAGTTCAGTGGGAAGTTATATAAAGTGCTTTTACAAATCGAATAAGCACAGCAATTATTATAAATCTCAATCACAAGGACCCCATTGAGTTTTTAACAGATTCGAATAATACATTTTTTGTAAACAATATAAAAATCTATATAGAAAAATCGAATCAAAAATGTTTAAAAGTCAATGCAACATTATGTGCTGAATTTTTGAATAAATCTTCAGAAGAAATTATAAAAAAAGATAAACTGTTATCTACCTCAAACCAAATAATTGAACTATACGAAGATCACAAGGAGTGGTTTGGAAAAAAGATTCAAGAAGTTATACTGAGGGAACTTAGCGAATTTCAAGAAAAAGATAGTGGTTGGACTCTTTCATCAGTGAATTATTAATCAATAAATATGAATGAGTGTGATAGATTGATTGGTTCTTCATATATTGATCTTCCACCTTCAATTAAAAATAAAAAAGCATGTATTAATGTAAAAAACCATGATTAAGCTTGCTTTGCTTGGTCAATTGTATCAGCTTTATACCCAGCAACAAATATCACTCATAATCTTCTTACCTTGATTTTTCATATGTTTTAAATACAACTGGAATACATTTTCCTATATGTATAAATCAAATTACAAAATTTGAAAACAATAATAGCATATAAATGTGTACATATTAAGAAGAGTTTCTGAAAATGATTTTAAAGTATTTCCATTGAGATTAACAAAATCAAAATGTATCAAACATGTAAATTTGTCAATGATTCAAGAGTACTATGATATTGAAAAATATTCTAATGATAATAATGAAACGAATGATGATGATGATTATATGGATTGTGATGAAAATATTGAATTTAAATATCACTACTATTGGATAAAGAATTTATCTTGACTGATTTCAAAACAATTATCGAAACGAAATGGTAAAATATATTTATGTGATCGTTGTTTACATTATTTTAAATCAGAAGAGAAACTTAATAGTCGTATTAAAAATTTTGAAAAACAAAATTTTTGCAGTGTTAAAATACCAAGTAAAACAGAAATATGTTTTGAAAAGTATAAAAACAAAGAGAAGGTACCTTTTATTATAAAATTGAGGTATCATTTTAATTTTAATAAAAAAAGACTTTTTTTTTAAATATTAAATTTTTTTTTTTTAATTTATTACAAATAGGTTATAATAATGAAAAATTATGTCGGCCAAGTGCCCCCCTACTGGCTCTTTTACCAAAATTCTGAATCACATTGTTGAAAAAACTGTTGTCAATGGTTGAAATCTGCTCGGTAATGTTATTTTTAAGCTCTTGAATTGTTGTGGGATTATTGCTGTACACTTTCGATTTCAGAAAACCCCACAAAAAATATCCAACGGTGTCAAATCGCACAATCTTGGTGGCCAATTCACTCCTCCTCTACGAGAAATAATGCGATATTGGAACTTTACCTTCAAAAGATCCATTGTTTCTCTTGCTGTGTGTGGCACCGTCCTGTTGAACCACATATTCTCTTGGTCCAAATCATCAATTTCCCGCCACAAAAAGCTTCGGATCATCTCCCTGTAGCGATTTCCATTGACCGTAATCGCATTTCCATTTGCGTTTTCAAAAAAATATGGTCCGATGATTCCTCCTGACCATAAACCACACCAAACCGTAACTTTTTGTGGATGTAATGGTTGCTCTAAGATAACCCTTGGATTCTCTTCACCCCAAATGCGGAAAATTTGTTTATTGACGTAGCCATTTAGCTGGAAATGAGTTTCGTCGGTGAAGATTATTTTGTTAAAAAAATCTCATTTTCTTCCTGTTTTTCGATTGCCCAAGAAACAAATTGCCGACGTAACGCATGGTCAGTTGGTTTTAATTCTTGCGTCAGCTGGATCTTATAAGCCTTTAAATGGAGATCACGATGCAAAACGTTGAATAATGTGGATGGTTTGATGTTTAATTGCTGTGAACGATGACGAATGTAAGTTTTTGGATCTTCTCCAACACTTCTGCTCACAGCTGCTACATTCTCGGTTGAACGGCCACTATCTTGATAAATTTTGCTTCTGTTATTATTAACAGATCCAGTTTCTAAAAATTTATCAACCATCAGCTTGATAACACGATTTGTTGGAACTACCAAATTTTGTTTGAAATTTCCTAATTACATCTTGAAAACTTTTACCATTTTCAAAAAATGCCTTAATAACAAAAACACGTTGTTCCTTCGTGTAGTGTTCCATATTAACTAACCGGAATGTATTTAGAATATACCTGAAGAAACCTCGTATAAAAATTCCTGGTAGGAAAACATGGCGGCAAAATCAAAATGATACCTCAATTTTGAACACCCATTATATGCTGATTTAGAATCAATTTTACAACTTATTTGTGTAAGACAAACTGAATACAGAGGTCTTGCACATTCAGTATGTAATTCTTGTGTATAAATACACTGCATTATCTCAAACTAAGTTGACCATGCGTCTATTCAGACCTTTAAGACCATGCGTTTAATCAGGCCTTTAGATATCAAAGTCTAAACGTGCCTAAACTTAGTCTCCAAAAAGCTTTCCAAAATAAGGTTGTATTTGTGTTGCATTTAAACTAATGCATTTTACCAGCAACCCATATAATGTAACGGTATTGAAATTATATGAAATAGGGCAAAACCTACACTATTTTACAAGCCATGTAATGTGATTTCGCACTAACACATGCGCGAAAAATTTAGTCAGACTTTTTTACAAAATTTTTATATGTTGATATGAATATTTTGTATTGAAATGAAATGAAAACTCATGTTATTTATATTTTATAACAAATATATATCTTTTTCATTTACAATTTTTGTTAACAATATTATAATAATATAAAATATTATAATAATAAAATCCTACGCCACCTTTCTCACATTTTAAATGTGATACGTTTAAAATGTTCATTAAGTATCTGAAAATAAAATTATATATTAAATTTTAATAAGTTATCAATTCAATTGCTGAAATACAGCCCCTTTACCAAACCTAATGGGCAGTGTGAAATTTGTGTCAATATCCTACAAATATAACCAATATTCTCTTGTGAAGTATCCTGAAAATATGTTTAATATTAATTTGGTTTTTGCTTTGAAAAAATGAAAAATCTGTGCTGCGAATAAGTCACACAATTGCTTTTTAAAGTAAATAAAGTGTAATTTGTTTAAAAAGAATTATTTGTTTAAACAAAATACTTAATCTACTCTATATTTTTTTTAATTAAATTTAATACTCCTTCAATATTTTCTGCATATTTTTTTATTAAATAATTTTCGTTTTTCTCATTAATAATTTTTAAAATTGTATTTATTTTTTGTTTCTGAATATGGAAATGAGGTATTTAATTCATTAAAATAAATTAATTGTAAAATAGATTTTTTTGATTGCAAACATTCAATTAAATTTTTATATAAATTTAATATAATAATTTCTAAAACTTCATGATTTTCTACAAAAATAATCAAATCTTTTACATCGTTGTTCTTAATACTATCCAAAATAATCAATTCACAAATTTCATATTTTTGTTGCCTTGCTAAATATTTGATTAACCAATTATTTGTAGGATCTATAAAAATTGCTTTGATCTGTTCAGTATCATCCGTAGTATTTGTTAATTAGAAATTCTTTATATTTAATTGATTATTTTTATCTTCATGCAGTAAATCTGGTTGTTGAAATATCAATTTCGTTTTAGTTTGTTGTAAAAACATACGATTCATATTTATTTTACATTCTTTTTTACCGAAATTTACAACTCTCTGTTCAATGAAAAACTATTCTTCTGCTGTCAAATAATTATTATTTGACTTTGTGGAAAATTGTGAATGATAAATTTTTAATGAATCTGGTGAATAATACCATAAAATTAAATCAAAATATCAACTATAATATGAAATTTCTAAAAAGCATTCATAATACGTTTATTATGCTCCAAATTTAAAATAGTTTGTCCAAAAGTTTTTATTAAATTTGATGTTAATGTACTATTTTCATTTATTTAATTTGTAAATTTATCAGCTTGTTCAATTAAAGAAATATTGACACAATAATGATGCATTAAAATCAATTAGAAATAATGAATTTTCATTTAATTCAATGGATTGTTTAATAAATTTTTGTAAAGTTTCAATATGTTTCATCATAGAATAAAGTAAACTCTTCCAAACAACTAATGATGGTTTCGACATTAAAGTTGATATAAATTAGGAAAATGCTCTACCAATATTCTTTGAATTCCACGCAAATGTGATATAAGGAAAATTTATTACATTTTTTGAATTAATTACGTTCTCGTCAGCAAATATTTGTCTATTTATATTTAAGTTATTTAATATAATTTTTAAATATAAA
The DNA here is from genome assembly GCA_963920725.1 of Rhamphomyia laevipes. Lineage (NCBI taxonomy): Eukaryota > Metazoa > Arthropoda > Insecta > Diptera > Empididae > Rhamphomyia > Rhamphomyia laevipes. The sequence continues at coordinate 81,203,005 of OY987255.1, read as the reverse complement.
TTAATTTCATCATCTGTATTTACAATTTTGAGTATATTTAATTTTAAATACCTCATTTCCATATTCACAGATCCAACAAAAAAAACTTATATTAAAAAAAATTCACTTAATTATGTACACCTAGGAAATTGAAATTGCTTTTAGCACACTTATTGATTATTAAAAATTAAATTATTATTAAAAACTATCAAAATATATAGTTTGTTTTTATTTACAAAAAAAAAATATGAATAACATTTTTTTTGAGGTTAGAATTTGTGCTAATTTTTATTACACAAATTATACTAGAATTACACAATGCCCGCACAATTTTTTTAGATTAATTTAATCTACTATTATTAAATAACACTTTAACTACTTTTGGGTATTTAACAATTATTATTTACCTATTATATTTAACTTTTTCTTCCGAACTTTCAGCGCTTGGTATTACCGGCATTTAATTTTGACGTATAGTATTATAATTTCTCTGACTAAAAATTTTTGCGCATATATTGTAATGACACGGCTTTTACTAGTGTAGGTTTCGCATAGGGCCGTTTTTGCTGAATTGCAGAAATGAAGTCCCATAAAAGCGATGCAAATCCATCGCTTGTTTATCATTTAATTTACTTGCTTTGACTAGTTGACTACCCCCACCAGTGGTAAGGAGTCAATTAGAAGAAACAATAAAAGAGAAAGATTCTGAAAAATTTCCCTCTACTAAAGGTAAGGAATTGTTCATTGCAAAGTAAAATTTATTTAGAAGTAATTGTAAAAGTATTTGTACATAGAAAATATTTTATAAGAGAACAATAAAGATTAATGTTAAAAAAACCAAACAACGGATTAATATATTATATAACATTTATAATAATATAACATTGGCGCAGCCGGTAGTTCAATAAAGATTAAGGTTAAAGAAACCAAGAAGATTATATTATATAACATTTATTATAATATAATAAATCCGGAAAAAAATAACACTAATGCAGATGCTTTAAGTAGAATACCAATTATAGAGGAAAATAATTAAATTCAGGAGGATATAACAATTAATATAATAAGTCGAAGCAACTAAATTTTTAGACTGCATTCCAATACTAAATCAAGAAGCTGTCACTGTTGTTGATGCATTCTATAAGCATGTAATTTTAAAATATTCTGTGATTCCATCAAAATTAATCACGGATCAAGGTACGAATTTTATCAGTGACAGTGTAAATTACTAAAACTTAAGAAATGTCAGACTACAGTTTATCATCCTCAATCAAATGGTTTACTTGAAAGACGACATGGACCATTAGTAGAATATTTAAAAATAACAGTAGATAACAATATTCAAAGTTAGGACGATCGCTTCGGTGAACTAGCATTTTGCCACAACCATACACCGCATACGGGAAGTAAATATTCCCCCATCTTCGCGTTATATGTCTTTAGCGACCCGCTATTTCTTGACTATTGTCAAGAAATGAAAACAAAAATGTAAAGGGTTCACCAAGAAGCAAGAGAAAAGCTAATCACAGCGAAAATAAAATCTAAAAAATATTACGATAAAAATCAAAAAGATTCGCAATTCAAAGTAGGGGATAATGTTTTACTAAAAAAAACCATAAAAACACATAAGATAAGTACAGGGTGGAAGGGCCCGTATGAAATAATAGAAGTAGTTGACACCGTAAATGTTAAAATCAGAATTAGTAACAAAATAAGGAGAGTACATAACAATCGGTTAAAGTTATGACATGAATAAAAATTATATAAAAATTATAATATAAAAAATAAAAGTTTTAAAATGAATAAATAAATTATATAGAGACAGTTATAGATAAAAATAATATATATGAAGATATTAAGATTTTTTTAACCGTAAAGAAAAAATTTCATAAATAAACTATATAGAAACAATTGTATATAAAAAAATTGAATTGTATATAAAAAAAAAAATATAAAAGTTTTCAATGATAAAAAACTTTTCAGAAAAAATTATAAAAAAAATATTATTAAAAACTTCAAATGAGACAATTTCTAATACTACAATTATGTATAAAAAATATATATATAATAAAAAAATTTTCAAATGATAATAAATATAAGTTTTGGTTTATGTTGTATTTTATTATTTTTAGTATTATAAGTAATTTGTGTATCAAGTAAAGAAGTTAAATAATGATAACATTTATAATAATATATAAAGAGCTGCTAACTATGGGGAGCAGATAACTCGTAGTATGTTTAACAGCGATTTATGTCCAAAAGTTTTTTGTAATTAACATTACCTTTGTAACAAACAGTGCTTTGTCCAAAATTGCTCATCTTTATATTTATTGATTTAAAAATTAATAATTTAATATTTTAGTTTCTTTAATAATAAATAATATCATTAAAATAACTATAATAAGTATAAATATGCGTAATCACGAATCCAACCTGTGTACAAAATTTCATTGAAATTGGATAATATTTACCATATGATCTCTAGAGCATATGAAATATTAATCGGAAATTTAACATGGACCCTCTCAGACTAGTAACTTTTACCTTAGTCTACACATGCGTAATCACGAATCCAACCTGTGTACAAAATTGCATTGAAATTGGATAATATTTACCATATGATCTAGAACATATGAAATATTAATCGGAAATTTTAGCATAGTCCCCCTCAGGGTACTAACTTATACCTTAGTCTACACATGCGTAATCACGAATCCAACCTGTGTACAAAATTTCATTGAAATTAAATAATATTTACCATATGTTCTAGAACATATGAAATATTAATCGGAAATTTTAGCATGGACCTCCTAGAGCTACTAACGTCTACATTAGCAAAAATTATGTATTTATCGAGATTGTTTTTTTCATACAACTGCTCGCGAACAAATTTCATTTTTATTTCCTAAATTCTAAACACCCAAATACTCAAACGGCATGACGTTTTGGGTGCATATTTTTCAGTACACAATAAAATTACTCATAATTTTGAGTTTTTATGTAGACTAATTTTTTTTTTGCATACGAAATTTTTTTTCTTTGCTTTATTCTTGGTTTTCGTTAGCGAGCGAACTTAAAAGAAATTTATTTTTGGTATTTTGGATTATATAAATGTTGATACCGCAGGTTTATTTCTTTTTATATATTATTTTGATGATTTGTAAAAATGTTTAAAGATATAAAAAAATATTTTAGATGAAGTGGAAATAACTTTTAATATGAAAAAATAAAAAGGAAAAATTGCGTTTAAACGACCACATTTAGAGTAGAAAAAGTGTTTTTTTCATCATGACAACGGATAATTTTACAAATCAGCCATTAAAACATCAAAATTAATGCAATTAATTACGCTACAATATATTTCATCATCCACCATATTCTACAGATTTAGTCCCTTCTGATCTTTTCCTGTTACCAAACATGAAAGATCTGGAACAATTGCACTAGTTATGAACGATATTGCTATTTTGATTATACGAAATGCATCTAAATAATATCGAGCTAAAATGAGATATGTTAAAAAATTAAAGAACAAAAATGTAAAAAAAAATTGGTGTTTTCTGTATTTTTAAACGGAATTTTCGATCAGCCCTTAAATATATAACAAAAATGTATAATTTGTTCTGTCAATATTTGCAAAAATAATAAAAGGAACGGAAATTGTCGTTGGTTTAAATTTTCAAAAAATATTGATAGATTTAATATGTCGGCATCAGTAGATTTAAATTATGACAAAAACAAATTTGTATGTGAAATGCATTTTGAAAAGAAATAATTGCCATGATTGTAGACAAATTCTATTAAAACCAGATGACGAAGAATTAACTTTAGATTCTGAGTGCTTCATATTCCATAAAAATATTAGTGAACATTAAGGAAATTTGTAATTTACAAGCACCGTCTGATTTGCGTTTTAATGTTACAAATATGCACATTAGTTTATTTAATATTTTTTTTGAAGAAAATTACTTTAAAAAAAATTATTTCAAAATATTAAAAAATTTGTTTAGAGACGACATAAGAATGTGACAAATATAAAGAATGGTTCCTTAAAATTCACAAATGTTATGAGCACAGGATTAAATTTTTAGAATTTTTAATTATAGTATAATTCAAGATTCTAAAAATTTAATCCTGCTCATACACTCTTGCTAAAAAAATGCTTTATGGGTAAAAGAAAAACTACTTAAAGAAGATTATGAAAATAAATGAATGACAAAAAAATTATTAATTTAATAAAAATGAAAAGATCAAAAAAAAAAATCGAATACTAAAAAGTTAAAATTTATTTTTAAATCAAATATTTATTTATTGATAATTAATAATTATTAATAATTAAATTCAATGTTGAATTATGCTACTATTTTATTTTAATTATTTTTAATTCTTGCTTTTACATGTAAATATGATATGAATGAATGATATATGTAATGTATTATATGGGATGAATGGTATATATGTGAAATTGGGTCTTTTTTCTCAACCTACTCGTGGTGGATCCCGGAAACTCATATTCTGAAGCTAATGAAAACTTTTATAAATAGGTAAACATAAAAATAAGTTATTTACAAATTGTAACCGCTGAAATCTGAAATAAATAAAAATTATTAATAATTATTATACAGCTTATGGCTGGTGGTTGCCAACCAAATTATTTTTTTTCTTACCTTTTTATTTTATAAGTGATTATCTCACTTCCATATTGTCCGTGTCCGTCCGATACTGATGAGATCTACAAGCAATATCTAAAATAAAATAAAATTATTATTATGATAATTAATTCTTAAAAGTTAAAATAAAAATAAAAATAAAACTTTTACTTACCAACCACATTGTTTATGTTTTCCGGATTGATTGACTTATGTCACAATTATCACCGAACTTCAAAAACAATTACAGAACTGCCGTGGGTAAATAAGCGACGCGTGGTGAATTTAAAAATAATAATAGATTGCGCGGAGATCGGTAGGAAGAAAATACGCTATAGGGAGAGCTTAGGAAAATTATAATAAAAGAATAATTTTGGCGGGAAATGATAGCGTGGGTTAGAATCGTGAGTAAGCTGAATAATTATATAAATTAGGAGAAGAAAAGATAGAATAAAATCGGATGAGGAGTTTGGATTGAGCATCGAATGTAAAAAGAAGTCTTGGTTGTTGGTCATTTTTAAATTCGGAGATAATTTAGATTAAAATTAAAAAAAAAAAATAGTAATTAATTTTTTTGAAAACGTTGATTTTCTTTTTTATTCATGGGAGCAGATATTATTTTAGTGGTCAAAGTGCCTAATTAATAATTAAAAAATTTAAAGATTTAAATTTTTATAGTAATTTTTTTTATAATAGACTGAGTGCAGTTGTAATATGTTATTTAACAGAAAAGTTTAAGAAAAAATTATAAATTAAACAATTTGGGAAAAGAATGTTGAAATTATTCGTCCCAAAATAACTTAATAAAATTAAACAATAATAGTTAAATAACTTAAAAGAAAAAAATATAAATAGTGATTTAAATAACTTAAACTAAAAATATGATCATTGAATTTAAATAAAATAAAATCATATCTATAAAATAAATAAGTTATTACAGTTCCAATAAATTAAACAATCAAACCAAAAATTTAGAAAGAAAATAGTTACTCTAAATTAAAAATTCGTTTTAGAATAATATATAAATTACCATATATAATTTTATATGTGAAAAAATGCAGCATAAAAAAAAAATATATAAGTAGAAAAATCATCCGTGGTGCCGTCGAAGACTGTGCTATTGTTGTTGGTGCGGAATTGATTTAAAGTAAAATAAGAAGATTTAGTAAAGTTTAAAATCAAGAAAAATTTGATTTAAATTTAAATAAAAGAAATTTTGATTTAAAATTTAATGTAAAGAAAAATTAATAAAGTTGAAAAGAATTAAAAATTTGAAAAATTTAATTAATTAGTAAAATTAGAAATTGTAGGAAAAGTGATTTCTTAGTGGTATTTTTTTTTTGTGATTTTATTTTTATTAATAATGTATAGGTTCCAGTTGAATACAGTACTGTCTTCGTTGGAAACCAGGTAACTTCTTAAATTAAATATATTGAATTTTATATTATTATGTTATAATTTATATCCTTAATTTTTCTTTAAATATTATATTAAATAAATAATAATTTATATTAAAATAAATTATATTAAAATAAATATTAAAAATAAATAGTATCAGTAAAATAATTTAAAACATCTATGCTGGTAAAGTAAAATTAATACATGAAAATCACTGAATTCTAAAATTAAATATTGCCTACAAAATTAAATATAATTATCTGGAATCAATAAAAATAATTTTCAACTTAAATGCAAAATAACACAATAAAATATGTTTTCATTTATTATTTCTAATAATTAGAATGGAATAAAGTCCATAATGGGGTGAGAATTCACCGGAAGTTTATTCGCCATCCTTTTCCCTCATCCTTTCTATATCCTATTGTATGTTTTCCATGTGGTTGTTTTACAGAATTAATTGCTTATAGGAATCTGGCTCCGGGATATTGTCTCCCACGCCCCCCGGCGAAATTCAGCCCGGCTGAAAAAGGAGGTCAAGGCAATGTCCCATAAACCTGATGTTTACCTCCATTCCAGGATTTATGATAGCTGCGACGTGATGAACTAGCAGTTACATAAAATGGCGCCCAACGTGGGGCCAGAGAAGTTATCGATTGCGCGGAAATTGTAATTCAAATTTAAAATTTCAGTTGAATATTAATTGATTTAATTTTTTGGTTTTATTATTTTTTTTATTAATATGTTTTTATGATAAATTCTTGGTTGTCCAAAAATTTAATCAACATATGTAATTCATAAATTTTGATTGGTTTTGATTGTTTTAGGTAGTCCTAAACAAAATCCTAAATAAAATTTATATTTGTGTAGAGTAGAGTAAATTTAAAATTTTTCGGAGTTATGATAAATTATTAGGTAGTCCTAAATTTAATCCTTCGGTAAAATTATTTTATATTTAAACCAAAAATCATAATTGAATTGTAATTCAGCTGAAATTATTTGAAAGCTTTACAATTACAAATTCTTCGCAATGTGGAAAGCGACGGCACCGCTACAATTTGGTTTGAGAAGTCGGTAACTCCCAATTGTAGTTTCCTATAAGAAATTAATCGATTCTAACTTTATCTGATTTTGGCTAAAATAAAATCGATATCTTGAGAAAAATTTTGGTGATCCATATTTTATATCGATATTGTTAAAAAAAAAAAAAAAAAAAAAAAAAATTATTGATAGTTTATAATAAATTTTTTTTTTGTGTGAGGGTTCGGATTTTTAATTTTGATTAATTTTTTTTTATTTTTTGAATACCGGATGGTTATTCCCTGTTATAACTAGATGAAGTTAATCAAAATTATAATTGATTCAAAAGTTGATAATAATTTATATGATAATATAAATTAACTATTTTTTTTATGGAGTGAGATATGACACAGGTGGTCCTGAGGATAATCCTTCATATAAACAAAATTTTGGCCAAAATCAGATGAAAATTCTCTAACCTTTCCTTCTTTTCCTTTCCTTAGTAGTCCTTTTGGTGAATAAATGGATGGTGAATTATTACCTAATTCAAATACAAAAATATAAACATTTTCCAATATAAATTTTATTAAAATATAAAATATCTAAATTACATAAATTAAATAAATTTTATTAAAATTATATAATATAAATATATAAATATTATTTTGAATATATTAATTAAATAAAACAATACAAGAATTAAATATACAAAACAACAACAACATCACAGTTGGGAACCCTGAAAAAAAAAAAATAATTTAAAATTAGAAATTATTTGAAATAATTAAAGTTATTTAGTTCTAATGTTATTTTGTGCTACATTTTGAAATTGCCGTAAAGTTTTTTTTTTGAAGTTGATGCAAACTAATAGTTGCATAACTTTAGGTATTTTATTTTATCAATTCAGTACTATTGAAACTGATATTTTTTTTTATTATTATTATTATAAATTTTTTTTCTTGAAATGGATCCCAGTTATCTGGAAAAAGATGAGTTAATTTATGAGTTACAAATTAGAAACCAGGACCATGTAACCAGTTCACTAGGTAGAGGAAGAACGTTATTGAAGGATTTGATAGATAAAGAAAAACTAGAAAATAAAATACCATCTTTAGAAAAATTAGATTCTCCGTCCAATGAATTAGGCGTATGTAGGGAAAAAATTGAAATATTAAGCGATTTAATAGAATTAGGATTACAAGAAGTAGATGAATACAAAATATATAGTGGTAGGAGTAGGTTATATCACGTTAAGAATAGATTACGTAATTTAGAGGATTTTAGTCCGAATTTGAAAGGTTCAATAACTATATTGAAAAATAGAATAGTTGAGTTGTTGAAAAAAATAGAAACTTCTGAAGTTCAGAGAGTTGAACTTACAGTAACAACTAACGAGGAGTTGATAAATATGTTTAACCAGACTTTAGGTGGTAATAGTTTAAATTTAGATTTAGGAGAAGGAGCGCAAGCTTTAGAGCTGGCTCAAGGTGTTAGGAATGTGTCGACTGTTACCAGTACAATAAATATAATTGGTACTAACCTGCAATCCAATTTTGCAACGGTTTCTCGATCACAACCGGAACCGGTGACTACAGTGTGGAATAGTTTACCGCGTATGTCTGCGTCTGTGAATGTCTCTTCGTATAATCCCAATCCGTATTTCCTTCCTCCAATTCCTTCGTATCCTGATGCGAAATCCTATGGATATCAACCTCCGTATATACCACAACAATATTCTATGCGACCGGATTATAATTTTCCAAAACCGATTGAAAATTTATTACCTGGAAAGGAAAGAGAGTTGGTGAGAGAACCGAATATTGTAAGACGGGATATTGATAATGATGATAATTCGCGTACGGTAAGACAACCGGTTGAGAATCGTTCGAATCCGGTACCTAAATGGCAAGTGCGTTTTGATGGATCGAATAAGACCATTTCGATAGATAGATTTTTATTTCGGGTGGAAAAATTAGCGGAAGCAGAAAATTATCCGTTGAATAAATTGATATATTCAATTCACCATTTACTAACAGGTAAAGCTGAGAAATGGTATTGGGTTTATTTGGAAAAATACGATTCGGAAAATTTAACGTGGGTTAAATTAAAAGCCGACATAAAAACGGAATTTGAAGAAGAAGAAACCGATTTGGAAATCCGTCATTTAATAGAATCGCGTAAACAAAAACATAAAGAGAAATTCGGTGATTTCAGATTGGAAATAGAAGAGTTAAATTTAAGATTAAAAATTAAAATGTCGGAAAGTGAAATATTGATGCGTTTACAAGCTAATATGTTACCAGAACTACGGGAGAAATTATTAATCATGAAAATTGAAAATGTAACAGAATTAGATAAATTATGCCGTAAATTTGAAAAATTATGGTCGGAAATTGGTGAACCCGTATTTGGAAATCCGCGTAACCGTCGTGCGAACATAAATGAGATTGATGATAATAATTTTAAACTAATCTTACCGTCAGATAATAATAATAATAATAATCGGTTAGCTACAACATCAGCGGGAAATTTTGCAAACCCGGTAAATGACGTTCCAGAAAAAAATGCAAACGAATATCTCATTTGCTATAGGTGTAAAGATTTCGGTCACATTTCTAGAGATTGTCCAGCTGGAAATACAATTTTTTGTTATTCGTGTGGACAAAGAGGTGTAACTAAACCACACTGTAGGACCTGTAATCCGGGAAATGTTCAGACGGGTTTTGCGCCAAGGGGGACTCAACGCCCGTCAAACAATTATTCTCCCAGAGTATCCAAACAAAACCAAAATTCGACACAGAGGTAGATAGACAGTCTGAAAATAAAAGAAATATTTATAAATCGGTTAATGAGGAAAATAATAAAGAAATTAAAAATTTAGATAGTATTAGGAATAGTCTTAGAGTTAGAGATTATTTTAGGAATAAGAATATAGAGCGAAAAAATTTAAAGAAAGCTAATTTGTCAGTTGAAGAGGATGGCAGATATGTTGCTAAAATTAAATTAGAAAGTAAGTCTTTATATGGGTTAATGGATTCGGGGGCTAGTATAAGTTGTTTAGGTTTTAATGGGTTAGATTTATTAAGAGAATTAAATATTAAATATACGAAAATGAAATCGGTAGCGTGTACGGCAGATGGTGTTAGTCAGACAATTGTAGGATTTGTAATTTTAAGAACAGAGTATAACAAAATGGTAAAGTCGGTAAAGTTTTATTTAATCCCGTCGTTAAAGAAAGGCGTGATTTTGGGGATGAATTTTTGGCAAGCGTTTGGCATAATACCGGCCCAAGTTTCAATGTTGTCGGAACCGGAAATTAAGACCGGTCATAAGTTGTCGATGGAAGAGAGAGCGGCGTTAGATGAGGTGATGGATTTATTTCCGTCTTATGCCAAACAGGGGTTAGGGAGAACGAAAGTTCTAAAACATCAAATCGATGTAGGTACGGCAACTCCTGTAAATGCTAAGGCATATCCTATTTCGCCTCATAAGAGGAAAATTCTCGATCGAGAGATCGATAAGATGTTGGCCGAAGGTATTATCGAACCGAGCCAAAGTTCATGGTCGTCACCTTTGGTAATGGTGGAGAAGAAAAACGGTGAGGTGCGTTTGTGTTTGGACTCGCGTGCGGTCAACAAAGTTACGACGAAGGATGCGTATCCTATGCCGAACGTAAATTCGATCCTTAGCCGAATTCGAAAACCGCGATTCATCACATCACTAGACTTGAAACAAGCTTTTTGGCAGGTCGAATTAGACCCAGAATCCCGCGATAAAACAGCTTTCGTGGTCCCTGGTAGAAATTTGTATCAATTTGTAGTTATGCCGTTTGGCTTAACTAATTCGCCCAAAACATTATGTCGCTTGATGGATAAGATCATTCCATATGAGTTACATGAAGACGTTATTGTGTATTTAGATGATTTGCTCATTCTTTCTGATGACTTCGAATCGCATATGAAGTTGTTAAGGCAGATCGCCAAATGTTTGAAAGATGCGAATTTGACAATCAATGTCGAAAAGAGCAGCTTTTGTCAAACAGAAATAAAATATCTAGGACACATAATTTCCGGGGAAGGAATTAAACCTGATCCTTCCAAGGTTATTGCCATCAACGAATTTCCGCGTCCAAAGTCCGTCCGTCAAATCCGACGATTTTTAGGAATGACTGGGTGGTATAGCTGGTTCATCCAAAATTATGCTGACACGGTAGCTCCGATTTACGATTTATTGAAGAAAAATTGCAAAGATAAGTGGTCAGAAGCAGCCGAGAGTGCATTTATCGAGGTCAAAAGTAAGCTAACGGAAGCTCCGGTTCTGATAAATCCGGACTTTAGTAAGCCATTTTTCATTCAATGCGATGCATGTATGTCAGGGGTAGGTGGTGTTCTTTTCCAGAAGGATGAAAATGACAAAGAACATCCAATAGCGTTTATGTCTCAAAAGCTATCAAACACTCAGAAGAACTATAGTGTCACTGAACAAGAGTGTTTGGCAGCCCTGTTGAGCATAAAGAAGTTTCGTCCTTATGTAGAAGGATCCCACTTCACCCTGATCACAGATCACGCTAGTCTGAAATGGCTTATGAAAACGACAGATTTATCAGGACGGTTAGCTCGATGGAGCTTAAAGTTGCAAGCTTTTGACTTCGATATTGTACATCGAAAAGGTAAGGAAAACATCGTAGCTGACACCTTATCTAGAGGTGATGTCGATTCATTGGCTTTACAAATCAATAGCCTTGATTTAAATGATCCTGCATTTTTTGAGAAGGAGTATGAAGATCAAAAGAACATTATTATAAAAAACCAAAACGTTCTGCCAGATTTAAAGATTGTGGGTAATGTCATCTACAAACGAGTAGATTTTCGTCGACCGGGTAATGATGTACAATGGCGTGTTTGGGTGCCACCAGCTCTTACTGATTCGGTCATTTCTAAAAATCACGATGATCCACTTTCGGCTCATCTCGGATCAGCTAAAACACTAGAGAAAATTAAAAGATTTTACTATTGGCCGCGTATGGGTAGTCAAATTTTAAACTACGTTAGTAACTGTGAAACGTGTAAAGAAAGCAAAGCTGCTAATAAAACTTTAAGACCTTTAATGGGTAAAAAGGACATTCCGGAACATCCATGGCAAAGAATTTGCATAGATTTATTGGGACCATATCCGAGGTCTACAAAAGGTCATACTTATATTTTAATTGTTTTAGACACGTATTCCAAATTTGTATTATTGAAACCACTTAGAGTTTCAACCACTGGTCCGATCATATCATTTCTAGAAAATGATGTATTTAATTTATTTGGCGTACCAGAAACTATTTTATCAGATAATGGTGTTCAATTTGTAAGTCGTGAATTTAAAAATCTTTTAATTAAATATGGCGTCCGACATTTCATTACAGCTTTATATAGTCCTCAAGCTAATCAGTCCGAAAGAGTAAATCGTACACTTCTTGCGTCGATTAGGGCATACATAAAATCCGCTACCACACATAACAAGTGGGATGCACATTTAGGTGAAATAGCGTGTGCGCTTCGTAACGTCATCCATGATTCCACGGGCTATTCACCTTATTACCTCACCTTCGGTTATCACATGCTCTCTCATGGATCATCTTATGATCTTTTGAGGAAGTTGCAAGCCTTGAGTGATGGTAATATCCCTATAATTGATGCAAATTTACACCAGGAAGAAGTCAAAACTGATGTGTTGAATCGTTTGAAGAAAGCTCAAGAGAAAAACGAACGAACTTACAATTTACGTTCAAAACCCATAGAATACGTATCGGGACAAATTCTATACCGTCGAAACACTGTTCAAAGTGACCAGTCAAAAAAGTTCAATCAGAAATTAGCACCGAAGTTTGTGAAATGCCGTGTGGTAAGGGTCGTGGGTCGATGTTGTTATGACGTCGAAGATTTAGTTTCGGGAAAAATATCACGTCGACACGCTAAGGATTTAAAACCGTAACTATTTATTTAAGATTTCAACTTACTTCTTTTCTTTGCTAATTTAGTTGTGTTCAGGGCTCACTCCAACTAAATCAGTTTTGTAACCGCTGAAATCTGAAATACATAAAAATTATTAATAATTATTATACAGCTTATGGCTGGTGGTTGCCAACCAAATTATTTTTTTTCTTACCTTTTTATTTTATAAGTGATTATCTCACTTCCATATTGTCCGTGTCCGTCCGATACTGATGAGATCTACAAGCAATATCTAAAATAAAATAAAATTATTATTATGATAATTAATTCTTAAAAGTTAAAATAAAAATAAAAATAAAACTTTTACTTACCAACCACATTGTTTATGTTTTCCGGATTGATTGACTTATGTCACAATTATCACCGAACTTCAAAAACAATTACAGAACTGCCGTGGGTAAATAAGCGACGCGTGGTGAATTTAAAAATAATAATAGATTGCGCGGAGATCGGTAGGAAGAAAATACGCTATAGGGAGAGCTTAGGAAAATTATAATAAAAGAATAATTTTGGCGGGAAATGATAGCGTGGGTTAGAATCGTGAGTAAGCTGAATAATTATATAAATTAGGAGAAGAAAAGATAGAATAAAATCGGATGAGGAGTTTGGATTGAGCATCGAATGTAAAAAGAAGTCTTGGTTGTTGGTCATTTTTAAATTCGGAGATAATTTAGATTAAAATTAAAAAAAAAAAATAGTAATTAATTTTTTTGAAAACGTTGATTTTCTTTTTTAATCATGGGAGCAGATATTATTTTAGTGGTCAAAGTGCCTAATTAATAATTAAAAAATTTAAAGATTTAAATTTTTATAGTAATTTTTTTTATAATAGACTGAGTGCAGTTGTAATATGTTATTTAACAGAAAAGTTTAAGAAAAAATTATAAATTAAACAATTTGGGAAAAGAATGTTGAAATTATTCGTCCCAAAATAACTTAATAAAATTAAACAATAATAGTTAAATAACTTAAAAGAAAAAAATATAAATAGTGATTTAAATAACTTAAACTAAAAATATGATCATTGAATTTAAATAAAATAAAATCATATCTATAAAATAAATAAGTTATTACAGTTCCAATAAATTAAACAATCAAACCAAAAATTTAGAAAGAAAATAGTTACTCTAAATTAAAAATTCGTTTTAGAATAATATATAAATTACCATATATAATTTTATATGTGAAAAAATGCAGCATAAAAAAAAATATATAAGTAGAAAAATCATCAGTGGTGCCGTCGAAGACTGTGCTATTGTTGTTTAGTAAAGATTTAGTAAAGTTTAAAATCAAGAAAAATTTGATTTAAATTTAAATAAAAGAAATTTTGATTTAAAATTTAATGTAAAGAAAAATTAATAAAGTTGAAAAGAATTAAAAATTTGAAAAATTTAATTAATTAGTAAAATTAGAAATTGTAGGAAAAGTGATTTCTTAGTGGTATTTTTTTTTGTGATTTTATTTTTATTAATAATGTATAGGTTCCAGTTGAATACAGTACTGTCTTCGTTGGAAACCAGGTAACTTCTTAAATTAAATATATTGAATTTTATATTATTATATTATAATTTATATCCTTAATTTTTCTTTAAATATTATATTAAATAAATAATAATTTATATTAAAATAAATTATATTAAAATAAATATTAAAAATAAATAGTATCAGTAAAATAATTTAAAACATCTATGCTGGTAAAGTAAAATTAATACATGAAAATCACTGAATTCTAAAATTAAATATTGCCTACAAAATTAAATATAATTATCTGGAATCAATAAAAATAATTTTCAACTTAAATGCAAAATAACACAATAAAATATGTTTTCATTTATTATTTCTAATAATTAGAATGGAATAAAGTCCATAATGGGGTGAGAATTCACCGGAAGTTTATTCGCGATCCTTTTCCCTCATCCTTTCTATATCCTATTGTATGTTTTCCATGTGGTTGTTTTACAGAATTAATTGCTTATAGGAATCTGGCTCCGGGATATTGTCTCCCACGCCCCCCCGGCGAAACTCAGCCCGGCTGAAAAAGGAGGTCAAGGCAATGTCCCATAAACCTGATGTTTACAACCATTCCAGGATTTATGATAGCTGCGACGTGATGAACTAGCAGTTACAAAATAGGTAAAGATATTTAATTCTAAATCTGAAATAAATTTTCTATATAAAATATTTAATTTGTATATAGAAAGATTTTTCCTAAATTCATAAAAAAAGCTTTAAAAATCAATTATGAAAAAAAAAACACAGAAACATGCACTCATTTGTTTTGAAATATGCACTCATTTGTTATGCACTAATTTGCCGTTTGAGTATTTGGGTGTTTAGAATTTAGAAAAGGAAAATAAAATTTATTCGCATAGCAGTGG
Source organism: Rhamphomyia laevipes (assembly GCA_963920725.1). Taxonomy (NCBI): domain Eukaryota; kingdom Metazoa; phylum Arthropoda; class Insecta; order Diptera; family Empididae; genus Rhamphomyia; species Rhamphomyia laevipes. Next base: position 81,187,582 of record OY987255.1, on the reverse strand, counting down.
TATGAAAAAAAATATCTCGATAAATACATAATTTTTGACATTAGTCTACACATGCGTAATCATGAATCCAACTTACGAACCAAATTTCATTGAAAACTGATAATAATTACTATATGGTGTAGAACATATGAAATATTCTTTGGAAACTAAGTTGCTCATATATTAGTTTCCCATGCACACAATAAAGTTACTTGATACAAATTTTTGGAGCAATAAGTAGGTCACAAAGTCAACCTGTGTTTGAAATGTAATTGTAATTGGGTGCCAACTGTATGATGTAGTGTAGAGTAGTGAACTTATGAAATATAATTAGACATTTTAACATGGACCCACTGGATTACCGACTTTAAAGTTTGCAGACAGTAAGTACATAAGGAAGTTACTATGTGTGTCAAATTTTATTCAAATCAGATAATATGCTCTACAGCATATGAAATTTTAATCGGAAATTTTAGTATGGACCCCCTGAAGGTATTAACTTCTATCATGGCCAACACATTCATAATCAGAAGGTCTACCTTTGTACCAAATTTCATTAAAATCAGATAATAATTACATGCTATAAAACACGTAATTATATAAAATTCGGAAACTAAAACTGTTTTCTAGGAACCCCCTGAAGGTCTCCAAATTTCAGGAGATCCAACTAGATCATAAAAGATCATAGGAAGAAGTCAAAACTGATGTGTTGAATCGTTTGAAGAAAGCTCAAGAGAAAAACGAACGAACTTACAATTTACGTTCAAAACCCATAGAATACGTATCGGGACAAATTCTATACCGTCGAAACACTGTTCAAAACTAAGTTGCTCATATATTAGTTTCCCATGCACACAATAAAGTTACTTGATACAAATTTTTGGAGCAATAAGTAGGTCACAAAGTCAACCTGTGTTTGAAATGTAATTGTAATTGGGTGCCAACTGTATGATGTAGTGTAGAGTAGTGAACTTATGAAATATAATTAGACATTTTAACATGGACCCACTGGATTACCGACTTTAAAGTTTGCAGACAGTAAGTACATAAGGAAGTTACTATGTGTGTCAAATTTTATTCAAATCAGATAATATGCTCTACAGCATATGAAATTTTAATCGGAAATTTTAGTATGGACCCCCTGAAGGTATTAACTTCTATCATGGCCAACACATTCATAATCAGAAGGTCTACCTTTGTACCAAATTTCATTAAAATCAGATAATAATTACATGCTATAAAACACGTAATTATATAAAATTCGGAAACTAAAACTGTTTTCTAGGAACCCCCTGAAGGTCTCCAAATTTCAGGAGATCCAACTAGATCATAAAATTAGCCTATATATAAAATATCTTTGAAATCGGTTAACAATTACTATATGCTGTAGAACATCTGAAAAAAAAAATTAAAAATTAAATCGGAAATTTAACATGGACCCCATACTAACCTGTAATTTGGTCACCCTATGCATAATCACGAACTCAACCTGTGTACCAAATTTTATTGAAATGGGATAATAATTACACGCTGTAGAACATAAAGTAAATATTCTTCGGAAACTAAGTTTCTCATATATTAGTTTCCCATGAACGTACTATACCTACCAACTACAAATTTGTGGAGTATCAACTAGGTAACTAAATGAAACTGTGTATGCAATATCATTGTAATTGGGTGAAAGTTACTTTTATTTTTATTTTATTTATTTATTTATTTATCAATAAATTTAAATACATGCGCCAAGTACATACGAAATAAATTTTTTACATGCGCCAAGTACATACGAAAACTAGCATATGTACCAAAATTTATGCTAATTAGATAATAATTGCTATATGCTCTAGTCTAGAGCATACCAAATTTTAATCGGAAATCATGATTCATGATAATAACCTATGTTTTAAATTTCATCTAAATCTGAGACATGAAATTTTTTTTTACATTTTTCCGTAGAACCAAAACACATAGGTTTTCACATAAATGGGGAAATCTAACATAGTCCCACTGAAAGAATCGATCTCATCTTGTAAAGGCACCGGGGTGAAGTCTGTTAGAGCCTGTATAGAAAATTTAGTTAAAATCGGACGAGCGGTTCTAGGAGATGTTGCTGCGCACATAAAAAGCGTACGCGTCCCCCGGACACTTTTTTTTTTACATTTTCGGACTCCCCGACCTCGTAAATTTGGAGCGAACTTTTTTTTTTGACCATCCATCACCAGACTTCATAGTATTTTCGTAATAATCAATCGTATACAATCACAAAGAACATACCAGTGGTGTTTCACAATTTATCAGGCTATAATTCTCATTTTATTATTAAAGATATTGCATTAGAATTTCCAGGAAAAATATATTTCCAGGAAAAAATTTAAATTTATTGATTCATTTCGCTTCATGCCTGCTTCACTAGATAAACTTTCATCATATCTTCCAGTACATGAAAAATTAATAACAAGAAAGGAGTGGTTAAACTTAAGTTATGAAAAATTTAATTTAATAACAAAAAAAAACGATTTTTCCCATATGATTTTTTAGATTCACTAAATAAATTAAATGTAAATAACTTCCCATCCAAAAATGATTTTTATAATTGCTTAAATGATTGTTATATATTAGATGATGATTACAATCATGCGCAAAACGTTTGGACAAGTTTCAATGTTAAATATTTAGGTGAATACTCAGACATATACATGAGAACTGATATTTTATTGTTAGTAGATATTTTTGAATCGTTTCGAAACAATTGTCTAACTACGTATGGTTTAAATCCAGCGCATTACTATAGAACACCAGGTTTTACATGAGATTGTATGTTGAAATGCACTGGTGTTACCTTAAAACTATTAACTGATATAGATATGTTGTTATTTATTGAAAGAGGTATACGAGACGGTTTAAGTCAATGTTGGAACCGTTATAGTCAAGCCAACAATAAATACTAATCTACATATAATGCTGACGAGGAAAGCAAATATTTAATGTATTACGATGTAAATAATTTATATGGATGTTGAACAAGTAAGCAATACTTCTTCAATAGGATACATATATTAGAAGTAGATTTAGATTATCCTCAAGAATTGCATGATATTCACAACGATTTACCTTTCTGCGCAGAACATTTAGCACCACCAGACAGTAAAACTGAAAAGTTGAAAAGTTATGGTGATTTAAATACCAATATGAGAACTAAAGCTAAGAATGATTTTGAAAAAAGTTATATAAATTAATAATAAATACCATATTTGGCAACACGAAGGAAAATGTTAGAAAATATAGAACAGTGAAATTGCTAACGAAATGGTATGGACGATATGGAGCAAAATCATTTATAGCTAAACCAACTTTTTATAGCTCGCGAATTTTTTATGAAAATTTAATAGCAATTGAATTAAAAAAAACTTAAATATATATGAATAAACCAATTTATATTAGATTAAGTATTTTAAATATATCTAAGATATGCGTCTATGATTTTCATTACAATTATATGATTGAAAAGTTTGGGTCTGATTGCAAAATGATGTATACAGACATAGGCTCATTAATATATGAAATAAAATATTATGATATATATACAAGATTATAAAATCAGATATTCATAAACTTGATACGAGTGATTATCCATCAAATAATGAATATGGAATAGAATTACTTAACAAAAAAAACCAGGTCTGAAGAAAGATGAGAGTAATGGTAAAATAATGACTGAATTCGTTGGACTTTGATCAAAGATGTATGCAATTAGAGTTAATGGAGAGGATGTATTCAAGAAAACAAAAGGTGTTAAAACCACTGTTGTTAAAAATCGATAACTTTTCAAGATTATTTAGACTGTTTGGTTTTAAAAAAGTAACAAATTGTAATCAAAATAATATAATATCACTAGCAATATGACAAAGCTGTAGCTGACGTGTATTTTATAATATTTTCTAACCTCCTTGGATCTTCGTGAAAACAAAAAATATTGCTTTTATTTCCTTGTAATAATAGCAAAAATATAATAATGATTAAACTAGTTCTTTTTACAATTCTCCTGGCATACAATGTTAATGCATCATCACGAACTGTTCTAAATCATTTGGGTTCATCAGATGTACAACGATTACAAAAGTTTTTATCGATGGTATAAAATCAAATGATTTACAAACAATTTATTATGCAGCACTTAATTATAATAAAATAACAAATGTTGAAAATGAAAATGTTTGCAAGAAAGTACAACAAGCTTATGATGAATCGAAATTAAATGAGTTCGAAAAGCACTTTTATCTTGTTGGAACACATAAACATTTACAATGTACAAATCAATTACCACAAAGTACATTAAATACAATTGCATCATCATTAAGTAAAGAATCTTCTACAGCACAAGAAATTTATTTTAATTTATTTAGTTCAAAAATAATGGGTGTAAATATTGATAGACCAACTGAAGAGAAATTATCTAAAAATTTACAAACAATTTTAAAAAAAGATGATTCTTTAAGCAGTTTGGGTTATGCAATTTATATTACGTCTGCATTAGTAAAATGTTACAATTTGAAGGTGGTTTAAGTATTACAGCATTAATTATAAATGGTGCTTTACAAATTGCAAATACATTAAACAAACCATTACCATTGTCAGAACAACAAACTGTTAAATTTACAACATATTTCTTAAGTCGTCGTTCTGTCAAAACGGCAAAAGGTTCTCATGTTTTAATTGAAGTATTAAAAACTATAAGTGATAATAAAAAACTTGGACCAATTTGTATTCAATTAATTGGTAATGGACAATTACAAATTGAATCTCCAACATTAAATATTAAAATTGTTGATTTACTTGGTAAAACAGCACAGCCAAATTTACCAATAATTACTGGTAAAGTTATTGTTAAAAAAAATAATTGTGTTTTAGCTGAAAAAGTTCAATTTGTATCAAAAAGTTCTGATAAAACTGTTTACAGTGTTGATTTCAGTTCTGATAAAACAGTTTACAGTGTTAATTTATTAACATATAAACCATCACGTAGAATTTATACAATTGATATTACAGCTGATAAATATACACAAACATTGAATTTTAAAGTTTTAGATCAAGTTAAAGTACATTCATTAGAAATTGGTGTTGGTGATTCAGATGCTGCATCAGCATTGAAACGTCAATCTGTAACATATACAACAAAGTTAACAAATACTTTAAATGCAGATCATACACAAAAATTAGTTCTTAAAGTTGCTTTATTAGAGGATGGCACTACAAAACCAATGACTGCACATCAAGCTTTTGTACGTTTAATGAATACAAAAACTGATAAAGAAATTATATTTGTTGCTGAACAGGGATACTACAAAAGCATATAAATTTGATATGGATGTCGGTGTTAGAGGTGCTGATTTTGGTTATAAATCTGGTTTATATAAATTAGAATTAATTATTGGTGATTCATCATTATCAAATTAATTCCAATGGCACGTAGCTGATGTTGAACTAAAATTCAATCAACCTGAAAAGGAATCATCACAAAGAATACGTACAGAATTACCATAATTTCACCATAAATTTCGTGAACCTGAAGTTCGTCCAATTAGAATAATTGTTTCTGATATATTTACTGGATTATGTTTAACACCATTAGTCCTATTATTTATTATGTGGGGCAAATTGGGAATTAAAGTATCAAATTTTTCATTCCAATTAACAACAATTGGTTTTCATTTAGGATTTGGTGCTATATTAACATTATTCGGAATATTTTGGTGGCATATTTGGTGCTATATTAACATTATTCGGAATATTTTGGTGGCAATTAAATATGTTTGAAACAATTCGTTTTTAATACCAATTGCTCTATTTACATTCCTATGTGGTAATTATTGAGATATTTGCAGCTGGTCAAAAATCTTAGGTTATATTTTTTTTTTTTTTATATGATTAATTAAATTTAAAAAGATCAAGTATAATTTTTAATATACTAGCTAGTATTATAAAAATACAAAAAAAGAAGATTTTTTCAATTAATTCTTTATTCTTGGAAAATTATAATTCTGCAATTGAGTTCGTGTAATTTGTAATAATTATTATAATAATTTATTGTGTTTTTCTCCTTATAAAATACAAAGATTTTGATTGTTTTAAAACAATAAAAGACTTAAAAATTAATCATATAGTTTACTCATTGCAACAAAATAAAATTACTTTAAATTCGAATGATGAGAAAAGAAAACTACTACCTGATTCATATGATACAAGATCTTGGGGTCATTATAAAATAACTGAATAACTGATTAATAAATATTCTTAAATAAAACTAAACACTTTGTTCTTTTATTTATTTTTATTGAGTTGGAATTAAACTTTTATAAAATATATAGATATGTATTTTATTACATTTAGATGTTATGATTATGATGATGAGAATTTTTATATCATATCTTACAAAAAATAAAATCGGTTATTTCAAAACTAAAAACTATTGCAATATTTGTTTACATTATTTTATTAATATTCAGAATATTTTCGTTATAAAAAAATAATTTTGTTTATTCATTTACGATTTTTAAAAATTCTTTATAAAGATAAACATTTTGTAATGCACAGCATCCTCCAGCACATCCAGTGTGTGTAAGACATGATAATGATGATGTGTTAGTAGAATATTGATTCATTAACACTTTTAGATTGGGACAACCATAATCTTCTAAATCATGTATACAATAGTTTTCCATATATCCAATTAAATCATTAATCGAAGAGATTTTTTGAGTGCCTTTAAGTATATATTCTTGTTTGATAAATTGGTTTCCATATTTTTAATTTGCTTGTACCAGTATTCCAATATTGAATTTGTTGATCAAGAGGTAGTTTATGAAATGCAAACAATTTTTCAATAATATAATGTTTGCGTTCAAATGGTGTTCCATTGCTAAGTATTGCAATTTTCTTTAAAATGATTTTTTTATTTTTACCAAGGAAACCTTGTAAATAAACTATTATACTCATTATGTTAATTTTTAACTTCACTGGTCAGTGGATTGTATTCAAATTTTCTATCATGAATTAAAAAGCCAAAAGCTGTTGTTTTTTTGGGAATATTTACAGAAGATTTAAGCTCGATTCTTACATCAACAGGCCCCCGTTTAAATCAATTCGTTTTGATTTGAACAATCTATCACAATAATTGATCCAAGTGCAAGAAATTTTTGATTACCAAGTAACGGTTGACTAACTTTATTATAATAAGATTGTGGAAATTTAGCATACATATCATACAGGATTGCATATTGACCTTTGTTAAAAACTATGTTGAAATTATCATATGGAAAAACTTCAGAATTCAAAAACACCTTGAAATCGGTAATGTTGCAATGATCAAAATAGCTATTATCTTTAGTCAAATGATTTTGTCTACCTGTTTGCAACGCGAAACTAACATAACGTGGTTTTTCGATTTGACTTGTAGTTTTCACAGTCTATACATTACTTGTGGTCTGAGGTAAAATTGGGTATACATACATATCCCTCATACGAAAGCTCATTTTTATTGGTATACCTTTGTCAATAAACTTCAATAATGATAACTGTGAACTGTCTGATACACGTATGTGTGAAACCTTCCATTGCACTTTGAGTATTTCAAGTTTAACTTTTCATTTGCTTCTGTGCTTATAATTGCATTATTATCATCTCTAAGTCTGGTAATAATAAGTTCATGTTTAGCATTAACCAATATCTTTTTATAATCTTCAGCAAATCCTATAATGGAACACAAAAGTTAAAATGTTCTTTATGTAACAAACTACTGCTTTCAGTATTCCATCCAGAATTGAATACCATTTTACTTTCATCTGCATTAAAAGAAATATAGTTTTTCAATGCTGATGTGCATCCAAGTTTTCGAGTTCTATCATTTTCAACACCATTTATTTCATAACGAATCTCATCAAATAGATATGCAGCTACGTTATTAACTAAGTGAGCAGTTTTTGAAACCAAACGGGCTTCATCTAAAAGTGTTCCTTCAATATACAAGAAACTTTCACTTGGTAAAATATTAAGATTTTGATGTTGAATTAATATTTGAATGACATCATTGTTTTTAAAAGATTGTTGAAATGGTGAATAAGTATGATATTCAATTTTTGAAATAGTTTCATCATAGTTAATGTTTTGAGAAATATCTAATATTTCACTCATTTTTTAAATTTAATCCAATAGACTTTAAGAAATTCTTATTAGCTGGTGTCAAGAATTTTTGAAGCTGTCCACCTTTTTTAGGTCTTAACCTGTTAACTACTTTTAATAAATTGATGTTTATTTAACTTTTTTCGGATATTTATTGATATTATAGAGAAACATTTAAGGTTTCAAATGCAAACCAATAGTTATTGTTTCGTCTCTAAAATATATCAGGTTATTGTCTTAGTATCATTGAAGTTATTCGATTGGTATTCATTAGTAAATAGATTACATTTCTAGGAATTTAATTTATTTTATAGCCTGGACTAACTTCTGGACAAAATTCGTGTAATGTATGTACTTGCTTATTATTCATATATGACCCATGTATGATATTGCACTGAACATGTATAGTGTTAACATTTGATATATTTACAGGTAGATCTGATGAATGCCATTCATTAGAGGTCAATTTTCATTCACTGAAACCAAGAAGCTTTTCCATCGAATTTGAAGTATCAAAATAAATATCCTTAGTATACATTATTTTACATTTCATCGTATTATTGTTGGCAATTATTTGAATATCTTCTGCCCCATTATATAATAAATCAAGAGCATTTTGTAAATATGAAGCTATATCATCAATTTCATATGAGTCTATAGGTATTGCAATTATTTTGTCATCTATTTGTAAAATATTGTTATGAATATCAATATTGGGTATAAGCAACTAATTCAACAAGTCCGCAAACATAGTCATCACTTAATTCTAAAAGATGAAAATAATCTGTAATTAATTCAGATTTATTACCTGAAAAGGTTAATGTGAACGACATTATAAACAAAGAAACAATGACCTTTATTTATTTTAAACATTTCTTTTTATTTATTTTCAAAAACTTAAATAATTATTATTATAACAACTGATTTAAGAAAGCTAGACATAAATGACCACATATTATTGTATTATAATTTTGATATGAGTTGTAGTTATACTGCAAATTATAACCTAAATATTTAATTATTTCAATAGGTGGTTGTAAGTTTCCAAAGCTATCAAAATATGTTACAACATTTTTATTTTTATGGTATGATACCCGATGAGTACCAGAACACGATGAATTATCCAAATTAACAATACTACTGTCTTTATTTAGGGTTTTTACGGGTAAACTATTTCGCATAAATACCCCTCGAAAATGTGGTATTAATTTGGCATTATTTAGATCAATTTCACTTAATGGTGTCCTGGGTAGGATTTCTATTAGTTTTTTGGCTGTGGATATAAAGACAATCCTAAACCTGTTTTATAAGGTTTGAGATATAAGCCTTTACCCATAGTAATACTTTTCATTGTTTGATTATGACGTTTATTCTCAATTAATTCTTGTTTTGCATTCTTGACATCGTTTATTGCTTTAACTATACCAGTAACACCACCAGACTATGCTCCAACAGCTGATAATCCTGCAAAACGAGGTACTATAAATTGTATGACTCCACCAGTTTTAGGTACTGAAATAATTCTAGGTGATACAACTTTTTTGCGCTTAATCACATTTTTCGCTACATGAAGTGCCAATTTTATAGCATCATCATTGTTACTGGGTTTTTGTAATTTTATAACATCTTTAGCATCCAATGTTATATTAAGCTTATTCGAACAACCCAATGGATTGAAGTTTGAAAACATTTACGTATATTCTAAATCTCTACACCAACCAAAATATGAGTTCCTTAATCAAGTTATGGCAATCATACCAGAACTGGGGTACTACACTTATTCTAACAATAGTGATATTATTCCACCTAAAGAAGCAAAATCACATTCTATATTTATTTTCGATGATTTAGCATGTGATAAACAGAATAATATTCGAAAGTATTTTGAAATGGGTCGTCACAATAATATTGATAGCTTTTACTTATGCCAATCTTATACACATATACCAAAACATGTCATTCGCGATAATGCAAACTTTTTAATAATTTTCAAGCAGGATGATATGAATCTTAGACATATTTATACAGATCATGTTAGCAATGATATGACATTCGCACAATTTCATGAAATGTGTCTTAAATGTTTGAATGAAAACTATGGTTTCTTAGTTATAGATAGGGATAGTGAAAAGCAAGATGGTTGTTATTGTAGAGGGTTTGATGAATTCTGTTATATAGATTAATCATAACTGATAGTTCAATAGCTCAACCAATCAACAGGTCAACAGCTAAACAGCTTAATAGCTCACCGGTCAACAGATTAACAACTCAATAGGTTAACTGCCCAATAGCTCAACCGATCAACAGCATAATTAATTAAATATAATATACATTTTCAAATATGAACGAAAAAAATATGAAAGATATTATTAGGACTAGTAAAGCGGTAAAAAATAAATATCGATCTTTAAAATCTGGTCAGATGGAAGCAGAACATGTCTTAGAACAACATTTTAAACAAATTACATTACCACTCAAAAATGTTGCAAAAGCATTATAGCAAAAATCAATTTATCCTGAAATAAAACAAGAAAAATCATTTGGTGTAATTAAAAAAGAAAAGAAATCAAGATTCTATGATGATGTTTCTAGCATAAGCCAATCAAACAAAACTGATTCTGATAATGATAGTGTAGGTGAATCATATACTTTATATCAAACATCTACGCCTAAAAAAATTTCATCAAAACTTTTATTAACTCAAACACCTATAAAACATTTAGTTGAGAAACCTATATCAAAATATTACAAAATATTTGAATCTACTTCTTTTATACCAACAAATTTTGATACAACTTTTAGTCCATATTTCGATCAAAGTTCTGCTGAATTGAAAATTGGTAATAAACAAATATAAGTAACACAAAATGAAATCATTATTGATGACAGTTCATATATTAGTCCAATAGCATTGCAAGAGTTAATATTTATGAAAAATCCAGATCCAACTAAATATACTGATGAAGACTTAAACATATACAAACAAATATTAACGGAAACCAATGCATATAGGCGTGAATATGATTCAAATCAACAAATCCGAGGAAATAAAAGTAATAAATATAATTTAATAATTAAAAAAATATTTCCACATCAGTATAATACTCGAAAACCATCATCATCAACAGCACCAGGCAAGAGCCTTATGATGAAAGTTTCTAAAAGAAATCTTGATTATGTGTACTGGGACGATCCAAATGAGCTAGTTGATAGATTGCAGTTGTTAGTAGGTTCTCAAAAAGCTGGTCATAATAATCATAATAATATATTTATGCTATAAATATATCTCTAATGCTTATGCGCGGGTGGCCTTGAATGCCAAATATTTCAGCATATGTGTGACAATAACTCTTATAAAAAACAGATAAAAGGGTATACAATATTTTGTGCATACAAAATATATTTGGTATTTTTGCTAAGGGGTTTGTGCGAAGGTCTTATTTCTCGCTCCTTCACATCACCCTTCCCAGCGGAAAAGGAGGAATCTTAAGGTAAGGAAGATTCCTTCTTTGGTTCAGCCGATACTTTTCCAATTTTACATTTATACATATAAGTTTTCCTTTATATTGATATTTAATCCTTAGATTACATTTGGTTGTATTTAGATATTTTTTTTCTTTCTAGTTTGTTTTAATTTACTAGTTTAAATTTTATTTTTATTTATTATACATATATTTTTTTTACATTATTGTTTCTTATGTAATGTATACATAACTGCGATTTAATTTATACTGAACTTCTTTTATTTTAATATCATACGATGATATACAATGTAAAAACAATGTAAATGAAAACTATTATATTTTTAGTGTTAAATAAATTAGAATCAAACTTGCATTCTCATATTTCATTTCGGCTTGCTTAAGCCTTTCAAATATAAGCATTTGTTGGCTTCCAAAACCTTTTAAAATATTGGTATTTCAGAAAAGGCTTCCGCGCCAAATAACACGGATTTAAGGCTAGTATAGCCAAGACCAAAGAGCAACCCTTTGCTTCTTAAATAATAAAGGTAACATAGGCAATTAACTTTGCCATATTAGTAGGCCATAGAGGAATATATAAATATGTTTAATATGTTTATATATATCCAACTTTTTTATATTACATGGCGATCCTGCTCGTGATCCAATATACAGATGGACACGAAGAAAATTTCTTTGGAAGAGTACAGAAGGCGGCAAAAAACAACAAATACAGAAAACAACAACAACATCCAGCAGCATCAAAAACGCAAACGAGGTGGTAAGCTGGTACACTACAAAAAACAGCTGGCGCAATTATATAAAATATTAGAAAAATCAACAGAGACAAAACAACGAAGCACAATAATAAACGAGATCCAGCGATTAAAACAAGATAGACATTTACACAAAACATCGAACAAAATAAATAAATTGTTCAACAAAAATTTTAAATTATTAGAGAAAACTATTGAAAATAAAAATAAATTAAAAATTAAAAATTAAAGATGAATTTGTAAAAATTAAATAATTAAAATTAAATTAGCATATAAATTGAATTTGTAAAAATTAAAAAAAAAATTGAATTAAAAAATTATTATTCTATAAAATAAAAATCGAAAAATTAATTTAAAAAATAAAAATTAAATTTGTAACAGACAAAACACAAAATTAATTTTAAGTAGGTTTAAATTTATTTTGTAATAATATAAAAATATAAAAAAATAAAAATAAAAACAAATAATTCTGTATTATATTCACAAAATAAAAGAAGTATAAATTTTGGACACACATATATATATACAAAATTTTTCACTTTATTCAATTACTAATTATTATTATAAAATTTGTTTTTGTAAACAAAAAATTTTTTTTTGACATTTTGCGATCTTGTTTTTAAAAATTTTTAAAATATTTTCGAAAAACCAATTTTTCGAATATATTGTTTTTTTTATCTTCGAAAAATATTTTAGATTTTTTATATAGATAAAAATATTTAGTTAAATGGTAATCATGATTTGAGATTTTAATGGCAGATGAACATTTCAGAGTATATATAAGAGATTTAGAAGAGCTGAAATCAAATATAAAAAGCTGCCAAGTTGGAAGAGTGCTTCATATATCTTGTGTTCAATCACCCTTTTGTGGCATATATTCGCATCGCTTTAAATTATACCCCTGTAAAATAGCGGGGGTTGAGGTTAGAGGGTTGATTTTTTCGGTAAAGATTTAAGACTATATTATTAAGAAACTAATTTCTCAGTTTTAAAATCTACCCCTCCGCAGAGGAGGAGTAAGTTATTTTATAAACACACCCCCTTATCCACCCAAAGGGGGCGGGTGGTAACAAAATGAATTTATTTAGAATGAATCTAATCTGATAGACCTAAGTTAAAAGTTAAACCATCCTATCTCTTATAATTTAATTTTTATGGACTTTTAAATCTTAAAAAAATAAAATTTAAATAGAAAATGTATGAATTTTCAAAATGTTTACTTTGTCCCCCCTGTAAAAAAGCGGAGATTGAGGTTAGAGGGTTGATTTTTTCGGTAAAGATGTAAGACTCTATTATTAACAAAGTATTTTCTCAGTTTTTAAATCTACCCCTTCACAGAGGGGGTGTAACATATTTTATAAACACCCTCCCTTTGCAACCTGAAAGAGGTGAGGGGGTTAATTTCCATATAATTTCGAAATACTTTTACCCTCTCTACCTTATGTAAAAAGTACAATATCCTAGTTTAAATATAGAGGATTTTATTGCTATTTTAAATTTCCAAAATTCAAATTTCAAAGCCCCATAAAAACGTGGGGCTACGTCTGATACCCCCCATTTTTTAAAAATTTAATTAGATAGTATGTATGTACGTATTGAGGAAACGGCATTAAAATCCCATAATATATAAGCAGTGTTTTTTCGTGTGCATAAAAACTGGTGTGTTCGACCCCTTTTTTAAGGGGGTTGCAATTGACTTATTTGAAAATGCACTCCACCACGACATACTTCCAATATTTCTTTACATTTCTGTAAAATTTTGTCAAAATCGGAATTGGTTTACTACTATTTCTAAGCATTGCAAAAAGAGCATTTTTACCCTGCGTACGGCGTACGGTGTACACGTACGGCGGACACAGAAATTTTTATTGCGGATTCGGATTCCCTGATATCGAAAATGGACAAATCCATTAAAACCTCAATTTTTTTTTTTTTGCATCCCCACCGCAAAGCTTCATATATCTTTAGATATATGAAGCAAATATCTTTAGATATATGAAGCAATATATCTTTAGATATATGAAGCAAAACTGAATATACAGATGAAAAAATTAAGGTAGAATTAGAAAGCACAATACATTGAAGAATTATTAAGAGATTCAGACATTAATAGCGGTAAACGTAATTTACAAGAAGAATATATTGTAATATATAGACAAATAAAATCATTAGAACAAAAAATGGTGTTTAATATAGCAAATTCAAATAAAATTATCCCAATTTTTGATGGTTCACATGAACAAATTCAAGAATTTTTAAATATTGTTGCGTATATATATGAAGTAACTAAAAATGCTGATCGCGAAAAACTCATTAAATTTATTTATACTATCAAAATTTCACAAAAAGTTAAAAATAAATTAATTAATGAGAAAAATCCCAAAATGTATGATGATTTAAAAATTATTTTAAATATAAATTTTACTAATACTAGAACATATACAAAGATACATAATGAAATTTGTGAACTTTGTAATAATAAAACAATTTCTACTTCAAAATTTATAGAAAAATTAGAAATATTAATAAATGAATTAAATATGACCCAATCTGTGGGACAAGATGAAGCAGCAACAAAAATCATTATAAAAATTAATGATCAATTTGCACTGCATTTTTTAAAATCAAATCTTAAAGAACCGATTCATTAAGTTTTTTAGCGGCTCAACCAAAAACTTTTAGTGAAGCCACAAAATTAGCTTTAGAAAGAGATACAAATAATAAAACTAATACAAATATATATCAAATTAATAAAAGATATTCAAATAACTATTCATAGAGAAATCAAAATTATAATAATAATTATAGAAATGGTAATTTTAGAAATAATTATAGTAACTATAACAATAATAGTAACAGAAATACGTCAGGTAGAAGATATTTTAATAACCAACAAACTCGTCAATATGATAGTAATAATCCTCAAGATAACAATTACAGAAATAATAACACAAGATTCCCAAATAATAATTTTAGAAATAATGGTTTTAGAAATAATTATGGTAATAATAATAACAATTCTAATAATAATTACAACAGAAATAAAAATATAAATTCAATGGTATCGGGAAACGCAGATACCCCCGACACAGATCACCAGTTGATCGGGGAGATAAATGCCCTAAATATCGCATAAATAATTTTGAAAATGTTTCCACTTCATTTAATATTACACTAATTCTAAAAAATGGTAGTCATCCAATAAAATTTTTGATTGATACAGGAGCAGATATTTCGATAAAAAAACAATAATTTATTAATGAAAATGATATAAATGATGAACAAATTTGCACTATTACTGGCATCAGTAATCAAGTACAAAAAGCCCCCCGTCGGATTCCACCTTGTCGCGGTGGTGGGGCTTAAGTAAGTCTGAGGAACCCTGAGGCGATGCCAGTAGGTGCAACCATGCTGGAACGGCGAAGGGCGAAGACCGAAAACCAAGAGAATCCACCTTCATGATTTGAATGTCCGAATGTAGAACAATTCGTGGTAGGATATTACCACAAATGTCGGAAGAGGCTACGACTTCCGGCGAGGGCTTGGTTGCTACTAATGTAACAACTAAGTCGCCAGTAGCAAGAGTAGATAGAGCCGATACGATTAAAAACGCGACCCAAACCTCGACCCCTCCCACACGACAGTAGGTGCGGTCCTGGTTAAAAAGAAGAAAAAAAATAAACTGTCGGTGCGCAACACCGGCTCAACCTTGTAAGTCCATCTGCGCGGAAGGGGGTTATACTAGGTGATGGGAAACCACTGTCTGTCGGGCAGAAGCGGAAACAGAGAAGGGAGAAGTTGCGCGACGCGGTACAGGGCGTGAAAGTTGGAGAACCGAGTGGTGCACGGGTGAATCCTAAGATAGAAACACCGCGGGAACCGCTAGTGCATTGCCAGGTTCCACATCGGCCACCCGGCCAAACCAGCAACTACTTGTGTTGGTCCTGCTGTGGCAGGGGACCGTGCGGTGTCAGGCGTTGCCATGTCAACCACATTTGGTTGGAAAATGGGAACAACTGATCCTGCACGGGCTCTTGTTGCAACAGAAGCAGCAAAAAAGAGAATCCACTCGGATGATTCGGGAGAAGCAGGACCAACTAATAAGAAGGTAGTCCCTGAGCTATCAACTTATAGGGAAGGACCTGCTCCCAAATCAGGCTTAGATCGTAGATCTAAACCTGTCGCAAGACCGAAGGTTATCCCAACGGGTAAACGAACCCTGAGTTCCTATTCTCAGGTAGTCAGAGGAGTTGACAAAACATCTTTCGAGATGGCTGTCATCAACTCTGCAGCACCTGGGGGCAGGATCGCTCGGGACAGACAGTCTATCATCATGGAGGCACTAGAATCAGCTATAGACGCTGCTTTTATGTCAACCAGTGATGTTCTGCCGGTTCGTATCCGTTGGAGTGGCATTCGTGACGATTTCTTCTGGGCAGTCTGTCTAGACAAGTTCTCGGTAGACTTCCTGGGGAAATTGATTAGCGAAGTAAAGTTGCCTTGGGATGACATCCGCTTACAAATGGTAAGCAAAGATGACATTCCAAAGCTAAGGAGGGTAACGGTTGAAGTGATAGGTCCGCCTAAACCTGTACCAGCCATCCTTAGCCAGATTAAGCAACAGAACAACCTGCCGACTGAGCTCTGGACGGTATACTATGCTAAGGAGAATTCGCAAGGAATCTACTTGGTTTTGGGTATCGACCAGACCTTATTCGATAGGATTAACGAAACCAGGGGGAAGGTGTGGTACAGTATTGGTCATTCATTCGTCACAAGCAAATTTGAATCGGAACTCTCTGGGTTAATGCAACCTGCACTGAATCCAATGGGCAGACAACTGTGTGCTGAACATCAACCCGCTAAAAACCGATATGTGTTGGAAAACTCAACTATTGAGTCTTCCCGTTATAAAAGGCAGCCGGCTAGGATTAAAAACTAATGTTAAATATCTGGGCGTTATTTTAGACAAAAAATTGAACTGGAGATCGCACCTAGAAGAACGAGCTAAAAAAGCCTATAGGATTTTTGGCATGTGTCGGGGCGCGATGGGAAAGAAATGGAAACTACAACCGGATATGATTCGCTGGCTCTACACCAGTGTCGTCCGTCCTACTCTTTCCTTTGGATCTCTCGTCTGGTGGAAGGCGATTGAGAAACTCTCCAATCTTAAGTTGTTAGAAAAAGTTCAACGTTCTTGTTGCCTCAAAATTACTGGCGCAATGAGAACAGCATCAACAGCAGCACTGGAAACCATTACGGCTATCACCCCAATTGGGATCCACATCAAAAAAGTTGCTCCGGGGGCTGCATTGAGACTTCACTTAAACCAGGCATGGACTCATGCGGGCTTTTCTGTTCCACATGAATATATCCCGGGATTTGTAAAATCCATCATACACAATGTTGAGAAACCTAGCGATTCCCAAAAAAAACCTTCCTGGAATCAAACGTAAAACTCAGTATCCCTTCTAGAGCTGATTGGAACACTGACATATAGTCTCAAACAGCTGGCCTGTTAACAGCATATACCGACGGCTCCAAAATGGGAAACCTGACTGGCGCGGGAATGTACTGTGAGGAATTAAATCTAGATAGGTCTATTCGCTTGGAAGACCACGCCACAGTCTTCCAAGCAGAGGTGGTGGCAATTAAAGAAATCTGTAAACACCTTCTATTAGAAGGAACCACAGATAGGGACCTGACAATCTTCTCAGATAGTCAGGTTGCGTTAAAAGCGGTGACATCCTATACTACCAAATCCAAGCTGGTCCAAGAATGTAAACACAGTGTTAACAACCTGGCGCGGTAGAATAGGGTCACACTGAAATGGGTTCCTGGACATAGCAATATACCGGGAAACGAAAAAGCAGACGAGCTAGCAAGAGAGGGATCGCAACTGGAGGTCATCACGACCACAGTTGGGGTAGCACTGCAGACTCTTAAAGCGAACCTAAAACGATGGGCCGATGAATCTCATCGACAAATCTGGCTAGCTAGTGATATCGGCCACACCACGCGGTGTCTCTGGGGCATCGAAAGTAACCAAAAAATACCAGCGGCTCAACAAGAGCTCGGTATACCTGGGCACTGCGATCTTAACAGGTCACTCTATGTTGCGGGATCATGCCTACAAAATCCGGCGCTCTTAAGAGATTTTTGAACACTTCCTGTGTCATTGTCCCTGCCTCATGCACCTACGTTATAAATGCTTTGGTGCCTATCTCCTGAACGAACTGAGCGAAGCGGGGGTTCATGGATGGCAGCAAATCTGTAAATTCGGTAAAGATAGCGGATGGCTTTTAACCGCCACAGCGGGAGTGACATGAAGGTTCTTCGCACCGAGGGTACAATGGGCCTAGTTCTGGCCTGATTGCATATCGTTCAAAATAATTTTCCTATAAAAACCGATGGAATATTAGGTCGCGATTTTTTACAATATTTTTTAGCAAAAATTAATTTTGAAACTTTAGAATTATTAATAACGTATAATAAAGAAGAATTTTAAATACCAATAAATTCAACAAACGTAAATAAACTAACTATATCTGCTCGGTCTGAATTCATTTGTCAAATAAATATATACAAAGAAATGAAGACAGTGTAATATTAAACCAAGAAATTTCTTCAGGCATATTCATAGCAAATTCTATTTTACCAAAAGAAGGAATAGCATATATCAAAATATTAAAATTATGCAATGCTGATATTACAATTAATAATATCAAACCAGAAATGGTCCCATTACAAAATTATAATATTTCAAAAATAAATAATAATTATGAAAATAGATTTGAAACATTAAAGAAAATTTTAAGAATAAACCAAAATGATCCAAAAACATATCAATCAATGATACAGATTTGTAAAAAATACGTTTATATTTTTTATCTACCGAATGACAAATTAAGTACAAAAATTTTTTATACACAAACCATAAATTTAGAAGATAAAAACCCAGTATATATAAAAAATTATAGATTACCTCAATCTCAATTAACAGAGATGAATAATCAAGTCGAAAGACTTTTAAAAGAAGATATAATTGAACATTCAATTAGCCCTTATAATTCTCCATTATTATTAGTCCCAAAGAAATCAGAAAATGATAACAAGAAATGGCGATTAGTAGTTGACTTTAGACAATTAAATAAGAAATTTTTTTTAACTCGACGGGAATACGTTCTAGACAGTTTAGGAAATGGAAAATATTTCTCAACACTAGATCTAATCAGTTCATTCCATCAAATACCATTAGATAATTAATCAAGACCATACACAGCTTTTTCATCCAATAATGGACATTTTCAATTTAAAAGATTACCTTTCAGATTAAAAGAAAGTTTCGTCAAATAGTTTCCAAAGAATGCTCACCATTGCTTTATCTGGTCTAAATTCAGAAGCATTTATTTACGTGGATGATATAATAATTTTTGGTAATTCAATAACTCACCACAACCAAAATTTAATAAAAGTTTTTGAACAATTACAAAATTCAATTTAAAATTAAATCCAGAAAAATGCACGTTTTTACAAAAAGCAGTAATTTACTTAGGCCATTTAATCACAGATAAAGGGATCAAAATTGATCCAAAGAAATTTTCTGTCATTAAAAATTACCCGATTCCCAAAAATTGTAATGACATTAAAAGATTTGTAGCATTTTGTAACTACTACCGTAGGTTTATACCAAATTTCGCAGAAATTGCAAAACCTTTAAACGATTTAACCAAAAAGAACACTATATTTAACTGGGATGATTCATGTACAGAATCATTTGAAAATTTAAAAAATAAATTAATATTATTACAACAGACGCTTCACAATCAGCTTTCGGTGCGATACTTTCGCAAGGGGAACTAGGTAATGACCTACCTATTTCGTATGCAAGCAAAACATTAAATCCTGCTGAACTTAAAAAACCAATTATTGAAAAGGAATTACTAGCAATACATTGGCCAATAAAAAATTTCGCCCATATATTAATTATAAAATTTTTTCGCAAATTTATAGTGGTAACAGACCACAGACCATTAGTCGGTTTATTCGCACCTAAGTGCCCATCGTCAAAAATGACACGAATTCGGTTAGATTTAAGTGATTATGATTTTAAAATTATATATTAGCAAGGTAAAATGAATACCAATGCTGACGCTTTATCAAGAATACTTATAGATTTAGATACATTAAAAGATATGATACCAAAAGAGCATACACAAAATAAAATAGTTAACGTATTAACTAGAAGTAAAACTAAGAAACAAAATGATAATATTTTAGGAATAACAAACCAGAAGACTGATCACCTTTACATATGGCAAGGTATTTCTATCGCAGATATCAAAAATGTTAAAAAACTTAGATTTATAGAAACTGATATTAAAGAAATAAAAATATAGAACTACAATTTAATAAAAACCAAATCGATTTAACACAAATATATAATAAATTAAAGAAATATTCAATAAAATACAAAATGACGATAAGTCTACAATAAAACTAAAAATTATACTATTCACAGCACCCATTAAAATTACAAATGAAATTAATAAAATATTAAAAGAAAATCATGATGAACCAACAAGTGGACACATAGGTATTAGAAAAATGATAATAAAAATTAAACAAAAATATAAATGGAAGAATATGCTTCCATTTATGATTTTTTCGGTAAAGATGTAAGACTATATTATTAACAAAGTATTTTCTCAGTTTTTAAATCTACCCCTTCACAGAGGGGGTGTAACATATTTTATAAACACCCTCCCTTTGCAACCTGAAAGAGGTGAGGGGGTTAATTTCCATATAATTTCGAAATACTTTTACCCTCTCTACCTTATGTAAAAAGTACAATATCCTAGTTTAAATATAGAGGATTTTATTGCTATTTTAAATTTCCAAAATTCAAATTTCAAAGCCCCATAAAAACGTGGGGCTACGTCTGATACCCCCCATTTTTTAAAAATTTAATTAGATAGTATGTATGTACGTACTGAGGAAACGGCATTAAAATCCCATAATATATAAGCAGTGTTTTTTCGTGTGCATAAAAAGGGGTGTGTTCGACCCCTTTTTTAAGGGGGTTGCAATTGACTTATTTGCAAATGCACTCCATTACGACATACTTCCAATATTTCTTTACATTTCTGTAAAATTTTGTCAAAATCGGAATTGGTTTACTACTATTTCTAAGCATTGCAAAAAGAGCATTTTTACCCTGCGTACGGCGTACGGCGGACACAGAAATTTTTATTGCGGATTCGGATTCCCTGATATCGAAAATGGATAAATCCATTAAAACCTCATTTTTTTTTTTTTTTGCATCCCCACCGCAAAGCTTCATATATCTTTAGATATATGAAGCAATATATCTTTAGATATATGAAGCAAAATATTAAAGAACAATTAGTAATAACAGACACGACAAATAAACCATTCGAAACCGTACAAATTGATACAGTAGGTCCTTTAAAAATATATAACAATTTTAGATATATATTAACAATTCAATGTGAATTGACCAAATATGTCGAGGCTTACCCAATTGAAAGTAAAGATGCTATTAAAATAGCAAAAATAATTACAGAAAAAATTATACTTAGATATGGAAACATAAAAATTTTTAAAACTGATTAAGGAACCGAATTTATTAATTAACTTTTTACACATATATGTAAAACATTCAAAATAAAACATTAGAAATCAACTACGTACCACCACGAAATATTAGGCTCTTGAGAACGTAATCACAGAGTATTAAATGAATTTTTCTTAACTTGTACACACAGTACAAATTGGGTTGAGTTAATACCATTTTATTTATTTTGTTATAATACAACACCTCATTCGTCTACTCAATATACACCTTTTGAACTAATTTTTGGTACCTCACCTTAACTTTATACAAAAATATCACAAATAGAAAAAAACAAATTATGATGATTATTTAAATGAATTAAAAACTAAATTAATTTTTTCATTAAAAAACGAGAGAGAAATTTTAATAAAAGAAAAAAAATCACAATATGATCAAAATATCAAACCATCAAATCTTAAAATAGGTGATCGTAATCGTAAAAAGCTAGATTATCCTTTAATGGTCCATATAAGGTCATCGAAAGAAAAGGAGTAAATTTAATTATAAATATTAAAAATAAACTTTAAACGGTTCATAATAATAACCTAAAGAAATTTTTTTAAAAAAAAAATCCTTTAAAGGGTAAGGATGTAATGTATACATTACCGCGATTTAATTTATACTGAACCTTAATTTCTACTATTTGTTAAATCTGCTATCTTCCCTAATCCTAAATGTTTCAATCCTTATTTTAATTCGGTTAATACCTATTCTATTCTACATATCTATTGCAAACCTTATTCTATTTATCCTTAAATTATTGTGCGTTATATTCCCCTATCATTTTATATTTATACATTATACTGTAATTATTACAGTAGTTATTTGCCTAAGGCTTCTGGGTATGCATCCCCTTCCCCCGTGGTTGCAAAATAGTAGTGTTATAGTAATTTATGTTAATGAAAACTTTTAACACAAACGAAAAGTATTTAGAGAAATATAAACTATCATATTTTCCATAAAAACCTTATTTATGTAAAATAATTTTGTGAGAAAAATATTGCAACATAAACTGTCATAGTTTAATCTGAGTAAATGCTTCAAAATTTATGAATTGGTTTTGTGATATTATCATAATGTACACATAATCTGGTTTTTCTTTCTAATTTTTTCCTTCCTAAAATTTCTCTAGCGTCCCTATGCGCAACTTGTAACTTATTCTTTAAATCGATATTGTAGTCTTCGTAGTTATAAAGTAGTTGAACTCCTTTTGTGAGATTTGAAGGCAGGTTACACTGCTTTCCATAGATTAATTCATATGGCGTATACTCGGTTTCTGAGTGTACAGGTGTTGTAACAGAACGTGTAATACGGTAGCTATTTGTGCCAGTCTGTATGGTTTTCAATAACGTATGTTCTTAAATACGCTCCTAGTACCTTGTGCGAATTCTCTAATGCTCCTATGCTCTCATAATGATATACAGTAGAAAATATTTTTTCGATTTTTAGCAGCTTACACATGTCTTTGAATACGTTGCTCATGAATTCAGTTCCTTGGTCCGAAGTTATTTTATTCGGCACTCCATATTTTATAATAAAGTTTTCTACAAGTGCTTCAGGTACGAAATTGGCTTCCTTGTTCTTGTGCCGGACATTTTCAATGAATTTTGTCAATTCATCCTGTATCGTCAGTATGTATTTGTGTCCTTCTGCTGTCTCGTCTAACGGTCCTACAAGATATACGTAAATTTTCTCAAAACTAGTTTCGCTGGTAGATGTTATGAACATTGGCTGTTTCTTTACGTTAATGTGCTTGTTACGTTGGCATGTTCCGCAATGTTTAACAAAGTTTGTTACGTCTTCTTGTATTCCTGTCCAAAAGTATTTACACTTGATGTTTTTCAGCATACGATTAATGCCTGCGTGACCACTTGTTGGTAGAATATGATAGTCGTTCAATAATATTTTCTTTTCCTCTGGGTCAGTTATCCTTACTACATCATTAATTATAATTATCTTTATATTAGCTTCTTTAAATATTTTTTCCAACTTCTTTTTTATATTATTCAAATTAATTTGTAGACGGCCGTCGTTTAATTTTAATAATTCTCCTATTGAGATATACAAATTTTCTAATTTCAAAGGACCTGTGATCTCTTGCACATCCTTCCACAGCAATCTGCCGAATGTTGTGGTTAGGTCTTCAGTGCTATCTTTCGGTCTAATCATCATTATACAATTTATTTTTGGCACATATGCCAATAATTTATTTGGACCCATTATTATGTCTTGTTGATGTTTTAAGTTCTTAATTTCTTCTTCGAAACTATTGACTATCTTTAATTCGACTACTTTTAACCCTGTTGGTAGGGGTTGCAGTAACTCATCAATAAGTTGTTCATCTGATTTTTCCTTATCTTTATTTTCTTCTTCCTCTTTACTTTTTTTTGGTCTAGTCATAACTAGTATCTTTAAATCATCCGTATTTTAATTCTGCTTAAAGCGTCAGCAGTACAGTTCTCCTTTCCCGGTGAGTATTCAACATAGAAATTGTACTCTTCTAACAGTAGTCTAAACTTTGTCAGTCGAGACGATGGTTCTTTGAGTGAAAATAGGTAGACTAACGGTCTATGGTCTGTAAGAATCTTGAAACGTCTTTCTAAAATGTAAGGTTGGTAAATGCTTGATAGCCCATACTATGGCTAGTAGATCTTTTTCTATAGTGCTGTAATTACATTCTGCACTGTTTAGCATTTTGCTAGCAAATGCAATAGGTCTTTGATCATTGTTTGATAAGACAGCTCCTAGAGCGAAACCTGATGCATCTGTACGCAATATAAATTCTCCCTCGAAATTTGGAAATGGCAGTACTTTAGGACTTGTTAAAAATTTTTTGATTGATTTAAATGCTTCTACACAGTCTGTGTTAAAAGTCAATTTAACGTCTTTTTTTAATAATTTATTTAGATCTATAGCGATTGAAGCGAAATTTGGAATGAATTTCCTATAATAATTAGCGAAAGCTACAAATCGTCTAACTTCGTCAGCATTAATTGGCTGCGGAAATTTTTTAATTGCTATGGATTTGGGTGGATCGCGAAAAATGCCGTTTTCCGAAATAACATGGCCTAAATATAAAACCTCCTTTTTACGAAAATTGCACTTTCCAGGTTGAATTTTCAAATTTACCTCTCTTAGTCTTGAAAAAACTTCTATTAAGTTTTTGTTATGTTTTTCTAAACTATCACCGAAAATAATTAAGTCGTCTCAATAAACGAAGCATCTTGAATATGTTAAGCCTGACATTGCTATAGACATCATTCTGGAGAATACGCTAGGTGATATTTTAAGCCCCATTGGTAGGCGTGTTAATTGGTAATGCCCGTTTTCTGTTGAGAAAGCGGTGCACGGCCTACTTTCTTTGTCTAATTCCATTTGGTAATATCCTTGGCTTAAATCAATAAATGAAAAATATCTTGCACCTCCTACCATATCGTAAATATACGTGATATTTGGTAGTGGAAATTTATCATATTCGATGTTATCATTTACTTTTCGATAATCTATTACCATTCTAAATTTCTGTAGACCTGTTATCGGGTCTTTTTTCTTTGGTACGATTAGTACTGGTGAATTCCACGCTGATAAAGATGGTTCGACAATTTTTTGGTCGATCATCTTTTGTAATTCTTCCTGTAGTCCTTGTTTTTGTGAATGTGGAATTCTATATGGTTTTGAATATGTTGGTGATATGTTCTTTTTTAATTGGATATCTGCTTTAGCAGTATTTGTCACAGTCAGTTCGTCACCATCTAAATGAAATATGTCATTAAATTTGGTACATATCTTCTGTACACATTCTTTCTCTTCACTATTAAGTGCATCATAATTTAATTCTTTGAGTAATTTTTCAACTCTATCAGTGGTTTTTGTTTAGGCTTTTCATAATTAAGTATATAATGGTCGTTTAGACTATAAGATTCTGGTTCAATCCAGTTTAATTTAACCTCTTTTCCTCTTTGTATTTAATATTTTTACAGGTATTTTATTATTAATAGGCTTGGATATAGATCCAGCCATGAAAACTCCTTCGCAAAGTTCTGTCTGATAGATAATTCGTTCGTTTTTAAATTTAGTGTCGACCCAATATGTTGCTTCACAACATGATTCAATTGTAATAACATTTGAATGGGTTTTATTTTATATATCTAATACTATATTTTCGTTATTGATGGTTAATTCCAAAGTAAAATTTTTTAAATTTATTTTAGCTTGGAAATCCTTTAAAAAGTTAGCCCTAAAATACCATTAACTGGTACTGGAAAGTCGTCGGGTAGGACATGAAAGTCGTATGGGATATTTGTGAATTCAAAATTCAATTCCTTAGTACAGGTACCTAATGTTTCAAGGTGACCTGAGATACCTTGTATTGTAGAAATATTATTTTTATTTAATTTGTCGTCCAAAAGTTTTGATTTTATTGTGCAAATAGAAACACCAGTATCTACTAAGAATGTAGTAGTTTCTGTTTCGTTGATTTTAATGTCTACGTATAGTCCGTTTGTGAATCCTGCTGTGAAAATTAAAATCCTTTATTTCGCGTTATTGTGGTAATCCCCTATTGATTGGTTGGCCTCCCCTCGGTGGGTTGTTCGTTTGCCTTTTCTGTGATGGCCAATACTCTTGCATTGGGTACATTTATGTTGTTGGTATTCGCTCTCTGGTTATAATTATTATTGTTATGATTTATATTGTTATTACGATTATTCGGATTATAATTTCTATTATTATTATAATTATTACTATTGTTATTATTGTAATTATTATTATTGTTATAATTGTTACTGTTATTATAGTTATTATTATTTCGATTTGTGTTCCTACTTGGCGTGTAGGTTCGATTTCTGGATGGATAGTTAGAATTTTGATTATGATTGTTCGAATTATTATTATAATTATTTGGATTATTATTGAAATTCTGATTTCCGAAATTATTATTTCTATTATTTTTCCGATTATTTTTAAAATTACGATTATTACTAAAATTTCGATTATTGTTAAAATTTCGATTATTTGTATAATTATTATTATTATAGTTATTTCTATTGGGATTATTATTATATCGATTATTATCAGCACAAAATAATATATACAGAACAACAAATTCAAACAAACCAGCCTAGAACAAATTTGAATTTCCAAATAAAATTTGAAAGTACCCATTCATTAAAAAAATATTTTCAAATTTCCCAAAATCGCTCAATTGGGTACTTTCACTCGAATATTTTTTGTCCCACTCAAAATCGTAAAAAAATACACACAAAGGCACAAAGCAAACAAATAGTTTTTGTTATACCCTAAAAAATCTACGTTTCATTGCAATTTAATTTTTCATTTGGTTAGGAATTTTCGAAGCGATATGATATTAATTTGTTTTTATGACTTTACAGAAAAATTTTCATACGGTTTTTTTCATACAGGTAATAAATATACTATTATTTAGTGATTAGTTGGTTTTGTTTATTTGTTTTTTTTTTATACCTAATAAAATTAAAAATAGTACATATATTTAAAATTTTTGGGATAAATGTTTAAATACCAGAAAAAAGATAGGAGAGGCTGTGGAACAAAATTTGCTGTAGTTTCATGTAGTATTACTAAGTGAATGAAAAGTATTCGTTGGTTTCAGTTCTCTAAGGATGAAAATAATTTTTATAAATGGACATCTATATGTCAATGTGAAGCTGCTTTTAATAAAAAATATTTCGTTTGCTAAATTCATTTTAAAAAAGATTGGCTTAAAAAACGAAATTAACCAAAAAATGCATATCCAGGTTTAAATTTAAATACCTCAAATAAGCAAGAAGAAGAAACCATAAATGTAGATCCCACCATTTACAATTTTATTGATGAAGGCACATCTTTGAAAGACCCTCCAATAAAAACTTATTTTAAAAAAGTCAATGCAGAAAAAATAGATTTAACTTTAAATGAATTTGAAAGATTTGATGTATATCCTTCCAATCAGTATGAAACCGACGCTTTGAATACAACTGAAAATGACACAATAGATATTTTAAACAAAAAAGGAGAAAATGCGGCTTTTTACACAAAAAAGATTAGTTTTTCAGAAAAACAGCACACAATTAACAAAAAACTTTTAAATTCTAAAGATCTGAAAATAAAGAGCTTAAAAGCCAAAATTGTTATGAATCACAGACAAAATAATATTTTACGTAATACATTGAAGAACAAAAATTTAAATAATATTATTGATTCTCTTGATATGACAAAAACAGCGAAAAAATTTTCAAAAATGATTTTGCGAAAAAAAAAATGTTTTGACGGATGAAGACAAAAATATTGCTCTTAACATTCATTTTAATTCCCCAAAAGGATATAGATATTTGAAAAACGCTATAAAGCTGCATCTACCATCACAAAGTTTCATTAACAATTCGTGTCCCATTAAACATTTTCACGCAGGTTTTCATGACCAGTATTTGTACCAATTTAAAAATATTATTAGTGACATGGATGACATATCTAAGGAATCAGTTATTTTATTCGATGAAATTGCAATTAGGAAAGATTTAAAGTATGATACTTATCGCGATGAAATTACTGGTGTTCTCGACTTTGATTTCAAAAGGACTGGAAAAATAGCAAAACAAATATGTGTCTTCATGGTAAGGGGTCTTATTTCAAATTGGAAATACGTTTTAGGCTACTTTGCTTCAGATAATAGCATAAATGCTGAAGATCTTACTTCAATTTTTTTAAAAAATATCAGTGTTGCACTTGGACTTGGATTGCGTGTTAGAGCAGTAGTTTGCGATCAAGGACCAAATAATAGAAAATGTTTTAAAATGTTAGGTATAACAAGGCAATCGCCATATTTCCACCAACAATATAAGAATAAAAATATCAAAATATGTGCATTATGTGATGCTGTTTACCTTACTAAATCAATTCGAAATGTGCTTATGAGTTACGATTTAGAGACACCAGATGGTATTGCATCCTTTAAAATTATAAGGTCTTTATATCTGCATGAGTCCAAAAATAAGACTAGAATGTGCCCAAGGCTAACTTACCAACAAATCTACCCGACTAACTTTGAAAAGATGAGAGTTAAATTACCTACGCAAGTTCTAAGTCGATCGGTAGGAATGGCTATAAAAACAATGATTGATTTAAAAAAAATTGTTTTAAAAAAAAATTGTGCAATCTCAACATCCAAATTTGTGTTAAAAATGGATAAGCTTTTTGATTGCCTAAATAGTAAAACATTTGATAAAAAACCGTACCGTTCAGCCTTACAAAAAGATAATCAAGTTCATCACTATTTGAACAAAATATTGAGGTACTTCAAAAAAATAAAAGTCCTAACTAAAAATAAAATATATTGTATTGATGCCATGATTCAAACAATCACATGCATACTACAGTGCTGTGTCTAGATATTTTTTCAGAATACGATAAAACAGAAGTTTTCTATTTAATACTGTCTCGTTTAAGTCAGGATTCCCTGGAAATTTTATTTGCTTTAGTTAGATCTAGAAATGGAAATAAAGTGAAACCTTCACTATTTGAATTTAACCATATTCTAGCTAAAATTTTATCAATGGAAATTATAAACAGCAAAATTGAAAACGCAAATTGTGAAGAAGATGATTCTGAGCTTATTTTAAACGAGTTAAAAAGTCCTAATTTTGAAAAAGAAATGTTCAATATAAATGCTGATGTTGGAGGAAAAGACTCATATGAATTAATGGATTACGAAATTATAAATATTGTTACTCACAAAAATAATACTGATCTTACAAATATCAAAATGAATTCTGAAAGCTATGTTTGTGGATAAATTATTAAAAACGTATGATTGCGATGATTGCAAAAACATCTGCTAAAAGATGGTACTGATAAATTAAAACTAAATTCCGAATATTTTCTTTTCCATAAAAATTTGGATAAAAAGTCAGTTGTTTGTCAATTAAAACCTCATTCTGATGATTGTTTCAATATAACTAATTTTCGCATTAATATTATTGATACATTTTTTGAAAAAAATTTAGTGCACAAAATCAAAACAAAATGTATCAATGAAACTTCAAAATCAGTAGAATTCCAAGATTGGTTTCTTGAATCTAACAAATGTTGCAAACATATGATGGAACTTTTAAAATCATTAATTATTTTGCTGGTAAGAAAAAATGCCACTTGGATGAAGGAAAATTTGATAACAAACGAAAAAAAGACGAAAAGAAATAAAATAAATCAAAACAAAAAATCAAAAAATATAAGCAAAAATGATAAGTCTGTAAAGAAAGTAGTGTTTTTATATAGGTTCTGGGACAAAGGAAATGTGCAAATAAAATGTGCAAAATATTGAAAATAAATTCTATACTGCATACAAATAAATAAGCATTTTAAGAATTTTTGCACATTAATTATTATGTAATTTTCACTTTAATGAAATTCGACACCGCTTTAATTTAATTAAAAATATTTATACTTAATTATAATTACAATTTTTTTGCTACTTCCGGTCAAGAATAATATGTAACATGATCTAAATTAATTTACTTTTCCAAAAGTTTTGAGAATTGTAAGGGTCAATGAATTAATCCGGATGCACGTGCATTAATATTGTTTTTTCTCACGCTTAAAATTTAGCATAACCAGCTAATTAATTTTTTATCTGATTTAATACAATAGAAATAATTAATTTTTTTAAATCGATAGTTGCATAATTAAAAATTATGACAATTACGCAATTTTGATTAATTTTATTAAAAATTATAATTACCGGAAAAATAATATCATATTGCAAATGTTATGATTACAGGAAAAATAATCATGTTTGAACATGTCGTTTGGAAAAAATGCTATTAAAGGAAAAATCATATCATATTACAAATAAATTTAATTATAAAAATATTATTTTTCCCAATTTAATATGTCAATTCGGCAATTAGTAATTCATAATTAATAAATTAATATAAGATTTTCCCACGGTTTATTTGTATAAAATGAGAACCAATAGCCGAAATAAATTAGTTGTATTCCCAACTTTCAAACAATATTTTTTTTTCAAGTTGATATTTCAATTTATTATTTTTTTAAACTGAAAGGTTTTATTTGTGAATTTTGTGCCAAGTGTTTTTACAGAAATTTTGTTTTAAAACGGCACATTGCAACCATCCATCACGGTCGGCAAAATAGTACCGCAATTTCTGCCATCGTTAAGGAGCAAAGAGCTTTACAAAGTGAAATTTCCGGTAAAAGACGTTGCGAGAAATGTAATGTTGAAGTTGATGCCAAAAAATAGATTCAGCATATACGAAAAAATGATCATAAGGCAGCTGTTGGTGAAACGGTTGGTAAAAACTTGAAGATGCTAAAAAATGCATTCAGAGGATTTATAAGAAGCTATCTTAGATAATGGAACTAAGGATGTAGTACCTAGAAAAAAAATTGAAGATTTTTACGCATACTATTACACTCACTTGTATATGTATAAGTTTCTCCATTGACGTAGATTTATGGGGGCGGAATAGGGGTATTGTCACTGCTAATAGCAAAACAATTAATGTATCAAAAACAAAAATGATATAATAATTTATTTAGTATGAATATTCTTCTATAATAAATGATAAGAAATTTAAAATAAATATATAAAAAAAAAAAATATGGTTACGTTTTTTATATTTTCAATTTCCTTTTAATAAAATTAATTTTGTGAACTTAGATCTAATAGATTCTCTCTCTGAAATTTTCTTAGACATAAAGAAATACCTAGTATTGAGCTATTTTTCGATATTTTATTTAACTAATAATGGAAAATGATCAATTTGGACATGTGATGTGATCTGTTTGAAAGTTGACTTCATTTTATTTAGACAATTTATTTGATTTTTTTTTAAATATTGTGATCTTAAAATTGATATATCATTTTTTTCGAGAACATGGTCGAAAGCTCGAATCTCACTTTCAACCACTTTACATATTGAGTGGCGCCCGCCGAAAATTATATAACCGCACGCCAATGCCGCTGTACCCACATTGATATGATTGGTTGAAATCAATCTTGTTTATGTAAACAAAAAAAAAATCTAACAATTATTGTAGAAATTATTAATATTTCTGACAAGAATAGACCTTACTTTTAAGGATTTACTTAAGATATTTTTAAAACATTCAGTTTATTAATTTTTTCACTAAAATATTTTCGGTTTTACAAATTTTCATTTTAAATTAAAAAAAAATTGACGTAAACAAACCGAATATCAGTGTGGAACTACAGAAGCAAAAAAACTAGATTTTTTTTAAAAATTATACCAGATGCTAAGATTTTTTAAAAAAATGTATTGAAATAAATTTCTAGCTGTTACATTTTTAGGTATGTTGGCTACACTGAGCACATTTTTATCAGAGACAGAGACAACACTATTTCGCTTAAGTAGGGTACAGTCTTGAGGAGTGAAAGAGCAAAATAAAACAGAAAAATCTTCAAAATGAAATTCACTTTATAGTGTAAAAACAGCTACGTAGGGCATCCTTAGTTCCATTATCTAAGGAAGATATGCATTGCAAAATGAAAATGAAGGTATATTAGATATACAAAAATTTCTCATCGATATCAAGAATGATATAACATCACTAATTTTCGATATACTTAACGTACATGAATGGATAAAATTTAATTTGGAACTCTTTGGCGAATATTTGAAAATTAGTAAAGGCAACAACGAATCTACAGAAAACTGGGCAATAGAAATTAAATCATTCATTGCGAAAAACCAGATTCTAAGAGGTGAATATGAATTTGGCGAAATTTATACAGAAATGGTTCAAGAGATTGTCGCCAAATCAGAGGAATTTCAAAAACGCGATTCCAGATGGACATTAATAAGAATTTTTCACGTAGAAGTAAATATAAATAAATATAAGCCTATAAAAGGATCGAGTTTTATTGATCTGCATGATTTTATAAAGAATAAAAAAGCTTCTATTAATGTGCAAAATGAGGATAATTTTTGCTTTAAATGGGCGATAATATGAGCTGTTTTTAATCTCGATAACAATGATAGGCCTAATCGTACTACTTCATATCGTATAGAAGATATATCAAATTCGCGAATTAAAATTGAAAAGAAAAATACGCTGGTAAAAGAACTAAATTTTGATGATATTTGTTTCCCCATCAAACTACAGGATATAAAAATATTTGAAAAATTAAATCAATTAATAAGTATTAATGTTTTCGGATATGAAGAAAAACCCGGCAATAAATTTGATATAACAGGACCATTTTATTGTACAAAGAAGGAAAAATCATTTCATATCAATCTTCTGATTATAGAAAAAGATAGCCGTTCTCATTTCGTGTGAATTAAAAATTTATCAAGACTTTTGCGAAGTCAGTTAACAAGTTTTGAAGCAACGCTTTTTTTCTGTAACGCTTGTCTCCACCATTTTAGTAATGAACGTGCTTATACAATTCATAAGGAAGAGTGCGGAAAAGTGATATCAAAATTGCCTTAATCGGAAGATGCATTTATCTAGTTTAAAAACTATGAAAGAGCCCAAATTGCGCCTTTCGCATATTATGCAGATTTCGAATCAGTGCTAGAACCAATATCTACTTGCGTCCAGAATCCTGAGAATTCGTCAACTGTAAATATCAATTTGCACAAGCCATGTGCATATGAATTTTATCGGAAAAGTTCTTTTGATGAGAATGAAAATAAATTTATTTCATATACAGGTAAAGATATAAATACATTGCATAAAAAATTTTATATCGAAATGCTAAATTTATATTTTTTTGTTTAGGTAAAGATTGTGCAGACAAATTTATATCGGATTTAATAGAAGACACTAAAGCAATTTTATCAAAACCCGAAGAAAATGAGCCCTCTAACAGCTGAAGAAGAAAATAGTTTTTCAACGAATAATATTTGCCATATATGCAAGCATATAATTTTAAGTTTTAGAGATAAGGTAAGAGATCACTGTCATTTAGCGGAAAAATTTAGAGGTCCTGCGCATAACTCATGTAATTTAACATATCGGGTATAAAACTTTTTTCCGGTTTTCTTTCATAATCTATCAGGATATGACTCTCATTTATTTGTCGTGGCTCTTAGCAAGCAAACTTCTAGAATAGATATTATCCCTCAAACTAAAGAACGGTATATGTCATTTTCGGTAAGAATTCACTTGGATAGCAATCATAGCTATGTTATAAGATTTTTAGATTCAACGCGTTTTATGCCTGAAAGTCTAGATACTCTATCAAAAGATTTATCTGACTCGGACTTTATAACAACAAAATCGGTTATAAAAGATGCGGAAAAAATTAATTTGCTAAGCAAAAAAATACCATTCCCGTACAAGTACCTTACTTCTTTTGAAGTGTTAAATGAGGAAAAATTGCCGCCTATTAATGCGTTTAATAACAAATTAAATGGTAAATCGTGTACTTCTGAAGAATATGTAATAGCTCAATGCGTATGGGAAAAATTCGATTGTAGAAATATCAGAGAATATATGATGACATATCTTAAAATCGATGTGCTACTTATAACCGATATTTTTGAATTTTTCCGACGTACCTGTCTAGAAAATTATGAGTTATATCCGTGTCATTATTACACAGCTCCAGGTCTTGCGTGGGACGCTATGTTAAAACTAACCGAAATGAAATTAGAACTTCTTCCCGACATTAATATGCTAAACTTTTTTAAAAAGGCATACGCGGGGGTTTAACTCAATGCTCTCTTAGACATTCTAGAGCTAATAATCAGCATATGGGAGAATGGGATCGTAGCAAAAAAAAGTAAATATATGACATATCTAGATGCTAATAATTTGTATGGGTGGGCTATGTCTCAACCTCTACCTTATGGAGGATTTGCATGGGTAGAAAATGCTTATGAAGCTTTGGTTACAAAAATAAATAGTCTCCAGCATGAATCGGAAGGATATATACAATGAAGGATATATTTTAGAAGTAGATCTCGAATATTCCGAAAATCTTTACGATTACCATAATGATTTGCCTTTCGCTCCAAAAAATCAGTGCATTAAAAACAAAACTCCTAAATTAATCGCTGATTTAAATAAAAAAGGAAAAGTACATTATTGATTATAGAGTTCTTCAACAATGTATAAAAAACGGTTTAAAATTAATATTTATTCATAGAGCTTTAAAGTAAAATCAATCACGCTGGTTGGAAAAATATATAGCCATAAATACCGCATTTAGAACTGCTTCAAAAACCGTTTTCAAGAATAAAAATTTCCAACGTATGAATAACGCTATTTATAGTAAAACTATGGAAAATGTTGACAAAAAGAGTAGATGTAAAAATCGTAACTGATTGGGAAAATGGAAATGGTAGGAGCATTAATGCGCGTTCTTTAATAGCTAAATCTAATTTTCATAGCGTTGCAATTTTTTCTGAAAATATGGCTGCTATCCAATTAAAAAAATCGCGAATCATTTACAATAAACCTCTATATATAGGCTTCACCGTTCTAGAGTTGTCGAAACTTAAAATGTATAATTTTCATTATTCTTACATGAAACCGAAATTCGGGGAAAATATTACTTTAAACTATATGGATACCGATTCATTTATATATACTATTTTGACGGAAAATCATAACAAAGACGCAAATAATAGATTCGGCATTCCGCTAAAAATAAAAAAATTATAGGTCTCATGAAAGACGAAAACAATGGAGAGAAAATGACAGAATTTATTGGGCTTCTAAGTAAGTTATATTTTATTGAAACAGACAATAACGATCAAACAAAAAAAGTTAAAGGTATAAAACGAAATAATGTTGATAAATTAACTAAAAATAATGTTCTTGATTGTTTATATAAACAAAAAATCTTTTACGGGGATATGATGGTTTTAGGATCTAAACTTCATTTAAATAAAATAGCTTTAAGTTCTTCGGATGATAAACGGTATATTATAGAAGGCGGTATTAGTACCTATCCATGGGGGCACTATCGAATCGACTCGGAAAATTTTTCTGTTAATGACTTTGAAATATTGTAATCCGATTATTTTTAAATTAAATATAAGAAATTTATATTTAATTTATATGTAAAAAATCAAAATTAAAAATAAGAAAATAAAAATAAATAGTGTAAACTTAATTTAAGAAATGTATGTGAAAAAATATAAATAAAACATATTGTTATTTTAAAATATGTTTTTTAGTTATCATCAAAACCTAACCATTTAACAAGAACTTTATTTTTCTTACGTTTAAGAATTTTTTCTATTAAATATGCATCGCTGTGTTTGACGTTCTGCAATTCTGATTCATAAAATCCTCCATATATAATTTCATCATTGAAATCTTTTAATAAATATGTAACTGGATAAGTATTTCTTATTTTATAAATTTTACAAATTTCAGTTTACCAGTTCGGCTCATAGCCTTTAGTAAATATTCTTTTATACATATATAATTTCATCATTGAAATCTTTTAATAAATATGTAACTGGATAAGTATTTTTTATTTTATAAATTTTAAAAATTTCAGTTGACCAGTTCGGCTCATAGCCTTTAGTAAATATTCCTTTATACTTTGTAATCCTAACAAAATCGTTTATATTAAATTTTCCATTAGAAAATACTTTAGGATAATTATAAATTGTTTTTAATAAATGTTTTTCGTTTTTTAAAGTCACATTTACAGGTTTTTCTTTTATCGTGCTATGTTTCGTATTATTATATTTTTCCACTAGGTCATCTAAACATATAGTCCATTTGTAGTTTCCATTAAAGCTAAACATTTTCCTTATTTTATTTTTTAACGTTCGATTAAATCTTTCGCATATTGAAGCTTTCAAATCGGTGAAAGTATGATAGTGGTTAATTTTATTTTGATTCATAAGCTCTTTAAATTTGGAATTGAAAAATTCTTTGCCTTGGTCGGAGTGTATGTTTTTTGGCATTCTTTTCGATTTACTAAAAATTGTTTTCATGGCTTCGGTAACATCAGTTCCATTTTTCGATTTCACAGGCATAGCAAAGGCATATTTGGAAAAAATATCAATCACTGTGAGCAAATACTTGTAATTATTATTGAATTTAGCATACGGTATCATTTCTACCAAGTCGATTTGCCATGTGTCATCTAGACCTTTGTGAATTACTCTTCTGCGTACCAATTTTTTTCTTACTTGTGTATGCAATTTACTATATCTAATTTACTCATCTCTCGGCAATATAAAGAGCTACTAAAGTTTTTTGATTAATGAAAATATGTTATATGCTAAAATATAATCTTACAATTTTCGATATCCGTCTATAACTTTTTTTTTATAACTGCCGGAATTTCATAACAAAGACGCATATAATAAGCCATTTCTACATATTTCATCATATTGCTTAAACGGTACGTCTTTTAATTCTAGTTTCCCCTTGCCGAGTTTTACACAATTTGGTATATAAACATTATAGTGGTATTCGCGAATTGCATTACTTGTTAAAGAACTGCATAAAAATTGTGAAATAAATGGTGAAATTATTCATAAATCAGCTCATTCTTTATTGCATAACTCTATCTTTTCTATTTTGCTTTTTTTATGCTGAATACTTAAACAAACTTTATCAGGGTCAGTTCTCCATTTAAATTCATAATTAAAATTGTTTTCATCGACTATATCTAGACGCTCCTTATTTTCCGCTGTTCCATCTAATTTAAGACTCACTATATTTTTATGCATATTTAACTTGCTCCAACTAGAATAGTTAAATCCTACAAAAACTAAACTTTATTTAACGCTGCGTAGAATCGCTAAAACTTTGATTGTAAATAAAAATATGAAAGTATTTGTGAGAATAAAAACTACATCATTCTTTAAAATAGTCACTTACGCGGCATTACTTTTAGTGAATTAAGCGGCGCTACTTTTGACTTTGAATGCGATTACTTTTAAACGTCTGCTTTCGACTTTGTATGCGATTATTTTTAAACGTCTGCTTTTGACTTTGTATGCGATTACTTTTAAACGTCTGATTTTGACTTTGAATGCGATTATTTTTAAACGTCTGCTTTTGACTTTGTATGCGATTACTTTTAAACGTGTACTTTTGACTTTGTATGCGATTACTTTTAAACGTCTGCTTTTGACTTTGAATGCGATTATTTTTAAACGTCTGCTTTTGACTTTGTATGCGATTACTTTTAAACGTCTGCTTTCGACTTTGTATGCGATTATTTTTAAACGTCTGCTTTTGACTATGTATGCGATTACTTTTAAACGTCTGCTTTTGACTTTGAATGCGATTATTTTTAAACGTCTGCTTTTGACTTTGTATGCGATTACTTTTAAACGTGTACTTTTAACTTTGTATGCGATTACTTTTAAACGTTTAAAAATCATGGGATTGCTTTTAGGGAATTAAGCGGCGCTACTTTTGACGTTTAATGGGATTACTTTTAAACGTATAAAAATTATGCGATTGCTTTTAGTGAATTACTTAGAGCTACTTTCGACTTTTCATGGAATTACTTTTAAATGTCTGCCCCATAAAAATCATGACATTAAAGAACAGGCGGTCGTGAGTCAAGGGTGCGATTTTAAAAATGTTTTTTTCAATTTGTGCATCCATTTACTATGATAATAAGTGGACTTTCTAGTTGCGGGAAAACGACATTTTTTGAAAAACTAATTTTAAATAAGGAGTTTTTAATAGAAAATACACCTAGTAAAGTAATTTGGTGTTTTGCTGAAAGTAATTCAGTGCCGAATATTTCAAATGTTCAATTTTATAAAGGTGTGGCAGAACATTTTGAAAATTTTGAAAATGAGCCTGTTTTAATAATTTTAGATGATCTGATGATGGAAGGTTTTAATAAGCAAATATGTGAGCTATTTACAAAAAGCTCTCATCATCGAAATTTATCAATAGTGATAGTAACTCAAAATATTTTTCATAAAGCTTCACATTCTAGAGATATATCATTAAATGCCAAATACATTGTAATGTTTAAAAATCCTCGTGATCAACTTCAAATTCAACATTTAGCCAGACAAATATACCCTCAAGATTCAAAAGATTTGTTGAGAATATATAAAGAGGTAATTGAAAAACCTCATGGTTATTTATTAATCGATCTTACTCAGAATATAAACGATTGTCTTAGATTCTGATCGGAAATTTTTAATAAAGATTTTTGTTGTTGTTTTTGCATTATAAATGAAAATGACGAAAAACTTCAAGTTGAAAAGATTGGCGGACAACAAGCATTTATTATACGTGCTACAGAAAGCTAAACCTAAATTTAGAAAGGCTATTTTACAAAATGCAAATACTGACGCAATTAAAGCTTTAATAGAAATAGTATACAATACATTAAATGGAAATAATAAAATTAATGAAAAAGTTAAAAAATATTTCGGAAAGTACAAAAAGGAAATGCGATGCTTATCATGTCCAAAGCGAAGTTTAACTTCTAAAAGAAAACTTCTAATTCAAAAGGCAGTTTTTAACCAACTCTTTCGTCAACAATTTTTTCGGGAATAATCGGTAAAATTATCGAAAATGCATAGTAATAAAATGACTAAAAATTGGAAAGACAACTCTTCTCAAACTAAGTTTATATTTAAAAATGATTTTTCATCGCAAACTGTTCCAGAAAAACAGGAAATGTTAAATGAAAGTATGAAGGAAACATATTTTGAAGATGAAAGTTTTCAGATAATCATGAACGCTTCAAAACTCCCTAGGCACCGAGAAAAAGAAATAGGAATGTTTTAGATGATACTATGGAGCATAAACAAAAAAGAACGAAAGCATGATGATATGAAAATTATAGAAAAAGATGGGTCAGTTTATACAATTCTGTGACGATAATAAAAAACTTGATGATGCAGAATCACGTGAAATGATTAAAAAAGCAGAACATGAAAATAAAGCTGAGGAAACTAGGGAAACGCGTATAACTCGTTCTCGTTCTAAATCTAAAAAACAAACGGGAAATAATATTTTTTCATGGTGTAAGATTAAATAATTTTATATGTAGACATGTATATATGAAAAAATAAATGTTGTAAATAATAAAAATGTATATAAAAAAGAATTTACTTTGCTTTTTTTTATAATTATATTACCACTTGTATACATCATGTCGGACACGATTTTTTTGTTACAGTTTTTAGTAATAACTCTCTCAATATTTACTCGAATAATAAGAAATCTAATTTTACAAATTCTCTGCAAAAATGTTTGAAGCTTACAGGCGATTGGGTTTTTGGCATTTCGGAATTTTTTTTAAATGAGCTCAATATGGATTCAAATTTTTCCAGAAAAACAAATATCGCGTCTGATCCGGCAAGTGTCTCACCTTTCTTTATGAACACGCAAGCGCGATCGCAAAATTAGGATAGTAAAAATAAGGAAATAAACAAAGAAACTGAAGGCCTCATTATAAATAATTTTCAGATACTTGAAATGATATTTCCTCTCATAGGCTCAATTGAAAGCTTAATAAATCATTTAAAAATAAAAAAAGAAAAACATAATGTGGTTGGTCATATTTTCGTTTATAGCGATATTATAAAACCTAGATTATTTGGTAGTCAATTTATAAGATGTTTACGAGTCCTTCCAGTCAATGGGTCGCAACAGCATATTAAATTTGATAGAATCGAGTACTCGCCAATAGAAATTTCTTCTATTCCAAGTATTTCATTATACTTAGAAAGATGACTTGGGTAGAAAAGTCGATTTCAAAGCTAGTTCGACGCCAATATTTTGCACATTACATTTTAAGAAATAAGGAACTATATAAAAAAAATGCCCGCTTAAAATTTCTTCATTCTGTACTCAACCATGGAAAAAGTATACACAAATTATTATATGAGCCAAATTGGTGGTGGCACGAATGACATAGGAGATGTGTACGCTATCCCGTGAGTTATCCAGTCGGATAGAGGGAGTGTCGGAGCTTTTTTCTCGGGAATTTTTAAATATTTGAAACCATTGTGGCAATCGGGGATCTCAGCATTAAAAAATCAAGCAATTAAATCGGGAAAGGCTGTTTTAGAAGATATTGATAGTAGACCCATAACTGAAATTTTAAAACATCAAAGTGTAAATGAGCTGAAAGAAAAAGGTATAAGAAAGCTTAAAAATATGGCTCAGTCGGGGTCCGGATTATGAATAAAAAAGAAAACTTTGAAAGCTAAAACCCAGTCTTTGACTAGCAGCAAAGGAAGACATATATCAAAATTAAAACAATTTCTAAAAAATCGTAATAAATCAGACATATTTACAAACTAAAAATAGATAAATATGGCAGCACATGTAGAATGCATGAAAAGCGAATTGGACCTATTTTCGCCATTACCTATTCAATCCAGTGTTTTACGTTGTGAAGAAGTTCCTTTTAGCCCCATTGCATCTTTAGATAATGCCAGTTCTATCGAATTTGTATCTTTGGGAAATGGTGAAACTTATAGAGATATTTCAAATATACATTTAAGAATGGTTCTACAAATTAAAGGGGGAAATGAATCGAAATCGGCTGATCCGAAATCGATTACCCCAAAAGTCGCAGTTGTGAATAATATGTTGCATTCGCTTATCCGAAATTGCATCGTATCTTTAAATAATATGCCAGTATCACAATCGGATAATAATTACCGTTACAGAGCATACATAGAAACAGTTTTAAATTATGGATCTGATGCATCACAAACTCATCTCGAGTCTTCTGGATGGTTTTTAGATACGGGAAAAGTTAATTCTATTATAGATAAGGAAAATCCTGAATTAGATAAAAGAAGAGAATTATTTAAAGAAGGCAATAAAGTCAAGCTTATGGGCAAAATTCATGCGGATATATTTAATCAGCCAAAATATCTATTAAATAATGTTGATTTGAAAGTTACTTTAAATCTAGAAAAACCTGATTTTTGCTTAATGGAGGCTGCGACTGGTGAATCATCCATAAAAATTCTTGAAACAACTTTATACATAAATCATATAACTCTGAATACCGATATTTTACTAGCGCATCACAAACTTTTGCAAACTAGAAATGCGATTTACCCGCACAAGCGAGTCGAAGTAAAATCTTTTACTTTACATCCCGGAAGTCATGCATTAGCGCTTGATAATGTAGTTATTGGCCAGTTGCCTAATTTATTAATATTTTGCATAGTTTCTAATAAAGTTTATTCTGGTGAGAGAGCAGAAAATCCATTTAATTTTCAACATAACAAGTTGCAACTGTTCTACTTGGCTGTTAATGGAGTTCACATACTACTAGAGGCTATCACACAATATTCAGAGGTACTGGAATTCATTATGATGATAGAAGCCATCAAATTAGCAAAAAGTTGTTTGATAATCGTCAGTTTTTGTTTGCATTCGATCTTACTTCAGATCATTCAAACAATTCACAGTGCTCGAGTTTATTAAATCAGGGCACTGTGAAAATAGAAGGACGTTTCCATAGCGCTTTGCAAGAGGCCGTAACATGTCTTGTATATTGCAAATATGATGCAATTCTCGAAATAGATCAAAATAGGAACATTCATCAAAGGTTAAAAAAACTGCTTTCTTCACACATC
The DNA here is from genome assembly GCA_963920725.1 of Rhamphomyia laevipes. NCBI lineage: Eukaryota > Metazoa > Arthropoda > Insecta > Diptera > Empididae > Rhamphomyia > Rhamphomyia laevipes. The sequence goes on along the minus strand of OY987255.1, from coordinate 81,144,990 downwards.
AATCAATATAATGGATACTTTAGAACTCACCCGTGCTCTTCTAAAAAAATCAATGCACCAAAAAATATTTTCAAGGAGTTTTTCCAGCTGATCAATTGCCACTAAAAATAAGAAAAAAACCGGCTTTAATTATTGCAAATACAGATCCGGCATCAAAACCTGGTATGCATTGGGTCGCTTTTTATTTTAATTCAAAAGGAACAGCGGAATATTTCGATTCATTGGGAGAGATGCCATCAAATCAGCAATTTTTAGAATTTTTGAAAAACAACAGTAAAACATTTTCAGGAAACTTAAAAAGATTGCAGGGTTTTTTTTCAACAACATGCGGAAATTATTGTGCTGTATATTTATGCTATAAAGCAAAACAAAAAAAACTTAAAGAGTTTTTAAATGAATTTTCGAGTAATTTAGAAAAAAAATGATAACAAGATTTTACAATTATATAAAAAAATATTTAAATATAATCAGAATGGAGGAAGAAAATTTATTATATCAAATCAAATATGTAAACCTTGTAAATAAAAAAACTTTTTTGCAAAAATAATAAGACAATTTTCCTTTTATGTATAATAATAATTTTTATTTTCTAGCTTTTTTATTTTACAATTTATTTTCATTCATTACTTATTCGGCTTTTTCAATAAAGTCAAAAATAGCCATACTTTTTTTGTCTGGAATTCTACCTTTAAAAATCATATTATATTTATGTGCATTTAATGATTCGAATTCTGCATCACTCTTTGCAATTTTCATCATTCGGTTTGGTAAAAAAATCCACATATGCTGTCCAGTTTCTTGATTTTTCAAATTAAAATTAACTATTAGCTTTACACCAATTTTGGTCTCCTTACAAGCGAAGTCAACCACTGCATATTCTTTGCCTACAATAAGTTCATCTACTGCTAGAGCTTCGTTATCTGCTCCTGCTGCCGAGTTTTGAAACTTTTCCATAATATTCGCCATTTTATTAATTTTAAAACAATTAAACTTAAATTTTGAAGCGTTTTAGAAATACTAATAATTATTTCAATTTTTATATTCTCTTTATATCATTTTTTCCGAACGGCATGTTCGAACATGATTTTTAATCTAGCAATTATTACTTTTGTAATATGATATTATTTTTCCAGTAATCATAATTTTTAATAAAATTAATCGAAATTGCGTAATTGACAGAATTTTTAATTATGCAAATATTGATTTAAAATATTGCATCAAATCAGATAAAAAACTAATTAGCTGGTTATGCTAAATTTTAAACGTGAGAAAAAACAATATTAACGCACGTGCATCCGGATCAATTCATTGACCCTTAAAATTCTCAATACTTTTGGAAAAGTAAATCAATTTAGATGATATTACATTATTATTCTTGACCGGAAGTAGAAAAAAAATTACAATTATAATTAAGTATAAATATTTTTAATTAAATTAAAGCGGTGTCGAATTTCATTAAAGTGAAAATTACTTAATAATTAATGTGCAAAAATTCTTAAAATGCTTATTTATTTGTATGCAGTATAGAATTTATTTCCTTTGTCCCAGAAACTATATACTTAAATACACTACTGAAAGTTAATTATAATTACAGGATAACTTCATGACAAAAGTTTATTTATTTTATTTTAATGAATTTCTAAATGTATTTTTTTTTTGTAATTTTAATAATAAATATTTTGTGATTTTATGAATGAATTGTATGAACGAAAAGCTTGAATTGTTTTGTACATAAATATAATTTTAATTATATGAACGGTGGGGTCACTATCTTCAACCTCCACGTGGTTGACCCTGGTAAACTCAAAGTTCTTGAGGCTGATGAGGATTTCTCTGTAGTACTTTAATTATAATTATAATTTAAAATGAATACTTCTTAACATACAATCAATTCTGAAAAGATTTGAAGCAAAAAGTTAATTATAAATAATATAAGTCCACAAGTTTCGATTATGGTTAAGATACGAGAAGAATATGTAAATTTTTTTGGGGATAACAAAAACTATTTGTTTTCTTTGTGCCTTTGTGTGTATTTTTTTACGATTTTGAGTCAGACAAAAAATATTCGAGTGAAAGTACCAAATTGAGCGTTTTTGGGAACTTTGAAAATATTTTTTGAGTGAATGGGTACTTTCAAAATTAATTGGAAATTCAAATTTGTTTTAGGCTGGTTTGTTTGAATTTGTTGTTCTGTATATATTATTTTGTGTTATCAGCGTACCTAACAACTTCGTTGGTTTTTTCGGTACCTGGATCCAATTCCAGTAAATGCTGTATTGCGTCCTTAAAATCTTTATGACGAGCGCTATGCAAGATTATTCTGTACCTTTCATTCACTCCTTTTTTCAAAGACGCTAACCCTCTACGGTTATTAGCGGTTGTTAACGCTGCTCGTTCGGTTTCACTTTGCGCACTGACTTCTAAATCTGTGATTCGTGCTATGAGGTTTTCGATCCCGTCAGTAAATTCGATCCCGTCACATTAAAATCAAAACTTGTCATATTGGTAATTTCTATATTATTTAAATTGTTATTATTAATTAGTGGTTCTTCCGTTCCCACTCCTTTTTCTTTAGTATCCTCTTCGTCTTCGGTAATATCTGTTAACGTAGTATTCAGAAAATGTGCCGATTTTCGATCCAAAATATCATTTACTTCGTTATATACTAAATCGAATTTACTTTTATACCGTAATCCGTAATGCTAAATCTTTATCCGTTTTATATAATGCTTGCCAAACCTCTGAAAAATTTGACTTTGATTCTTTAACATAAGCTAGGTTTTCTAGTATATACTGAGATGTATAAGTTCTGTGTGGGGTTTTCTTAAATTTTTTGACTAAATGTTCTAAATACTTTAATTCATTCTCTAGTACTTGTATAATATTTTAAATTATGCATATAAAGTTGATTTTCAATATACATTTTTTGTTTTAAATTATTATTATATTTATTAATTTGTAGTGCATAATTTATATATGCTTTTACCCTACCTAAATTATCCCGTAAAAATTATTTTTATCTCTTATCTAAACCAATCTTATCTAGTATCTAAACCTACTTACTTTCCTACAAAAATGTGCTAAACTAAATTTCCCATAAAAATAATAAAATAATAACTCGACTAAAAAAAGTGTCCTGACTAAAACTATGGTGAGAAACTAGGTGTACTTACTAACTACTAACAAGGTGGGGAAATATATTGTATATGAGAATATTTTTATATGAGAGACTTCTTTTTCTCTGTCATATAAAAAATAAAAAATATTTTAATTCTATATGAAAATATTACTATATGTATTTATTTATACGCTAGTGATATATAAAAAAAAAGGAATTATATGTGGGTTATAAATGTGTAACCTTCAAAAGAGTTTTAATATGAATTCTTTATTACTACCCTACCTCAATAAATTTAATATATAATATAATATATGGTATAATCTTTTTCTTGCAAATTAAAGCAATTGAATTCTTCTATGTTATACAATTTATAATTTTTTTTTATTATTGATACTATTTTCAATATTTTAAAACACTTTCTTACATTTATTAATTTTTTCTTTATCAGTATTTTTACGAAGAAATATATTAAAGATTATTTATAATTTTAAATTTCATTTAAATGAAAGAACTTAACTGAATATTTAAACTAAACCTTTTAAATTCTTTATTTATCTTAAAGTCTATCTATTTTTTTTAATAAATCAACTACTTCTGGTTTTAAAATAAAATTTGGCATGGCTATAAATTTAATAGCATATTTAATCTCGATGGTACTCCTTATTGGGTTTACTATTCTTTCTCCTGGGTTCGTAAAACCTGCCATTGTGTGGTTAATTAATAATACCAGAAAATGATTTGAGTTTTACTTAAAATATATTTATTTTTTATAAGAGATTTGTTTTCCTTATATCGCGGAAATTGCGAATTGCCGACATATTTTTCTCTCTAAATATGATTGGATTTCAACCCAGGCAACGCGAACAACGATCATTATAGCAATGATTACGAGAATCAATTGAAGGTCGGTAAACAGCCGTTTCTCGAGTTTCGGAGTAGTGACCATGTTTACACCGGCGTTGTTGTTAATGAAGATTTCCTCTTCTGTAGTTGCTGTTTGCCGCATGAATTATCGTATCTATATTTTCTTATATATATTATATATATATATATATATATTTAAAGTAATTATATATATATATTTTTTTGCTGATGGCAGGATCGCCATGTAGTGTGGGATCAGATGGAAGATCCGAAACTGCAAAAAGGCGATCCTAAACTACAAATAAACTTCCGAAACTACAGAAAGACGATCCTAAACTACAAAAGATTGTCGTCCGCTATAATAATTCTGAACATATTTTCTTTTTTTATCTATGTGTGAGTATAGAAATTTATTTTGAGGGAAATTTATTTATTTGACATTTCATGGTTTTTTTTTGTAAACAAAGTTGGAAGTAAATAAAAGTGATTTTTGATTTTTAGTTATTTTACATAAAATTATTTTCCAAATAAATAAAAAATGAGTGATAATAACAATTTTATAAAAGCATCATATGACAGGCATATTATTGATGTTTATTTTTATATTTGTGCTAAAAAACTTGAAACAGAAGTTTTACAAACATTGCCTTTTGAAAACAGTGAAATTTGGAAGGAAGGAACAGTTTTATTGCAATATTTAAATACTTTTCCAGATCGGTATTCTAGCCAATGTAAAGAATATTGTGAAAAATGGAGCAATAAATTAATTTTGGCGTATTACAAGCGCTATAAAGATGATATTCCGAGCGATGCTGAGACGTTTTCAAAGGATTACGAAATGATAACATGTTTAATAAATATGATGCATGCGTATAATTTAGAAGAAGAAGACGATAATTCTACAAGCCCTGGATTATTTAATTGGAAAATCTACAGTCCAAGGAATTATTCCAGAGGTGTGTGAGGCAATTTGGGAAATAATGCAACCTATATATATTGAAATGAATAATTTGACCCAAATAGCCAAAGATTTTGAAGATTATGTGGCAGTTTCCTCATTGTTGCGGAGCTATTGACGGAAAGCATGTTCGAATACAAAAAGTAATTATCAAAATATGAAGTTTTTAATAATGAGTAGATAAAAATATACAAACAATAAAAAATTAATTATTTTCAATTTTTTTAATTTCAGGTCGCACAATCTGGCTCAAGATATTTTAATTACAAACAATATTTTAGTATTGTTTTACTTGCATTAGCTGATGCTAATGCAAATTTCATTTATGTTGACATTGGAGCATATGGATCTCAATCCGATGGAAACATATTTTCTCATTCATCACTTGGTGAAGCATTGGAAGTAGATGAATTTGCATGGCCTAATAGCGACGTGTTGCCAGGAACAAATACACTTTTCCATTATTTTTTCATTGGCGATGAAGCGTTTCCACTGAAAAAACATTTATTAAGACCTTATGGCGGAAGAACACTGAGTCCAGAAAATCTAAATTTTAATAAAAGGCTTTCAAGAGCTAGAAGTGTTATAGAACGTGCTTTCGGGATTTTGGCCAACCGTTTTAGAATATTTCGTGGAGAAATATTGCAATCTCTTACAAATGCTGAGCTTATTGTTAAAGCTTGTGTAACTTTGCATAACTTCATCAAAATTACAGCAGATAACGAGAATCCCATTATTTCCAGTGTTGCTCCTGAAGTTTCTGTATTTCATACAATTAACCACGCAAGAGGACGCCCTTCTTCTAATGCAGAACAGTTCAGACAAATTTACAAAAATTATTTATTTTCTGAAAATATTTTATAATTAAACATTAATTAACTATAGTTTTGAAAAAAAGTATAACACTACAAATTTCATTGTATATTAACTTTATTAATTTTATTGTATATTAACACTAATTTTGTATAACGAAATAATAAATATAATAATAAAAATTGTATTATTTTTTATTTTTTTTTGTTATTTTTTTACAGATTTTGATAACATGTATACATTTTTATAAAACAGCTTTTGAAACTCCAACAGCTCCTCGGTTGTCATATCATCAGCTACGGTACTTAGGAAATCATTCATAGACTATATTATTTTTTTATTTACAGTCTGAGTGTTTTCTGTTTCTGTTTTTTTTATATTATTTCGGCGACTAGTGGATGGAGTAGTAGTGTAAGTTTGCTGTGATGGACTTGCACGGCTGGTGAATGGTGTATTTATTGTTATTTGTGGTGGGGACTCATAGGGTATTTCTGTTTGTATTTCGGACAATAAACAATGGCTAGATGGAATGTTGACCAATGGTTCAGGTTCTAAAAACTCCTTGGCTTGATTATTGACTACAGCTTGTGTTGAGGATTCGGATGGATAAATGACGGTTGATTCAATTATTATTGGTGGTTCGATTATACTACTGGTTAATGGAACAAAACTATTTTTAACCATAATTGCGTTTGCATTATTTATATTTGTACTAAGTTTTTGTTTTTTATTTATATAAGTGTTTTTTGGTGGAGACAACGCCGTGGGTCGATTAACTGACATTGTCCTTTTTGGAATTGCTGAGAGACCAGTTTCTAAATTTGGAGTTGTAGCTTTTTCCAAAAATTTACATTTCTCGAACCAAACCCATTGTGTGGACACGTTTCCACCATCCCCGCTTTTACCTTTCCTTTTTTTCTTTTCTTCTACATACCGTTTTTTTTAAATATGTAATTTTATCTAAAATTTTTCTGGCTGTAAAAATATAAGAATAAAAACTAATTTGAAATTTCCATCAAAAAATATTTTATAATTACGTGTTAAATCTAATTCATCAGCTAATGGTTGAACCGCATTAAGTTTTTTATGAATATCCTTATAATTTTCATTCGAAACATCATACAAAAACGGTTTGCTTTCTATGAAAGTTATAATTTTTTCATAGCTGATAGTTTTGCTCTGACTGCTTTGCAATTCCTTAAAAAAAATACTTTAAGCAACTAAAATAAATTTTTTTAGTTAATTCAGAACTTACAGAACTATATAAATTTGTTTCATCTAATACTTCGATATCCAAACTTTGTAACACAAAAAGATTTTCGTTTTCCATTACGATATATAAAATTAACTATAATTATTATTATTTAAATGCCAACTGCATTTTGTCACACGTCATACACAAATAATTTGTTTTGGGATATTTTCGGGAAATATAAATTGGGATATTTTCGTTATTGCAAGAGAAGGCGCCACAAACAGGACGATTTAAAACTACTTTTGAAATTACCAAATAGATGACGGCACGATCTATTTCCTTGGGAAATTCTTTTTTTTTTGCTTATAAAACGACCTGGACGATTTTTCTATGTGTGGGTATCGACCGTCTGGCTACAGCCGTAATGTATATATTTTTTTTTTAAACTAACATAACCCTTCATATTTATGTAATTTATAATGATTTATATATAAATATATTTATATATTTAATTTGAGAAATGATTTATATGTATATTGATGCATATATATATATATATATATTTAATTTAAGGAATATAGCATAATATATCTAAATAATGATTTATAATGATTAATATATATATTTAGATTTTTTTTTTGTATATATAATATAGTATAGAATAGACAACTATAAAAGTTCATATATATATATATATTTATATTATTTATTTTTATTTTTTTGAGATAAATACAAAGAGCGCGACTCGGCCACCTATTGTAAGAGAGAATGGTGTTGGTATGAAGTATGTGAAGGTTGTGAGGTACTTAGGCCTAAATATCGGTGAGCGAATGAGTTTCGCACCGCATCTGGCAGTGCTTCATAAGAAGACTGCTGGGGCGGTGGGGATTGAATGATAGAACAGTGAGGATGATATTTAAGGGTTTGATTCTGCCATGTATCACGTACGGTGCGATTGTGTGGTATGGTATGGCCCAATTAGTTTATGCTAGAGATGCCCTGAACCGTTGCCAAAGAATAGTGATTTATGCATGTATGCGGGTGTGCCGGACTGTGTCCACCGATGTCCTGCAGGTCCTGATGGGGGAGTTACCATGGGATCTGCAGGTAATCAGGCGTGGGCTGCACAGAAAGGTAGTGCGTGAGATTCAGCTCACTGGGTCTGATCCGGTGACTGAATCTGAATGTCAGGGGTTATCCATTATGGACCGTAGGGCATACAGAATGTATGAAATTTAGCAGGGGCGATGGGATATGAGTGACAAAGGCAGGTGTACGTATGAGTTTGTAAAGGATGTAAGGTTCAATGCAGACGGGATGTTTGGTTTTGGCCTGCACCTTGGCTACATTATAACTGGCCATGGCAGTATGAATGAGTATCTGAATAAGCGTGGACTGGCAAATACCGCGGAATGTTCGTGTGGCTATCCAGTTGAAAACTGGAAGCATATTCTGACTGAGAGTGTGTTGTATGCGGATTTGCGAAGATTGAATGATTGGGGAATTCGGTATGAACGAGGAGTGCTCGTAGTTGGGCGAGTACTATATTGTGAGAGAGTTGAATGATTTTGCCAGATTGGTATTTTCCAGAAGAGTGACTTTAGTGTGAATGGGCTGGTATTTCTTTCTTTTTTCATTACAGGTACCTGGTGGATTGCTGAGCGGTGGTAGGACATCGGTGGCGCTGCATGGCTGGAAGTCGTTCGTGAGGGCGCACCAGTGCTGATGTGGTAAGTTGTCTTGTGTGCTGTTGTGTTGTGCTGTTTAGTGTGTGTTCTCTGTTCTGTGTTGTGTGCTGTAGGTCAGCCTGGGCTGCTAGGCCCTAAAAGTCTAGAGCGTAAGCTCAAAGACCCGACCTGAGGTCTATAAAGATTTGAGTACCATGGGGTCGGTGAGTGTTCTGGGGGATTTATCCTCCATCACCGACAACGGTTGTAATGGCCATCTTAACTTTGAAATAGATGATACTAAAAAAGTCCCTAGTACATATAGCACTCTTGTCTTAGCCAAAACACAAAACGAGTTTAGTGCATATGCAAGTATAACATTTAAAGGAAAAAGGGTTCTTTTAAACTTATTTTGAAAGTAATTATTTTAGCTTATACCAGATTGAAGAAATTGTAATCTGCATTGATACATTATTTCGTTTAACTCATATACTTTAAGTGAGGTTGACTTACCTGATACTAATGAACCATTATTATACAACTTTCTTTATGTTCAAGACAGTTTGCTACTATTTTTGAAGGAAATAGATCCAATTCAAGCTTAATATTTACATCAACTTTGTACTGGTATCTTTATTTTAATTTTGTTGTATTTAATGAATATAGATAATTTTGTTTCTTATTTATGTTTAATAATCATTTTAGATTTTAATATATCAGCGGTTGAGCTAACATTTTTAGAATATGATGATCTTAAGGATTTATTTCCAAAAAATGAATTATGTAATCGAATTCAATTTAGACACAGTCTTCGTGAATCGAAAGTCAAAATTGGTATGATGGAGTTAAAACCAAATTCTCCAGAATGTTTAAGCAAAATACCAGATTCTACATCTATACAGAAGCAAATCGGAATCTCTATTTCAATTAATTATGTAAGTCTAACTTCTTTTTTTTTAAATTACTTTGTGAGCAATATATTTTAAATATATTTACTAGAAAAACACATAAATTATATTAGAGATCAAATTAAAATCTGTATTCAAGAAATAAATTTAATTAATTAATAAAATGTATAAAAGTTTTTTTTTATAAATTTTAAAGGGAACCATCCCAAAACGAGTAAAACCTCGGATTTGAATATAATTGAGAGCTTTTTTACACAGAATATTACTGCAGTTGACAGATCTACTGTAATGGTACCCGAATATAAATGGTAAGTAATAGTTTTATTATCGTCTGATTTTCCAGTCAAAAACTATATATGTAATGTACTTATAAATGTTTTCGTAGAGCAACAAGCCAAAATTTTAAAATCAAATCTTAAATACAACATAGATGCTGATATAAATAATATATTAAGAAAATGGGAAGAAACAGTGGACTATCGAAAACAAGACTTACATCAGTTTAAAAATGATACAAACGTTTTAAATATATTGGCAGAGTGGCCCAGTTTTAATCAAAGCTATGGATATAAATTGGTTAGCACAAACTTACTTAGTTAATTTATTGCGACTATTATTTGATACAAACATTTCAATATGTCTTAAATATTCATATTCAATTTAGTCGAGAATTAAAAAATACATTAATATTACAATTTTTATTTCTAATTATTTTATTTCGCGAATATTTTCTGATAAACATCGATATTGATTATTTTTACCCTTAAAAACAAGAAATTTTTTACAATAAGAATGAAAATTTAGAAAAAAAAATACAGTACACCCTCGATAAATCAAACATTATAAAATTCGAGTATTGCTTACAAAATAAAATTTTAAATAATGAAATAAGTTTATCCGTAATATAAATATATAAATAAATAAATAAAAATTAAGTAATTAAATAAATAGATTAATATAATATAAATAATTTTATAAAATATGTTAAATTAAAATAGCAAAGTTTTTGGGTCACAATTATGAATAAATAAACATAACAATTTTTAACAAATATATACAACAAGGCGGATGCGCATTCAGCTTCGTTGGAGTAAAACATAAATTTCTGTAAGTCGTATTACTTTTCTATATAAAATGCTAAAAATTAAGCATAAATACATTAAACATTAAATAATTAAATAAATATTGAACGTGTACAATCGAGTGTCGATAAAATGAATTGATCTCCAAAATTTAGAATATTTAAAATGTTGATATCGATTATGAAAAAATAAATATTAAATAATTATAAAATGAAATAAAAAAAATATATTGAAATATATATTAAACGTTAAATATATATATGTATATATATAAATTTGGATATCAACATTATATAAATTAACAAAAGTGATTAGTTTATAAAACATTTAAATAAATAGAAATTACCGAGATATTTATTTATTAAAGAAAATATCAATAAATAATAAAAAAAATTATGTACAGTCGAATAGAATATCGAAAGAATTAACAAATATTTATTAAATATCATTTAATATCCTGCGAAATAGAATATTTATTAGAATAAATATTAAATGTAAATTAAATTATAAATAAATAATGTATTTTAAATAAATACATTTACAGTTAATAATGTTAAAAACGGCAGATCGAAATATTAAAATAAATTTTATAATGAAATATAAAATTTATTTTAATATATTTTCTTTTTAATAATTTAGTGAATTTCTGTTAAGTGAAACAAATATTAATGAGTTCGAATTTAAAACCATAAATTAAAAATTAAATTAAATTAAACTTAAAATTCAAAATTGAAGTTAAATAACAGTAGTGAACTTTAGCGGTTTCCTATTATTTCTTTTAATAAAGCGATTTCCAGAGAGCTTAGTAAAACACGTCTATACCGTACAACGATCATAATAAAAACATTAAATAATTAAATAAATATTGAACGTGTACATTCGAGTGTCGATAAAATGAATTGATCTCCAAAATTTATATTTAAAATGTTGATATCGATTATGAATAAATAAATATTAAATAATTATAAAATGAAATAAAAAAAATATATTGAAATAAATATTAAGCGTTAAATATATATATATATATATATATATCAATTTGGAAATCGACTTTATATAAATTAACAAAAGTGATTAATTTATAAAACATTTAAATAAATAGAAATTACCGAGATATTTATATATTAAAGAAAATATGAGTAAATAATAAAAAAATTATGTACAGTCGAATATTGAAAGAATTAACAAATATTTATTAAATATTATTTAATATCCTGCGAAATAGAATATTTATTAGAATAAATATTAAATGTAAATTAAATTATAAATAAATAATGTATTTTAAATAAATACATTTACAGTTAATAATGTTAAAAACGGCAGATCGAAATATTAAAATAAATTTTATAATGAAATCTGAATTGATTATTGGTATTTTCTTATTCTAAAATGATTGGCTGGAAGATAAATTTTGTAGTGTGCATTCTTCCTAGATAATTCATTCAACAACAACAGCAACAACAAACAACAACAACAACATTATGTATAATTATTAATTACATATCCATTATCATTATTGTTTATTGAAATATTCGATTTGTAAACCTAATAAAGGGACTACACTTAATATTTTGCCGATTTTGTTTCAATTTAAGGGAGGGTTTAGAGGCAGGATGATTGTCCAGCTTCATCATCGCCAAAATCCGTCGTGTACATTAGTGTTTATCGTTATTTAGTTTCAGTTTTTATAGTTTATATATTACATTTGCATCGTTATTTAGTTTCAGTTTTTATAGTTATATATTCCATTTCCATTTCATCTAAATTATAAATAATTTTTTTTTGTTAACGTTTATATACTATCTTCTTAATTTTCGTAGTAGTTATATAGTGAGTAATTTGTCTTTAGTTTTGTTGTCCGTGGTGTCCTAAGTGGTTGTGATTCATGAGTTCAAATCTCAAGGCCACTTGCCATTACAAAGCGGTACGTATAATTGAAACCTTGGTAGATGAGCGGCTATAACAAGAACCACCCCAGGCCCTGAAGCTCCAGCCGGCAAAAATCGTACCATGTATAGCCGCCATCAATAGATAGATAAACCAATACCACCCCAAGGTTACAAATGGCGCCCAAAGGTAAGGATTGATAGTAGGCAGCAACGATATAGAATATATGGATGGAGCCTAAAGATAAAAAATTGAAGCCACGCCGGGTATAGTCGTCTCGCTTTTTTGCTAACCAACCTGTCAAAATTTAAAAATTTGTAATAAGCGACGGACTAGGTTTTTATTTTAATCCGGGCCTATGGAATTATGGAATTATTTATATATAATAATTCAATATGTAAAAATTTTTGAAAAAAGTAAATAAAAAATACTGAATATTTTTTGTAGAAAAATATTAAAATGCGTTTTCCTTCTTGATATTTAAATTATAACAAAATAACTACAGATGCATCAAATATGTCTTTTACCTCCAGCAACAAAAAATAACAATAAAATTGAAATTAAAGGTTAATAAAAAGATTTAAGCGAAAACAAGAACTACTAATATTCCTCATAACAAAGTAGTAAAATTTAATTTATATAAATATATTTACATAGAAAAATATAAAATAATTATATCTTGCAAACACAGACTGCAGATGTACTTCATTATCTGCCGATGTAATCATATTTATGAAGCATGAACAATAGGAAATATTGAAATAATTACAGTATTTTAAAATTTTATTTAATTATTCATATTTCTCTTTATAAAAATTAATAGACTAAATAAAAAAGAACCGACCCTGGTATAAAAATTATCAGCTGATATTTTGACAAGAAATTTCGTCGGATGAGTTTTGAAAAGATCCACACGACATCAACTCAGTTTCGACTAAAATTTATCTAATTATCAAAAAAAGAGTGCACACAGTAATTTAATTTTAATTTTTACGATTAGTAAAAACTTTTTATCAGATTTAATTATGCTCCTATCCATATATTCAAGTACCTAATTCAATAGTCAATAAATATGAAAATGGCATATGAGGTTTTTAAGAATTCGGTAGACGATTTGATTTTGACAGGTTGGTTAGCAGAAGAAAAGGAAGTAATTTTTTCACGGCTTCATAAACATTTTTTTTGATATATGGAATTTACTATGAGTTAAAAAGAGATGGAACATTTATGCTCCCTCCATATATTCTAATTCGTTGGTAGGCAGCGTATATTACAAATGGCGCCAAAATGTAAAGAGAGTCGAGTACATATTTTTGAGATTGTATCTCACATTGAGAGTAGTTAAATATAATAGTAGGGAAAAAAAAGCTGCTAACTAGGGGGAGCAGATAACTCATAGTATGTTGTTTAACAGCGATTTATGTGCAAAAGTTTTTTGTAATTAACATTATCTTTGTAACAAACAGTGCTTTCTTCAAAATTGCTCATATTTATTATTTATTGATTTAATTTTATATTTTTATTTCTTTAATAAAGTAATATTATTAAAATACCTATAATAAGTATAAATATGCGTAATCTCGAATCCAACCTGTGTACAAAATTTAATTGAAATTGAATAATATTTACCATATGTTTATTTATTTATTGATCAACTAAGTACTAGTTATATAAAAATATATACAAAAATTTTAATAATAGAATTTATCTTTAAACAATTTAGTCTGAAAATTAAAAGAATTTAAAATTAAATAATTATCGTTATAAATTTTAAACATTCGTGACAAACAACAAAAAGCACCATAGTTAGACAGATGATTCTTAATCATTAAAGGATGAAAAACACGGACAGTATGTGATGGAATTCTAAATTTAACCTTAGATAGTAAAATACATGAATCTAAATCGCCGATTATTAATTTATGCATAAATCTAAAGGTCAGATAGTCGCGTCTTTTCTCCAATGAAGGCAAATCTATTAGGCGCAACCGCTCAGTATAAGGTGGGAGATTAAAATTATCCCTCCAATTCATGTTCCTTAGAGCGAAACGAAGAAATCTTTTTTGTACACCCTCAAGGCGATTTTTATGAATATCATAATAAGGACACCAAACTTGACATGCATACTCTAGTATAGGACGGACAAAAGTTATAAAAATAAGTTTAATAACATAAGGATCATACAATTCACGAGACTGACGTTTAACAAAACCTAATAAAGAATTAGCTTTTTTCGTTATTATATTAATATGTTCAACAAAAGAAAGTTTTGAATCAAGACAAACCCCAAGATCAATTGAAGAACTTGTTCGTTTAAGATTTGTTAAGTCAAATTTATAATTATAGTTATCATATTTTAATTTCCGCGTAAAAGTCATAGCAAAACATTTTTCAATATTTAAGAATAAGCGATTATTATAGCACCAGTTATAAAAGTTATCTAAATCGGATTGTAATTCAATAAAGTCAGAAATAGAGTTAATGTCTTTAAAAAATTTTGCATCATCTGCGTAGACTAAAAGTTTAGATTTCTTAATCACATTTGGTAGATCATTTACAAAAAGTATGAACAGCAGTGGGCCAAGATGGCTAGCTTGGGGAACACCACTGTGTACTTTGAAGCTTTCCGAAATGATGTCATTGAAAATGACTCTATATGATCTATCAGTGAGATATGATTGAAGCCATAGTAAGAAATTTTCATTAAACCCCATTTTTCTTAACTTTATTAAAAGTAACTGGTGTGAAAGCTTATCAAAAGCTTTACTAAAATCAGTGAATATACAATCAACACTATGACGTTTCTCAAAACTTTCAATACAGAAATTAGAAAATTCCATTAAATTGTTAGTTGTAGATCTACCTTCTATAAAACCATGCTGTTCCTTTGCAAAAATAGATTTCACATGAAAATATAAGCAATTAGTTACAATAGACTGGAACAACTTAGGAATACAAGACAATCTTGCAACAGGACGGTAATTGGAAATTTGGCTTTTAGGACCTTTTTTGTGGAGAGGTATAATGAAAGACGATTTCCAAATCTTAGGAAAACAATTACTTGACATAGAAAATTTAAATAAGTATTCTAGTGGTTTACACAAATAGAAACCACATCTTTTTAAAATAATAGATGGTACCCCGTCAGGACCACAGGTAGAAGTCTCTTTCAAACCACATAATTCTTTCAAAATAGAGTCCTTAGATATATTAACACTTAGATTATTTAAATGTGAAAACGATTCAATGTTTTCAACAACACTATTAGGACAATCTAGAGATACATCATTGATGTCACAGAACGAGTTCTTAAAAAAATCTACAAATAGATTGCTAATTACAATAGGATCTGTAGATGTTATACCGACCATTATAACATAGAGAAGACGGATAACCAATAGATTTGCGTTTTTGATTTATGTAATTCCAAAATTCTTTTGGATTTAATTTTAATTTATTTTGCATATCAGACAGATAGTTCATGTATTTTTCATGTATTTCAAGATCAAATTTATTACGTATATAAATATAAGAGTTGAAATCGTCAGCAACATTTGAAATACAATATTGTTTCCATTTTTTATTACGTAAATTACGAAGATTCTTTAATTCTTTGTCATACCAAGGTGGAGATTGTTCTGAGTCAGAAATACATTTAATAGGAACATGTTTTAAAAATAAATTAAGTAAAATATCATAAAAATTAAACAAACATTTTTCTAAATTATCACAGTTATAAATATTAGACCAATTTGTACGTTCTAAATCTATGTTTAAATTATCAAAATTAGTTTTTTTGAAATTAAATTTTAAATTATTAATATGATTAAAATTGAGTGGCTTATCAATATTTAATGATATTGATAGAGCAGGATGATGTGATTCTTCGAAGACAATTGGATTATCAGACCGTATTACAGATAAATCATAGATATTTGAAGAAAATACTAGATCCAGTAAACGACCATTGTCATTAAAAATATCATTATGCTGTTCTAAGTTTAAGTCGGCAAATTGATCAATAATATCAGCATCAATATTAGCATTACATATAAGAACTAACGTAAGATCTTCAGAAGATCTAATCCAATTAATTTTTGGCGAATTGAAGTCACCAACACAAACAATTTCATCATGTTCTTTTAATATTGAAGATATATATTCCAAACATTTAAAATAATTATTATATATTTCAAACGAACTATTAGGTGGAATATAAACTTTAACTACGAATATTGATCATGCATCCACAGATAATTGTACACACATAATTTCAAGATTATGATCTTCAGGAAAATTACTTAACGTACAATTAATATTAGAGCGAACAGCTATCAAAATTCCTCAACCAACTGTACCAATATCAGTATTAGCGTGACGATCCCTCCTAAATAATTGAAACGACGAGTGAAATAACTCAGAGTCCAAAATTTTTGAATTTAGTGAAGTTTCGGTTAAAGCTATAATATCATATTTACAATTAAATGTATTAAAGTAAACTTTATCAGTCTTTGTCCTTAATCCATGTACATTTTGGTATATAATATTAATACCAAATTTTATTAATTGCGTCTCAGCAGACTTGTCATTATGTTCTGAAAAGAATTCCGTTGATTATTTTGTTTGAATTCGTATACAATCATTCCTTGTAGCCAGAATTTAGTATCATTTAAAACGGAAAAATAATCTTCAGTTACATATAGTTTAAAAGATGCATATTTATTATAATTTTTGCAATTATGCATCTTTTCAATCTTAAATGATTCAATGTTTAATTTATGCTTAATGTATACTTCTAATGCTTCTGAAGTAAAAGATTTATCTAATTTAGATAAGAATATACATTTAAGTTTATTATATATTGGTGAAACATTTAAATTAGACACAGAAACATGATCGATCGGTAACACAGGAACATTGATAACATCATCAGTTGTAAATTTGGACGTCACATTATGTAAATCAGGTACTGTTGTATTGCTTATTGTAGGAACATTTATAAGATCATCAGCTTTAAATTTGGACGTCACATTATGTAAATCAGGTACTATTGTATTGCTTATTGTAGGAACATTTATAAGATCATCAGCTGTAAATTTGGACGTCACATTATGTAAATCAGGTACTGTTGTATTGCTTAATTGAGGAACATTTAAACTTAAAGGAAAATTAAAGGCAGAAAATTAAAGGAAACATAACTACTATTCATTTTGTAATCAATTTTATCGTTCTTATAATCATTATTATTGATATTATGATTATTATTATCATTATTATTATTATTATTATTGTTATTATTATTATTATTGTTAATATTATTATTATTATTATTATTATTA
Source organism: Rhamphomyia laevipes (assembly GCA_963920725.1). Classification (NCBI taxonomy): domain Eukaryota; kingdom Metazoa; phylum Arthropoda; class Insecta; order Diptera; family Empididae; genus Rhamphomyia; species Rhamphomyia laevipes. Next base: position 81,127,156 of record OY987255.1, on the reverse strand, counting down.
TTATTATTATTATTATTATTATTATTATTATAAGTATTATTATTATCATTATTATTAATATTATTATTATTATCATTATCATTATAATTAGTATTATTATTATTACTATTATTTTTATTATTTTCAATAAAATTATTATTACTATTATTAATTATATGATTATTATTATTATCATTATTATGGCTATTATAATAGTTATTATTAAAATTATTATCAATGTTGAAAATCTCTTCACAAATAGAAATTCAATCTCTGAATTGTACTGTGTCATTTGAAATTTTCTTTTCAATTGTGGTACAGTTTAAGTTCTTAATTTCATCAATAATATCATTGAATTTTACTTTAGTTGTTACAAGTTCATCACCATAACTAATTAAACGATTCATAAGTTCAACTATACAATCATTGTTTCTTAATGTGCATAATTCATTATATATTTTATGGTGACTTTCTACATTTTCTGAACTTTTTTTGTCCAATGATTGTTGCAAATTTAGAGAATTGCTTTCAGTTATTATTTTTATTCTTTTTAATGATGATTGTATAGAATCTAATTGGAACTTTAATTTTTCCATCAAAATTTCGTCATTTCTAATATTTAATTCATTAGATGAGCTACAATTAGTATACAAATCATTAATTTTATTTTCAACTAATGCAGAGCTTTTCGATTGAATATTTAATTTATTATCAATTTTATAAACATGGCAACTTAATTCGTCAACATGCTGTAAAATTGATGTTATTTTTTCTTCCACATTAAAAGCTTTTTTTTTCATTTTTTAGAGTAATTTTAATAATAGACGCAATTGACTCAGAAAAAGTTTTCAATACGTCATTATTTGATTTAACTGCAAGCATTATATGAGAGAGATTAATAGTTTTGCACTCATTGCAGTAGAAAGTGAAATATTTATTAAATTCTCCCAAAAATTTATTTGCTCCATCAGATAAGCCGATACATTGAGAATGGTAATATTTGGAACATATACCATTGCAAGCAATTAAGTTTGGTGTGGGTGTATTATCGTTAACACAGCAATTATTACTATTACACTTATTCATACTTGTAATATCAAAATAATTTTTATTAAAATAATTTTGGCACAACAACAAAGATATGAATATTAATTTAGCTTCAACAGCTAATTCAAAAGTTCAAAGTCCAAATTATATGACGAAAAAATAACAGATGACGACAAACACGAAAAACACAAAAATATTGATGACTGTTTTTGTTTACACAATATGTCTATAAAACAATATTATTATATTATTTCAATAAATTTGTTAGTTTTTTGTTTATTAATATATTTATTTAGTTTCTATGTCACTTTTGTTGCAAATTAAATCTATTATTTTTATATATAATTTTTAAAATAATTTTTTAAAAAACACAAGAAACAATATATATATTTATACTTATGCTTGATTCACACTTGATTTATTTTATTTTAATTTATTTAGTTTTTTATATTGCCGACAATTTTGAAAAATTCACTGAATGATTTAATAAATTACAACAATATCAAAATATTTCAATTAAAAATTCTATTAGATTAGAAATAAATAAAAACAAATGTTTATAAATTACTTTAGTAAATTAAAAAATATCCATATTTATGTAACAAATTAATAATTTTAAAAATAATACACTCCGCACACCTCAAACACAACCGCTCTCCTCGAAAGTTATATATATATTATACACAGAAAAAAATCGGCTTGGTTAAATCATATTTGCCCAACCTTCCTTTTGCAATTAATTTAACTATACTACACAATATCCTTCAACAATTTAATAGTTAATTTTATAGTTAATCAACTATACAAAATATTCACTTCCATCATGGTTAAATTATCCACGAAACAAATTTGATCAACTATTTTCGTAGTAAGGTATATTTCGCGTATAGTTGATCAAACAATTAGACGAGTACCGGTAATTTTTATCTTTTTTATATATTAAATAATTTTTGATAACGCCGTAGTGTGAAGAGAACAATAATTTTTTTTTATTTATACATAGCTATTTGGTTTTTGTACTATTCATACTATTGTGCGTAATTAAATATGCCTATATGGTGGAGTGGTGTGCGGTGCAAATAAATATTTTATTCATTTGTTTTGAATTATTTTCAGGTAGGTAGGTACATAAAATAAGCTGTATAAAAAATAATAAATGCGTTTTTTCCATATAAACAATGTTCTAAGGAATTTCTAACTTTTTATAGACCTTGAAATTTTTAAATCCAGTTACCACCAGCCCCTCTCTCCACTTAACATAGCCCTGAAGTTGTGAAATATTTAGCCAACTATAAAGGGCTTGGATGAGGTGCTAGGTAAAAATAATGTTCTACTTAATTACTTAAAATATTAAAAATAAGAGATTTATCTATTTTAAAAATTTCAATACCATAGGGATATCCTGGCAGGAGTTAGGCGCGTGGCAAAATTGATTTTTTTCTTGGAGGGCTATATCTCCGAAAGTTGGAACCCAAATTAAAAAAGTTATAAGGAAAATATCTTTTATTTACTCTAATCTATAACCTGTCCAAATTTGAGCCCAATCCCTTTATCTGTTTTCGAAATAAAAAAATCTCAAATGTTATTAAAACAATTTCAAAGTCCCCAAAAATTCTTAAAGTTTTAATATGCATATATATGTAAACAAATTTGATTAACTTTTATTTTCTAAACCCTTTAACAAACAGAATATGCAAACGTTTCCGGCAAATTTCTATTTTATTTTATAATAATGACGTTGGCTGGTAATGAAATTTGCTATTAATGAAGTTGGCCGGTAATACTTCATATATTGTCAAAGAATGTACGGGAAAAAGTTTAGTTTATGAATTTGAGTTTGTGTGGGTGTGTTATATTTATATAATACTGCAACAAAAAAATTTATGTTGAATTCTATTTTCGATGGAAAATTCAAAAAAATGATGTTGAATTCTATTCTCGATGGAAAAAAAAATGCAAAATTATCACAGTTTTGTCCTGATATCAAAGAATTCTGAACTCTTTAATACGAATATATTCTCAGTTCAACATTTTTTGAAAATAGAACCCAAAAAAATGTTGACCTGTGAAAAAATGCTGCATACAGGCAGAATTTTTTCTACAATAGAATACGACATTAGTTTTACGCGGTCATTTAAAAAAAGTTACCTATACATACATATTTGTGTTATTTTTTGTTTATTTTTATATATAAATTCTATATAAAGGCCTAACCATGTACAAGTGATTTGAAAAAGTCAACAAAAAGACAGTTAAAGTCTTGTCAAAATTGTAATTTACTCATACACAACTTAAGTGGGCTTTTGCGCTTATGTCAGTTTTTGAAGTCTGTCAACAATTAAATAACAATTAAAATTAATGTTTTTTGCAATGGATGGAATAAATAACTTGTAAATTTTTTATTAATTAAAATTATTATTTTTGAAATGTCAAATTTCGACACGGAATGTGCTATTGAAATCTCATTCGCTTAAGCCAGTTCAAGTTAACGAAATTTGACGAAACAGAGTAATAAGTCTGTATGGTTGCACCATACACTTTACATATAATAGCACATTTCCTTAAACCGACTTAAGCCAGCAAAAGTCTTCCATGGTTAGGCCTTAACTAGAAAAAAAATAGTGCGGACACAAAGTCAAAGTGCGAAAAAAAAGATTTTTAATTTTTCTTTCTGTTTGTGTGTGGTATACATATAAATTGCAACAAAAATGTAGTTGAATTTTTAACGACGCGGTAGATATAAAATAATTGTTTGTTTCAAAAAATAATATTGTTCGTGATCGTGTCTAAATAATATACTTTTTATTTTTAAAAATTACAAAAAACTAAATCAGATACTGTGTAATCGATTGATTCAAAAATATGCCATTTCAGAAAAATCATACAAAATATAATTTTTCAGTTTTCCCGCTTTTTTCTATAACAAAATAAAAAAAAAGCCCATAAACAAAAAAAAAAAATAGTAAACACAAAGTGCGAAAAAAAGTTTTTTTTATAAATATGTGTTTGTGTGTGTACCTAAAAAAAATTAGTTAAACTACGCGGTCCGGAAAGGTTGGTTTATTGCAATAAAGTTATTTTGTTCGTGTTTATTTAGTGTTTTCATATGGTATATTTTTTAAATGTTAAAATAAAAATATTAAAATAAATTTGTACAAAATAATATCAAAATATACATATTACCTAATTAAAAAAAATTTAAAACGGGGCAAATAAAAAAATCAAATTTTTTAATCAATCACAATCTGATTTAGTTTTTTGTAATTTTTAAAATAAAATATTAAAAATAAAATGTATAGCAATTAGCAATTCTAAATACCTAATATACTTTTTATTTTTAAAAATTACAAAAAACTAAATCAAATTATGGTTGATTCAAAAATATGTTATTTCAGAAAAAATATAATTTTTCAATTTTTCCCGTTTTTTTCAATAGCAAAAAAAAGCAAAACAATAAATATAGTGGATACAAGTGCGAAAAAAAGTTTTTTTTATAAATATGTGTTTGTGTGTGTACCTAAAAAAAATTAGTTAAACAACGCGGTCCGGAAAGGTTGGTTTATTGCAATAAAGTTATTTTGTTCGTGTTTATTTAGTGTTTTCATATGGTATATTTTTTAAATGTTAAAATAAAAATATTAAAATAAATTTGTACAAAATAATATCAAAATATACATATTACCTAATTAAAAAAAAATTAAAACGGGGCAAATAGAAAAATTATATTTTTTAATCAATCACAATCTGATTTAGTTTTTTGTAATTTTTAAAATAAAATATTAAAAATAAAATGTATAGCAATTAGCAATTAGCAATTCTAAATACCTAATATACTTTTTATTTTTAAAAATTACAAAAAACTAAATCAAATTATGGTTGATTCAAAAATATGTTATTTCAGAAAAAATATAATTTTTCAATTTTTCCCGTTTTTTTCAATAGCAAAAAAAAGCAAAACAAAAAATATAGTGGACACAAGTGCGAAAAAAAGTTTTTTATAAATATGTGTTTGTGTGTGTACCTATATATATAAATTGCAGCAATAATTTAGTTAAAAACATTTAAAAAACAATAAAAACATTAAAAAGTCATTGAAAAAACACAATAAACCTATAAAAAAATAAAATATATAGAAACAAATATAGTTTTTGTAATTTCTAAGGCCAATAAGAAAATAAGACAAAAAGTGTGTACCTATATAAAATAGTATAATATAGTAGAGTTTTTTTATATACATTATGAATCTCTACATTTTGTATATTGTTACTTCAACTATATAAAAAAAATTATACAAAATATAATTACAAGCTGAATTTTTCAGTGTAATTTTAAACTTTGAATCAGTACGAATCTTTCAATTTATCAAAGAAATCTACAAAGAAAGAAATTTTACCAGGTTATGTAAAATATATTCGCTAAACAGAAATACGAAAAATAAATTTAATTAAATTTAATATTTCCCGGTATTATAGCCGTTGAAAATTTCGTATTTTATTTAACTTTAAATTTTTGTTAATAATTATACTTTATGATATTGTTAAATATATTAACAAAAGTAAAGGTAAAATAAAGTTTTAAATTTTCAAAGGTAATTCAAAAATTATTTTATTTTTAATAATTTTTTGTTATTTTTCAGTTATATTTGATCTACTAAAATTACAACACACATGAAAATTGAACAATAATTACAACAAATTATATTTGCACAGAATATATTTGCTTTAACAGCTTTTTTAGAAAATATACAAATATATGTTAAAAAGGATATATACGTAAGTACATTCCCACAATTATATTACTTTATTAGTTTTTTGGTCAATTATTTCAATATTAGCAATTTCTGAGTAATTTGTGTTTTACAGCGCAATTTAATTAAACAATGTTGCTGTGTCCAGAGTGCTGTAAACAAAATAAAAATTTAACCTTTTTTAATTTGGAAGTTTTCATAAACCATCTGAAGCTTGTTCATTTTTTAAAGCCATCGAGTGATTATTTTTGTATAGCTTGCTCAAAAACTTATCAAAATCTTAAAAGTTTTAATAAGCATTTTAGAAATGCTGGTAATAATTGTTTGGGAAAAAATATTAGTGATCTGGCACCCAATACTGATTTAAGTTATGTGACCGCAGCAAAAAATGTTTTTGATGTTGCCCCAAATACTGATTTTTGTAATGTAGCCCCAAATATTGATGAACGAAAAAATGAAATTTTTGAGCCGCAATTTAAAAACAATGTATCTGTTAATGATCTTAATGAAAAAATTGAAATTCATGCTTTAAAATTCGTTGCTGGCTTACATGCTAAAAGTAATTTTACAAGATCAGATGTCGAAAATATAATTAATTTAATTTCTGATACATTCTTTAAATTTTTGGGTTCTTCACTAGAATCAATTTTATTACCAGTTTTAGAAAATAATGCTAATAAGGAATTAATCATTAATTGTTTAGAAATTATTAAAGATCCTTTTAAAACAATTAAAACTTTTCATATGTTTACCAAAAAGCTGCAAGAAAATAATATTTATGAACATCCTAAATTATTTACTATGAGTAAAGAAGTTCAAACAGTAGTATCTAATTATAGTCCGAATTTGAGTGAAAATGATATTAATGGTGTACTAATGCCGATTCGTTTTCAAATAAAATCATTCTTTGAAATACCCGGTATGTTAAATTCCACGCTTCAAAAAATGAAAAATTTGAAAAATAATAAAAATGTAGTATCTAATTTTGTAAATTGTGAAATATGGCTTAACAAATCGAAATTATATAACGATAAGTTGGTGATTATTTATAATTTATACTTTGATGATTTTGAAGTAAATAATCCTTTAGGATCTCATAACGGAACGCAGTCCATTGCTGCAGTATACTGTAGTTTTCCATGTCTTCCAGATCATCTGCTGTCAACTTTAGATAACATATTTGTAGCGCTTTTATTTAAGAGCAAAGATAAAATTTATGGAAATAATGCAAACTTTCAAATTTTAGTAGAAGAATTAAAAAAATTAGAGATAGAAGGTATTGAAATTTTATACAACCAAAAACTAGTTAATATAAAATTCGTATTGGGTCAAGTAATTGGTGACAATTTAGGTCTTAATATTATTTTGGGATATAGCAGAAGCTTTTCTGCTAATTATTCCTGTAGAACTTGTAAGATATCAAAAGTTGATAGTAAAATATCCTGTATTGAAAAAAATAATCTGTTACGTAATAGAGAAAATTATAATTTAGATTTAGAAATCTATAACAATGTACAAGATAGAGTTGCAGCAACAGGTATACGGGAAAATTCAATATTTAATAAAATATCAGCAAATTTTCATATTACTGATAACTTTTATGGAGATATAATGCACGATTTGTTTGAAGGAGTATGTCTGTATGACATCTGCCAAATTTTATGTCATTTCATAGATACTGACAAACTTCTGACATTAGAAACTTTAAACAATAGAAAGCAACTTTTTAATTATGGTATAACAGAAATTAGCAATAGATCACCACCTATAAAAATTGAACATATTAGAAATGGAAAGTTGAATATGTCCGCTCGTGAAATTCGGTCATTTTGTCATCACCTCCCACTTATTATAGGTGATTTGGTACCTGTAACTAACAAATACTGGAAATTACTGTGCATCTTAATTGGAATCATAGACATAGTTTTAAAATCGGAATTTACTGATGCTGATCTCAATTTATTAAAAAATAAGATCAAAACACACAATTTAAGCTATAGAAAGCTTTTTGGGGATACGTTGAAGCCAAAGCATCACTTCTTAACGCACTACCCAACAATAATTAGGAAAGTTGGTCCCCTAAAGAACATTTGGTGCTTTCGTTACGAAGCTAAGCATAAAGAACTCAAAAATTATTGCTATGCATCCAGCTCGAGAAAAAATTTATCTTTATCATTGGGTATTAAATTCTCCTTGAAATTTTCGAATAAAATTTTATTACCCGAATTTAAGTCAGATATTAAAAAGTCTGAAAAGTTTGACTGCTGTATAATTGAATCGAAATTGTATTTTAGTAAACTAAAAAATTTAGAAAATTTTGATACAAAAAAATTATATAAATACTATAAAACTCTGACTTTTAAAAATACAATATATCGCCCAAATAGTTTTTTAACAATTTCAAGAAGTAACGATGAAATTGAGCTATTTAAAATAATTGACTTGGTAGTAATAGAATCAACTCCTTTGTTAATTACTCAAAAGTACTTTTTAAATTCTTTTGATGATCATTTTCAATCATATCGAGTTGACAAGGAAACTGAAAACTTCTACATTCATAAAATACATTTCGTCACCCCAGTGCTATCTTGTTCAAAGTACAATTTTAAGTTTTTCGGGAAATCGATTTTTACACTTTTAGCGCAGAAAAAGTGTTGTTTTTTTTAAACTATGTAAATTTTGTTTGTTTTAATAAATTTTAAATTTAATTCTAAACATAAAACGATATTTAAACTTAATATTACTTTAATGGTTTGTTGTATATTTAACAAAATATTCGGCTGTGTCGATTTGCACATTGAACATATTTGTTGAAATAATGGATATTTCAACTTTAGTATTTATTTAATAGCTTTCTAATTACTTTTAGGTGATTATTCGAAAATTGGTCAATCTACTATGTGATAAATTTTTTGTTGAAATAATGGATATTGAACAAAAATTTGGATATTGAACAAGACAATAGTGAAAAAGATAACATTTATCACATAGTAGATTGACCAATTTTCGAATAATCACCTAAAAGTAATTAGAAAGCTATTAAATAAATACTAAAGTTGAAATATTTATTTAATTTATTAGTTCTATATTTCTAGAAAAACTCAAATTTATTATAAAAAAGCTGCCAAGTTGGAAGAGTGCTTCATATATCTTGTGTTCAATCACCCTTTAGTGGCATATATTCGCATCCCTTTAAATTATACCCCTGTAAAATAGCGGGGGTTGAGGTTAGAGGGTTGATTTTTTCGGTAAAGATTTAAGACTATAATATTAAGAAACTAATTTCTCAGTTTTAAAATCTACCCCTCCGCAGAGGAGGAGTAAGTTATTTTATAAACACACCCCCTTATCCACCCAAAGGGGGCGGGTGGTAACAAAATGAATTTATTTAGAATGAATCTAATCTGATAGACCTAAGTTAAAAGTTAAACCATCCTATCTCTTATAATTTAATTTTTATGGACTTTTAAATCTTAAAAAAATAAAATTTAAATAGAAAATGTATGAATTTTCAAAATGTTTACTTTGTCCCCCCTGTAAAAAAGCGGAGATTGAGGTTAGAGGGTTGATTTTTTCGGTAAAGATGTAAGACTATATTATTAACAAAGTATTTTCTCAGTTTTTAAATCTACCCCTTCACAGAGGGGGTGTAACATATTTTATAAACACCCTCCCTTTGCAACCTGAAAGAGGTGAGGGGGTTAATTTCCATATAATTTCGAAATACTTTTACCCTCTCTACCTTATGTAAAAAGTACAATATCCTAGTTTAAATATAGAGGATTTTATTGCTATTTTAAATTTCCAAAATTCAAATTTCAAAGCCCCATAAAAACGTGGGGCTACGTCTGATACCCCCCATTTTTTAAAAATTTAATTAGATAGTATGTATGTACGTACTGAGGAAACGGCATTAAAATCCCATAATATATAAGCAGTGTTTTTTCGTGTGCATAAAAAGGGGTGTGTTCGACCCCTTTTTTAAGGGGGTTGCAATTGACTTATTTGAAAATGCACTCCACCACGACATACTTCCAATATTTCTTTACATTTCTGTAAAATTTTGTCAAAATCGGAATTGGTTTACTACTATTTCTAAGCATTGCAAAAAGAGCATTTTTACCCTGCGTACGGCGTACGGCGGACCCAGAAATTTTGATTCGGATTCCCTGATATCGAAAATGGATAAATCCATTAAAACCTCAATTTTTTTTTTTTTGCATCCCCACCGCAAAGCTTCATATATCTTTAGATATATGAAGCAAAAAGGAACATATTCAGTACATTACATAAAACGGTACGTGACAACTCGCCTCCGCCTACTCGCCTCCGCCAACTCGCCTCCGCCGACTTGCCTCCGCCGACTTGCCTCCGATTAACTCTCCACCGCCCAACTCGCCTCCGCCAACTCGCCTCCAAACCCAACTCGCCTCCGCCAGCTCGTCTCCGCCAACTCGCCTCCAAACCCAATTCGCATCCCCCAACTTGACTCAGATTAACTCGGCTCCGCCAAATCGCCCCTGAAACATTTTGGCGAGTTGAGGACATTGTAAACTTATAAAAATAAAGTTTGGCTCATACTTAATAAGTTATCATATTGCGGAGTATATAGTATTTCGTTAATTATAAAAGTAAGATTATTATTAAAATTTATATAATATTAAGTGTAATATGGCTGCTATTTTATCGCAACGGATGCAGAAAAAACTTGCATGTAACGGGTATGTTTATGTGTATGACAAAAATGTTGCAAATGGCACTAAAAAGGCCTGGCGTTGTGAACAAAGAGGAAATTGCAAGGGTAGAGTATACTCTGACCTTCATGATACCCAAGATTCCGTTGAAATAATTCTTTCACATAACCATGGAGCAGATGCTGCATATATAGAGGTTTCTCGTGCAAGAACAATGATTAAGGAACGTGCATTAAATACCCAGGAAAATCCATCTCAGATAACAAATACGGTATCGCAATCCATGACTGTTGCTGCTAAAGGTAAGTTTCCTAAACAAGATGTTGTCCGAAAGGTGATACAACGAGTTCGAAACGAAGTGGCTGCCGCACCTGTACAACCAGTTAACCGTGCTTCAATAATAATTCCTGATAACTATCGCAATTATGAGTACACACCAGGACAGTTTGAAAACTTTTTAATTGCAGATTCCGGCGAAAATGATGATAATAAAATATTAATTTTTGGCCGCGCAAGTACGGCTAGTTGGATTGGGCGTGTCAGGAAGATTTTCGTTGATGGGACGTTTAGCTTGGCACCAAAATTATTTTCACAGCTTTTCGTCATTATGGCAGAGCGGGAACAGTTTGTCTTGCCAATTCTCTATATATTATTACCAAATAAAGAGCAAGCTACATATGAACGAATGTTAGAAATGATTCTTAACGCTTGGCCAAATTTGAACCCAATTGCTATTTCAATGGACTACGAATTGGCACTTATTAATTCATTTTCAAGGGTGTTTCCCGAAGCCGAAATTCACGGATGCTTATTTCATCTAACAAAAAATATTAAGAGAAAGCTATCGGAAGAAGGCCTAACATCACGATACAACAACGATGCCGATTTTGCATTGTCTTCTAGAATGATTGCATCAGTTGCTTTTGTTCCTATTGACCAAATAGAAAATGCTATTGAGCAATTATCCGACGAATTGCCGGCAGAGTTAATTCCCGTGCTAAACTATTTTGAAGACAATTATTTAGGTCGTTTAAACAGAAATCAAACCCGTCGGCGGCCTCTGTTTGATCCATCAATATGGTCAGTGTACGACCGGACTCTTGCAGGCGTCGCTCGTACGAATAACTTTGCAGAAGCAGCACATAGACGGTTGCAGTTGGAATTTGGCGTTGATCATCCTACATTATGGAAATTTATTGAAGGAATAAGGAGAGTACAAAAATCTCGGGATTTAGTTTATGAGCAATTTATACGAGGTGAGCCAGCAACAAAAAAGCGTGATAAATACGTTCAAGCCGACTCCCGAATTTTAACGATTGTTCTAAGTTTCAACAATCGTGAAATTTTGGAATACTTAAGAGGCTTGGCTCACAACTTTTTAATGAATTTTTAACTGATTTTTGTTTGTAACATTTATTTTATTTATAAGTGAAATTTATTGTGTTAATGGAATTTTGGAAATAATAATAATAAATTATTCTGTTTATTTTTTCAAATTTTTTTTTTTTAACTTTGACTAACTAAATACCAAATAATCTTCAAACGAGTATATTTTTTTCTGCATAATTTGTTTTGTATATATACTGGTCAGGTACTCCAGTTTGTATACTTAATATATTACATATAATTTGGTGTAAAGTCCGGTAAGCCAAATATTCTTTTAAAAAATATCTTTGTAATTTATCCACTTCCTTGAAATTTGAAAAGCCAAAGACTTGAGATGCAAAACTGAATTTTGTTGAAAATCTTCTTCTTTCCAATAAAATTTTTCCACGTACTTTTATTTCTCTTTCGAAATTTTCGAAATATAATTTGATTGACTTTGCTTTTATTTTATCCTTATAGCATTAAATTCTTTTTGGGGGCGAGTTAATCGGAGTCAAGTTGGCGGAGACGAATTGGGCGGTGACGAGTGAATCGGAGGAGAGTCGGCGGAGGCGAGTTGGGCGGTGGCGAGTCGGCGGAGGCATGTCGACGGAGGCGAGTTGGAAGAGGCGAGTAGGCGGAGGAGAGTTGGGTTTGGAGGCGAGTTGGCGGAGGCGAGTTGGGTTTGGAGGCGAGTTGGCGGAGACGAGCTGGCGGAGGCGAGTTGGGGTTGGAGGCGAGTTGGCGGAGGCGAGTTGGGTTTGGAGGCGAGTTGGCGGAGGAGAGTTGGCGGAGGCTAGTCGGCGGAGGCGAGTTGTCCTGCTTCGTACATAAAAATTATAAAAATAAAATAACAAATTATTGCTTTTTAAAAAAATCAAAAAAATCTAGAAAATATATTATTATATTAATTAATACCTTCATTTATATTCGAATAACATTAATAATTTATATTCAATAATATAAATGGTATTTCAAAATTATTAATGATTTTTAATAATATTTAAATAAAATATTTTATCACTGTTACAATGAACAGGAATGTAGTCAATCATAGATTGTAAATCTTTTTTTTTCTCCTTTGTCAAAATAGGGTGGCATTTGGCATTTTCAACTACTGGCAAACTACTGTTTTTTCCTTTAAAAATGGATGAAATAATAAAATCATTATTAGTGTGATTAAGTTTGTAGCCAATTTTGTTTATTGTATTGAATTTGTTTTAATTTTGTAAATGGTAGCAAATTTAAGCCAATACTAGCTTTATTATAATTTAAAAAATCTTCTTTTTTATGTTGCATCAATTTTAATGTAATATTTTCATATGACATGCCTTTAAGAATCCTAATTAATGAAATTGGACCGAATATTTCTAAGTCTCTTAAATATTTTTCTATGGCACTATGAACTGCATCAAGTTCCTGTACTCTTGAATGGCCGGATTCTGAAAATTTTTGAGTAATAGTGCTAATTTGTGGATTTGCTTCCAAAAATTTTAAAATATCAAGTAATGTCATTCTATTGCGATTTTGAGGCACACATGAATCAGACCATAATATGATATGTGTAATATTTGGATTATCTTCAGTAGCTTTTTTTAATATTATTAAAAGAGCTGATGCAATATCATTGCCAGCTCGTCCACTTAACGTTTCATGCCATATTGAACAATATGTGATTTTGTTATTTTTACAATAACCTGTTAAATTATAAACAGCATACTTTCGTTTATAATAAAAATTAGATACGTTTGCTTTTGGCAATGAAAAAACATTTTGTAGATCATACAACAAAACCATTGTATCGGTTGCAGAATTGTTTTTATCTTGATTTTTTTCTAATTTGGCCAATTCACTTTGGTTGATATGATCATTATAATCAGATCTGCTTTTTGTTGAATGATCTTGTTCATTTTCAAATTTAACACATTTGTCACATTTATCCTTTTTAGGTTTATAAAACGCCAAATTAAAATTTTCATTAAATATCTTGGAATAAATGTTAAACTTAACAGGTTGTCGTGATTTTTCACGATACAAGTTAAACATTCGTTGCAATGAAAGTCCACTCTCAAGATATTATTTTTTTGTGTTAGCCCTACAGTAATGTGAATCCATTACAGGGAAGCTTTTAATGTGTTCTTTTATTTCTGTAATTTTGTGTTCAGGAGTTACTTTTTTAATGTGATGTCCATGTCTAGAATGCTCAGCAGTTCCAATTTGTTCGTTATAATTATTTTTGAAAAAATAATATATTTTTTGCTTAGAAATATCAAGCGTTGAAAGAAAATATTGTTGGCAAAGGATCTAGTTTGGTTGAAAAGATCAAGGCTATATTCATAAGAAAAATGTTTTCTTGATATTTCTTTATTAGTTCGTTTTCGCTTTGGTACGCAACGTTTCACAAATTTAGAATAAAAGGAACATTTACCCGCATCTGATAGCTTCCAAAAATTATCGAATATTAATTGTTGTTCAGATTCAGAAAATTTCACAATGCAGTTATGAGAACTCGTTTTATCGCATACATTAGTTTTAATTTGTCTTTTGTTATATGAATTTTTCCTTTTATATCTTTATATTCTTTCCCGTTTTGGCTCAAATTTTTGGTTACATTTCTTTGCCACATGTCCGGGTTTTTTTTACGTTTAAGAGATTTCGGTGTTTCTACAGGAGTAGCAAGAGATTCACTTAATACATTTTCAAATGGTGATATTGGTGAACTTAAATTTGCCGCATTTATAACACTGTAAGAAATAAACATTTAAGCTTAGTTCGAATTTTTTAAATAATTTACCTTAACAAAGTATGTATAGGTGACTTTCTCAAATTTGGTACTCCATCCAATTTAAAATTTTCCTCAACTACATTTTCTCCAGATGTATCACCACCAGGAACAGGACTATCCGGTAAAATTTCGTTGATCATGCTGATTTTTTTAAATAGAAGTTTTTTTTTTATATATACTGAAATAAAATAAAATAATAAAATAATTACTTTTGAAGAGGTGGAGAAATATCCATCTCTGATGATGAACATCTTTCCAGATCATCAGTTATATTTTTGCAATCACTGAAAAACTTAAAAAAATTAATAAAATAATTTTTTTTAAATGTATAATACTTACATTAACGATATTCCTCCTTCAAAAATTACAACCAACTAATTTTTAAATATTTATCTATATTCTTACTGAGTCTCTATTGGATATTGACCAAACTTACACTTAACTATAATTATGGATATTGACTAATATCGCTTGAAATACTTGATATTGAACAAAATAGCACCATACAATAAAATTACATTTTATGTCTGTTTTGTTCAATATCCTTTAAACTTAATAAGGCTTATATGATATTGAACAAGATAGAACTAAATTTTAAAATTTCATATTGAACATAAAATTTAATTTTAAGGCGTATTGAACATGTTAGTACATGTTTTCTTATCAACAAGACACAATGTAAAAATGTTCAATTTAAAATAAAAAGTATTGGAAATGGATATTGACTAAACAAGACACTCTAAACTTTGTCAATTTTGGTTTTTAGAACATAAATGTTACTGCGTATATGAAAAACGTTTTGATATAGAACAAAACGGTAAATGCCAAACGATAGAACAGCTTAAAATTATTATGAATCAATATCTAACTCAATTTCGAGAAAAATGGTCTATTGAACAAGATAGCAATGGGGTGACGATTTGTTTGATGGTCAACCAATTCATTTACATAAGTCAAATAATGGAAATACTTACATAAGACCGAAAAAGTATTATTAATACATACTTATTTTAATATCATTTCTACAGGTATATTTATTTTTTATATTAATTATTATTATTTTTTATATTTACTATTATCTTTATCCATGAATATCTTTAATTCTGGGCCAAATTTCCAGAATGTTCATTTTGAAACTAATATAATTTATTTCTGTTTTTTTCTTATTGTTTCTTTACTTAAATAATTTTTTGAAGACATGGAGGATGACTTTTTACCACCTTTGCAGACAAATGAACCAGTACAGAGGTTGAATGAAACAAATTTTCTTGAGTAATAATTTTTAAATATAATTTTTTAAATTATAAATTAATATGTGGATAATTAAACAGTGTGTACAATGCTAATGACACCCCAACGTATGCTAAACTAACAAATCCTTTAAATAAATCGACCACTGACGATGAAGATTCAGTTGCAGAAAACACAAATTTTAAAGACCTTTTCCAATTACTAAAAGAATTTAAATTGGAACAACTATACCGTCATTTTTGTTCTGAAAAAATTACGATGGAGAGATTAAAGTATTTAACGGAAAATGATATCCAAAATCTTTTTCAACATCATTCGACTGGCATTCAATCGGAGTTTCGGTATAAATTGATACAATGGCGCAATAAAAATGTAAGTTTTATATTATTAAAATGTTCTGTTCTACTTCCAAAATATTTTTTTTTTACACAGTAATAAGAAATTACAATAATAAATGATTGTAAAATGATTTTTACACCTTTTTGACCATAATTTGAAAGTTGCAATTTAATTTCACATCCAAAATAATTTAACTTTCTCAGCATTTAGAGTTGGAGAATTAATAATATTTTTAACTGTGTATATTTCCAAATTATAGAACTATAGTGAAACATTAAGAGGGCCCATTTCGAAAGAATTACAATCCTATATTTTCAATTGGCTAGAAGCAAACCAAAACAATAATTATATGAGAACACCTGTTAGTAGTCCGACCACTACTACTTTCAGTGGAGTTTGTGAAGATTTTGTAAGTCCTAGACCTAAATAAATAATACTAATTTAATTAGTAAAATAATAATACTAATACTAATTTTATTTCACTGTATACTTATTTTTTTTAAAAAACAGAATATTTTAGAAAACTTAAGACTTTATCCAAACGGAAAATTTGTCATACAATATTTCCAAGAAAATGCAAAAGTAAATGATATTACAAGGAAAATTTTGGTTGATTCAATAATACATTGGCATGTATCAAAAAATCAACACATTTCTAAAAAACAATTTAGCTTATTAGCTAATGATATTGAAAAACATTTTAAAGATGACAAAGTAATTTTCTATATATTTTAAACCTATTTTTTACTAACATAAAAATTGATAATTTAATAATTATATTACATAAAATACTAATAACATTTTTTTTATTTAGAATATATACTATACAGCACCATGCAAAAGAGGAGATAATCCTAATGGAATGTTATACGAGCGATATCACAACATGAAAAAACGATACAAACAACTTGGTATCTGGATGCAGACGGATGATAGATTAATGCTTGAAATAATTCCAGATGTTCATTTCGAAATTACTGACAGTATGATCTTAATTCAAATTATTATATACATAAAATGTAAATTATATTTTTGTTTTGCCAGATATAAAAGCAGCCATTGAATGGTTACGAGACCACATAGAACCATGGGAAGAAATCAAAATCAAATGGGATTTAAGCTTTGAAGCACGTCAGCAGGACATAAAAATCAAGACGCTGAGTGACATTCTGGAAATTTGGCCCAGACTTAAAGATAGTCATGGATTTGAACTGGTAAATTAATATTTTATATATAAATTAATAATATTTCATACATTTTGCATTAAAAATTATATATTTTTCAATTTAGGTTTTTTCGAATTTCAAATTAAATTTTTTAAATTTAATTTGAAATTCGAAAAAACCTAAATTGAAAAAATAATTGAATTCAAAATGAAAAAAAATTGAAATTAAAATTTAAAAAATATCTTAAGAATCTTCTTCTTGTGAATTTCAGATAAATATGGATTTTCGAAAAATGTACCCTGATAGTGAAAACAATTTGTTAATTGGATGGAATAATTTTAAAAGCACACTTTTACCAGTATTTAACAACATAATTAAAGACAAACAAAGTATGTATATACTTAAATTAATAAACTCGGATAAGTCAGCAGCTGTTAGTGGTATGTATCTTTTTCTTTTTTAATAATTATACATATTTATTTCAATTTAGAAAATATATAATAACCGTATAAAAATATATAATTGATGATTTATTAGTAATTTTAATTGAACTCTTTTGGCATTTTTTAGATAATCTGGACATCAACTATATTTTGCTTCTTCACGCACTTCTTCCACCATCTATGACACATAATATGCAGAAAGATGGTAAAAAAAAGCTTGCCATTAAACCAACAATAAAAGATTCCCAAAATTCTTTTATAATGCAAATCAGAAATGTAAATGATTTACAACGACAATTGGATGAATATGTAAAAAATTTTAAAGTTCAGAACTTAACACTACAGCCAATTATAGTATACATAGAAAATACAAATCAATATTATGTATATTATAATGAAATTCATTATAAATTTGTTACACTAAAATCAGCACTAGATTGTTGCTTTAAATTATTTGTTGTATTGAATTTAGAATATCCAGTATCTTCAACATTAGTATGGACTTTCATTCAGAAATATATTTATAAAATTAATTTAAAAGAAAAAAATGTTCCTACCAAAATTTTATGTTTAATAGATTTACTAGAAAATCATTAAACAAATAAGATGTAGAAAATTAATTTGTTAAACTTATAAAATTTACAATTTAATTTTTTTACATCTTATTTGTTTTTGAATCAGTTTATGTAATTGATAAAAATGTAAAATTTACTTTTAAGAAATTTTTGGTGTTTTTTTAAAACAAATTTTATATTTTAATCAATTACATGAAATGATTCAAAAATAAATAAGATGTAAATAAATTTAATAGGTAAAACTTATAAAATTTACCAATTAACTTTTATACATCTTATTTGTTTTTGAATCATTTAAATCATTTTACTAATTAATTTTTTTACATCTTATTTGTTTTTGAATCATTTTATGTAATTGATAAAAATATAAAATTTACTTTTAAGAAATTTTTGGTGTTTTCTTAAAACAAATTTTATATTTTAATCAATTACATGAAATTATTCAAAAATAAATAAGATGTAAATAAATTTAATAGGTAAAACTTATAAAATTTACCAATTAACTTTTATACATCTTATTTGTTTTTGAATCATTTAAATCATTTTACTAATTAATTTTTTTACATCTTATTTGTTTTTGAATCATTTTATGTAATTGATAAAAATATAAAATTTACTTTTAAGAAATTTTTGGTGTTTTCTTAAAACAAATTTTATATTTTAATCAATTACATGAAATGATTCAAAAATAAATAAGATGTAAATAAATTTAATAGGTAAAACTTATAAAATTTACCAATTAAGTAACTTTTATACATCTTATTTGTTTTTGAATCATTTAAATCATTTTACTAATTATTTTCTTTACATCTTATTTGTTTTTGAATCATTTTATGTAGTTGATAAAAATATAAAATTTACTTTTAAGAAATTTTTGGTGTTTTCTTAAAACAAATTTTATATTTTAATCAATTACATGAAATGATTCAAAAATAAATAAGATGTAAATAAATTTAATAGGTAAAACTTATAAAATTTACCAATTAAGTTTTATACATCTTATTTGTTTTTGAATCATTTAAATCATTTTACTAATTAATTTTTTTACATCTTATTTGTTTTTGAATCATTTTATGTAATTGATAAAAATATAAAATTTACTTTTAAGAAATTTTTGGTGTTTTCTTAAAATAAAAATATTTATGTTTTTATAAACTTGTAGAAATGTATTAAATAATTATAAATGTATTAAATAATATTAATTAATAAAATAAAATTTTGAAAATCAAACGTGTTATTTCTTTTCTAAAAATATTTGGTTTCCATGGTTTAGAAACATTTTGAGTGATTATTGAATTACAGTGCATAGTAAATGCACTATTCGGAAATGTTGTTTGAATAATTATTATTATTAATCTATAGATTATATTGTTCATTTTCCATTTTCACTATCAAATGATCACGACATGGCTAATTAAACATAAAAATAATTGTTTAATAATTTAAAGGATATTCTATAACTAATGGTCGTTGATAGACCAGGAGAAATAGGAGAATAATGATTGAAATTATTCGTACATCAGGAAATAATAGATTTACAATTAAAATAGTTGATATATTAGGATAAATAATAAAATTAATGTTCTACTATTTTGCGTGGTTGAAATAATTATTTTTATATTTCATTAACCATGTCGTGATAATTTAACTACGAAATAGTTTATTAACTATTTAAATAGTTGATTAATAATTGCGTATATTAACCAATGATAAATTTAACTATTAAATTAGAAATTAACAATAAATGTTGTTGTTTCTGCTAATGTAAAAAAGAAAAGAATATCAACAATTCCTACTATATCAAATTAACCACGAGTCTTGTTGGAGCCAAATTAATATAGTTTTGTGATTGATTTGATCAAGTTTTTGTTTAATGTTGACTAAGTCTTTTTTTTTGTGTGTACTATATTTATATAATGAAATATTTTGATTATTAAGAAAGATGATGCTTTAATATTTTGAATTTAAAGTTTAAATAAAAAAGACAAACTTTAAAAATATTTATATTTGCTTAGTTTATCCAGCTTAAGGGTGTCCACAAGAAAGTCGTTTTATTATCAATTTATAAACTTGTTCAACTTTAAAAATAAGCAACCAAATCTAGAACATATGAAATATTAATCGGAAATTTTAGCATGGACCCCCTCAAGCTACTAACTTCTACCTTAGTCTTCACATGCGTAATCACGAATCCAACCTGTGTACAAAATTTCATTGAAATTGAATAATATTTACCATATGTTCTAGAACATATGAAATATTAATCGGAAATTTTAGCATGGACCCCCTCAGGCTACTAACTTCTACATTAGGCTACACATGCGTAATCACGAATCCAACCCATGTACCAAATTTTATTGCAAACTGATAATAATTACTATATGGTGTAGAACATATGAAATATTCTTTGGAAACTAAGTTGCTCATATATTAGTTTCCCATGAACACAATAAAACTACCTGATACAAATTTTTGGAGCAATAAGTAGGTCACAAATTCAACCTGTGTTTGAAATATAATTGTAATTGGGTGCCAATTACTGTATGATGTAGAGTATTGAACTTGTGAAACATAATTGGACATTTTAACATGAACCCACTGGATTACCGACTTTAAACTTTGCAGATAGTAAGTACATAAGGAAGCTACTATGTGTGCTAAATTTCATTAAAATCGGACAAGCGGTTCTAGGAGATGTTGCTGCGCACATAATAAGCGTACGCGTACGTATACGCGTACCCCGGACACTTTTTTTTTTGCATTTTCGGACTCCCCGACCTCGTAAACGCCTAGAAAAAAATTTTGAGCGAACTTTTTTTTTGACCATCACCAGACTTCATCACCAGACTTCATAGTATTTCATACTACTCGTAATAGTAAATCTTGTAAAGTAGTAGAGTAAAATTAGTTTATATTTTTTTTGGAAATTTAGATTTTTAGTAGATTATTTTGATTAATAAAAATTAAGAAGAAGAAAAAGATTTTTAATTCATATTGAATAAAAATTTTGGTGAGTCCTGTCTTGTAGGTACACCCAGCATACGTAGTGCCACAAAATAATTTTGTTTAATTGATTAAAGATTTAAAAATTTTGTTATCGTTAGAGAAATATTTTATGGAAATCGCTAAGTTGTAGTCTAGACGTCCACAACTATGGCTGGTCTATAAATTATAATTTCTGGAGTAAAAAAATTTAGTTATCATTAGAAGAATTGTAGTGAGTCCTGTAAATAAATGCCGCTGCTGATTCTTGAGATAAATTATAATGGCACGACAAGATAAATTTTACCAATAGTTCAAATAGTTTGTTTTTGTTGTTGTGTTGGAGTTGAATGGAGAAGTCGATGGATAGAACGAACCAAAAATAATAACTTAAAGTTAGAGAAAAATTATAGTAAAGTTTAATATCGTGTAGTATCGATAAAATTATAAAAGTTAGAATTGTCCATAGAAAGTATTAATACATAGTTAAAAGCTATAGGAAAAAATTCATAAACAGTATACAATTTAAAAATTTTGCTGTAGAAATAAAAATATATTTGAATTTTATAAATAAATATAAGGTGAAAATCAAAATAGTCAAAAAAATAGTTTATTTAGAAAAACATTTATTCGTAATAATAGAACAAGCATTTAGTATTTCAAAATAAAACAATTTGTTTTGTATTTGGAAGTATAGTATTTACTAGATTTTATTAATAAATATTATCCCCAGTAGCAATTATTTTTCATAGTTTTGATAGTTAAAGAATTAGTCGTGATATTTAAAAACTTATTAAAATATAAAGTCAACACCTAATCGTGGCCGAGGCCGAGGCACGCCAACGAATCAAAAACTTTATCAACATCATTATAATACGCTTCATTCGTTAGCATTAAATGTTGCATCTGAACAGCAAATGTTGCCGAATCAAACAACGCGGACAGCAAGATCAGTTACCATAGCTGAACAACCACAAAATAATCCGATATTATCCACTTCTAGAGATAATTATCCAAATATTTCAGTAACACCCAATCGTGGTATAGATAGTAACCTCAAGGATGAATCAAAGTTAGACACGGTAGTAAATAAGAAACGTGAAATGAATACGGACGTAATTGAACCAAGTGAAGTAGAAAACCAGTATCGCGGTATTTAATTTTTAGGTTCTCAACTCGTAATTTCAAATAGTGTATCTCCAAGCATAGAAGGTAATAATAATCCAACTATCAGCGATGTAGATCCATCTAGTGTAGTTCATGATGTAGGTCAATTTATACCAAATGTTATTAAAACTTATTTAAAAGATAGTATGGCACAACTTGAGCAAAGTATTGCAAATAATATGAGTTCAATGTTTTCGGCTTTGCAAATACAATCGCAACTAGCTATTCTATCTGGAGATTTATTAGCTAATACCGTTCATATTTACAATTCGCAAAATGCACCATCAAGGTCAATTCCTGATCCAAATATTCCAATTCAGAATTTTCAAACACCACACGTTCGAAGTGGTATGCCACAGTTTAACCACAATAACAATCCTGTATCATTACAAGTTGATCAAACCAATTTGCATACTGAAAATATTAGGAACCAATATCGAATAAATAACACTAATTTAAATATTCACAACACCAAGTAGTCAATTCATCCTAATTTAGATGAACCTATAATATATCACCTACTGTTTCAAATTTATCTAGTGAAATTCAAGAGCTTGAACAGAGAATTACATTTAGATTAATAACTGAACTTTCGCGTATGGTTAGGGCATTTCAATCAAGTGCTAACAATGACAATTGTAATCGAACTGCACTAATTAGTTCTAACTATACACAACAAATTCCAAATAATTTCGCCCAAACTGCACCAACCATAGCAAATTCAAATAGTTCAAATTATCAACATTTTCAAAATCAGTATACTTCAGAACCAATTAATTCAAATATACCATCGTTTAGTACATCTAATAATAATAGCACATTACCAACAACGGTAAGAAATCAAACTGATTCAATAATGTCCAATCATATGTCATCGTATCCAACAAATTCAAATATGAGACCGAATGATAATTTCTCGAAACCGTCACCAATGATCCATTGGAAATGGAAATTTGATGGTAAAGGTTTAATGTCTATCAGCGATTTTGTACAACTAATTGAAATAATGGCTCGAAATACCAACCTAAGTTTAGATCATGTGAATAGAAATATTCATTTGTTGTTAGTAGATAAGGCCGATAAATTCTATTGGAATTATATTCGTGCACATCCAAATTCTAGCTGGTTTGAATTGAAAGATGCTTTAATGCGTCAGTTTAAAACTCTAGAAACAGACGATAAAATATTGATGGTGATGATGGAACGAAAACAAGCTGGAGGAGAATTATTTGATGATTTCGTTAGTAATACTATTTCATTAAATAATCAACGATCTAATCCTATGCTTGAACCGCAGCTCGTGTCAATCATTCGTAATAATTTACAATATAAAATACAGACGATGCTATTAACTGCTAACGTTAATACTATTAATGATTTGAGAGATATAGTTCGTAGATCGGAAAGAGTCATTTAAAAACAAAAATTATATCAAGGACGTTATGTTCACGAAATACATGTAGAAGATGATGATTATGAACGTGATACGAGTAATTATGTGTGCTATAACTGCGATCAGAAAGGACATGCTCATTATGAATGTAAGATGCCTAGAAGAATTGTCTGTCATACATGTAAAAATAGAAAAGAGAAAACACAAGTTGAATGTGAAAAATATACATCGGAAAACTTGTGGAATCGTGTACAGGATCCGAAGTCATTATACGAAACTGTGAAAACTTCGGAAACGAACATATAAAATTAAAAGTACCAAATGTGTCAAAAAATTTACCGGATTCGTCAATTAAAATTATGCAGCGACCTTAGATAATGGAACTAAAGGATGCCCTACGTAGCTGTTTTTACACTATAAAGTGAATTTCATTTTGAAGATTTTTCTGTTTTATTTTGCTCTTTCACTCCTCAAGACTGTACCCTACTTAAGCGAAATAGTGTTGTCTCTGTCTCTGATAAAAATGTGCTCAGTGTAGCCAACATACCTAAAAATGTAACAGCTAGAAATTTATTTCAATACATTTTTTTAAAAAACCTAAGCATCAGGTATAATTTTTAAAAAAAATCTAGTTTTTTTGCTTCTGTAGTTCCACACTGATATTCGGTTTGTTTACGTCAATTTTTTTTTAATTTTAGATGAAAATTTGTAAAACCGAAAATATTTTAGTGAAAAAATTAATAAACTGAATGTTTCTAAAATATCTTAAGTAAATCCTTAAAAGTAAGGTCTATTCTTGTCAGAAATATTAATAATTTCTACAATAATTATTAGATTTTTTTTTTTTGTTTACATAAACAAGATTGATTTCAACCAATCATATCAATGTGGGTACAGCGGCATTGGCGTGCGGTTAAAATGATATATGTATCAATTTTAAGATCACAATATTTAAAAAAAATTCAAATTGTCTAAATAAAATGAAGTCAATTTTCAAACAGATCACATGTACAAATTGATCATTTTCCATTATTAGTTAAATAAAATATTGAAAAATACCTTAATACTAGGTATTTCTTTATGTGTAAGAAAATTTCAGAGAGAGAATCTATTAGATCTAAGTTCACAAAATTAATTTTATTGAAAGGAAATTGAAAATATAAAAAACGTAACCATAATTTTTTTTTTTTTTTTTTAAATGTCTTATCATTTATTATAGAAGAATATTCATACTAAATAAATTATTATATCATTTTTGTTTTTGATACATTAATTGATTTTCTATTAGCAGTGACAATGCCTCTATTCCGCCCCCATAAATCTACGTCAATGGAGAAACTTACACATATACAAGTGAGTGCAATAGTATGCGTAAAAATCTTCAATTTTTTTTCTAGGTACTACATCCTTAGTTCCATTATCTAAGGCAGCGACATAATATATTAAGGTCAGAACATAGTTTACCAAATTCTCAACTTTTTCGAAATAAAATACCAAATAGACAAATTAAAACATTTCATCAACGTATGTTAGATTACCAAGCAGCACGGCAAAGAATATTTAGTAATGAATCAAATATCCAAGTAACATCTAAACCAAGTAAGAAATATAGCTCAATTAATAAATGCAGATATCGACATAAAGTGATTAAAATTTTGAAAAAGAATATAGAAGCTACAGTTTTAGAGACAAACTCAAAAGCTTCAAGACTTTATGCTACAGTTGGTATACAAGGTTTAAATGTTTTAGGATTACTAGATACAGGAGCAAATATTTCATGTTTAGTAGCTGATTGCATGGATTTTATTAATAAATTGAATATTAAATATACAAAAATATCTTCGAACATAAAGACAGCTAATGGAAGTTTGAATCCTATATTTGGTTGGATAATTGTTAAAATTATATATGACGTGTAGAAAAATCTTTTAAATTATATCTTTGTCTTGATTTTACACAAACATTTTACTTAGGTATAAATTTTTTCCGCACTTTCGAAATAAATCTAAATCTTTCTAATAAAATTTATAAATTAAAATCTAATAGTGAAACAGATAATTCTCTGACTGTAGAACAACAAAGTAGATTAGATTCTGTAGTAGCTAAGTTTCCAGATATAAACGTATTAAATTTAGGTTATGGAGATATAGAAGAAGATAAGATAGAAACTATAGATTCTGTAACATCTAGAGTAGAAACCGATAAACCAATATTACCGATACATGAGTTAAATGCCCATGAAAGCGAACTTTTAGGTTCATTTAAAAATCAGTTTCCGTCATTTGGTGTATATGGTTTAGGAAAAACATCTATTGAAACTCATACGATAGATACAGGAGATGCAATCGTGAAGAAAAATCATTGGCCGATACCACCAGCTATTCAGAAGTTGGTTTACGAAGAATTAGATAGAATGTTGGAATTAAGTGTTACCGAAGAGAGTAACTCACCGTGGAGTTAACCCATAACGTTAGTTCGACAACCAAATAAGGTTAGGTTGTGTCTGGACGCGCGTGCTTTCAATGCGGTTAAGCCGTCTGAAAGATACTCGATTTATTTCAAGCATCGACTTGAAAGGCAGATTCCTCTGGGAGAAGGTTCTCGCGAGAAAACTGCATTCAATGTACTGGGAAGGCCATTGTATAAGTTTCGAGTTATGCCTTTCGGACTGTACAATGCGGCACAACGTTTTTCCCGCCTTATGGACAAAGTTATCCCACGTAGTTTACGCGAACACGTATTCGTATACCTTGACGATCTTTTGGTTATATCTCCGGATTTCGAAACTCATATGAAAATATTAGAGCAAGTAGCAAAATATCTCCGAGCTGCTGGTCTTACGATCAATGTCGAAAAAAGTAAGTTTTGTTTTCGTGAGCTTCGTTATCTAGGATATATTGTGTCAGACGGATGTTTAAAACCCGATCCGAACAAAATATCTGCGATAGTTGAATTTCCGACACTTAATACAACTAAGCAGGTAAGACGTTTCTGGGAATGACCGGATGGTATGATAGATTCATTCTAAATTTTTCTGAATTGGCAGCACCTATTTCAGATACGCTGAAAAAGGGTAAAACCAAAAAATTCGAATGGACCAATTCAGGGCGAACTGGTTTTGAAGCACTGAAACTTGCTTTAACATCAGCACCGATATTAAAGAACCCAGATTTTACTCGTACATTTTATATACAGTGTTACGCCTGTACTACAGGTGTTGGTTCTGTAATGTTTCAGGTAGATGATGAAGGGAAAGAGAATCCTATAGCCTTTTTCTCGAAAAAGTTAAACTTTTCCTCGGAAGAATATTCAGAGTTGAAATCAACCATTGTCATAAATCAAGATCGTTTGCTAGATTTAAAAATTTCAGATGGGTATGTATAAAAACGTACGAAACCGTATTAGGGAAACCCAGATCACGAAGTTGAAAGTTGGAAGCTTTGGATTCCAACGGGTTTGACGAACACTTTGGTTAATCACGCTCATTGTGCTGTTTCTGCATAGCGCGGGGGGGAATTAATAAAAAACTGTATAGATTGAGAGAATATTATTATTGGCCTGGCATGGTAAAACATGTAAAAGATTTTGTAAAAATCACTGTGATGTTTGTAGGGAAAGTAAAGCTACAAATAATATCCTAAGACCACCTATGGGAAAACAGCTTGAAATCGACATATATATGTATGTAGATCTTTTAGGACCATATCCTCGATCCAAACGTGGATTTACGTGTATACTAGTTGTGTTAGATAACCTGTCAAAATTTGTTCTTGTTAAAACACTGAGAAAATCTAGTGCATCTAAAATATGTAACTTTTTAGAGGAAGAAGTATTTCATATTTATGGAGTCCCTGAGAATGTTATGTCTGACAATGGCGGACAATTAATTTCCAAAAATATTCAGGAACTACTAAAAAAATATGAAATTAAACATCTCCGAACAGCAATTTATTCACCACAAGCAAACGCTTCCGAAAGATTGAATCGTTCTATACTTCCCGCTATTCGAAGTTATATTAAATCCGATCAACGCGATTGGGATGTAAATCTTAGCGCGATTACTAGTTCTCTTCGAAGCAGTGTTCACAAAAGTATTGGAACTACTCCATATTTTGTCCTGTATGGTACAAACATGATTTCGCATGGTTCAGAATATTGTTTATTAAAAAAATTAAATGCTTTGCGTGAAAATATTGATACGTTACATATACCAGGTAGTGTTAATTTGGTTAGAGCAAAGGTGAAAGAATTAATTCGTAAATCTTATAAAAAAATGAGCATAGATACAATTTAAGATCTCGTTTTTGTAAATTTTATGTAGGTCAAATTTTATTTTGAGTGATGCCACAAAACATTTTAACGCCAAACTTACAAAAAAAATTATAAAATCAAAAATCTCTAAAGTAATAAGCGACAATAGATGTGAATTAGAAAATATAGAGGGAAATAGAATTAAAAGCATATATCATGCGAAAGATTTAAAAACATAAAAATATCATAGAAATAATTAGTGGATTGCCCGGTTAACTCAGTCGACAGAGCATGAGACAAATCTCAGCGTGGTTGCCCCACGTTAGTTTTCTTTAAAGGTTTCAATTAAATCTATGGTTCGTTTTCAGCTTCTTTATTTTAAAATTGTTCTAGTTAGTATATTTAAAAAAATAATCTGTTTTGTAGCGTGCAGACAGATTTGTACCACCTCAAATTTTTAAAAAAAATCATAAAAGCTACAACAGAACTATTGAAATAATATGATAAATAATTAACTTACACAAATATAAATAATAATAATAAAAATTCATCTGTTTTAAATTAAAACTAAAACAAATATTAAAATTTAGATTAAAAATAATAAATTAATAAAATATTATAATAACTATTTTTTTAAGAAAATCAATTTCGAAATCTAATCTTTCGATATTAAAAATTCATTACCACCCTGTAATAATTCGCGTAGTGCAGTTGTGAGCATTACGGAAATACTAATAATCAAAAATATAATTAAAATACGTCACAAAAAAAGTAACAAATTAATTATGGTCTGAGAGAAGAGCCGTTTTGAAGCCAGTAATCAGTGACATAAGTATAGTAAATTTAAAAAATACTTTTTTTATATCGTGTAAATTTTTGGGTAAAGTAATATTAAATAATTATTATTATTTCAAATAATAATTCAAAATTATTATTATTAGTGTAGATTCCAGTGTAGGAAAAAATATTATAATTATTAATAGAGACATTAATAATTAATTTACTTAATTTTTGGAATATTAGTGACCCCTAAAAAAAAGGTATATTATAATTTCTTATTTTTTTTGTATTGTTCTAATATATTTTTTTTCTGGTCACTAGGGTTTTTTTATATTATATCTATACTACCAAAATTAAATAAAATAAAGATAATTTGGATAAATAAGAAAAACTAAGAAAATTTAAAGAAAAGCCATATATATGAATGTCACCTTGAAAACCCACCAGATCAACCAGATTGTCGCATCAAGTGGTTACTTAAGCTAAATATAAAGAAAATTTAGCGTAGTAACAAAATACTCAGGATTTATAAATTTGTG
The DNA here is from genome assembly GCA_963920725.1 of Rhamphomyia laevipes. Classification (NCBI taxonomy): domain Eukaryota; kingdom Metazoa; phylum Arthropoda; class Insecta; order Diptera; family Empididae; genus Rhamphomyia; species Rhamphomyia laevipes. The sequence goes on along the minus strand of OY987255.1, from coordinate 81,097,653 downwards.
TTATAATTTAGTATTTAGAAATTAAAATAAATTAATATAAATGAAATAGGAATAGTAAATTAATTCTATATAAATAATACGAAAACATATAATAAATTAGTAATTTTAAAATTTAAAAATTAAATTCAATTTGGTATCGTTAAAGATTAGCTATTTTTTTTCTATAAAATTACTAGTGATGATAAACTTAATATCATTTAAAACTAAATAATACATATATTAGTTAAAATGATCACTAAATAAAAATTTAATTAAACATAAAATAAATATGCTAATATAATATAGTAAAAATTTACGGTTTCAAAATACCCCGATATTCCGTGTAAAATTTCATATCATATGGTGACGTCATTAATAATGAAATTGTATAGTATGAAATAAATTCTATACAATATACTAAAATATAAATATCACAAATAATTTTAAATTTAATATTATGGATATTAAATTATTATTGATACACCATATGATTTGATTGTTGTAGTAATATAATTTTTTTTATATTTCATTTTTCTTTGTATTGAAAAATTTATATGTTATTGGTAATACAGTACACCCTCGATAAATCAAACATTAATTATAAAATTCGAGTATTGCTTACAAAATAAAATTTTAAATAATGAAATAAGTTTGACCATAATATAAATAAATAAATAAATAAATAAAAATAAAGTAATTAAATAAATAGATTAATATTATATAAATAATTTTATAAAATATGTTAAATTAAAATAGAAAAGTTCTCGGTTCACAATTATGAATAAATAAACATTACAATTTTTAGCAAATATATACAACAAGGCGAATGCGCTTTCAGCTTCGTTGGAGTAAAACATAAATTTCTGTAAGTCCTATTACTTTTCTATATAAAATGTTAAAAATTAAGCATAAATATATTAAACATTCTTCTTCTTAGTATTCCTCTCCATTCCGGAGGTTGGACAACATTTCAGATATTTTCTCCCTTGTCTTGGCGTTTTTGAATATATCTACTAAAGGCAATTGGAACCATTCCACCAGATTGCTTAACCATGAAATTCTTCTCCTTCCACGACTTCTTCTACCAATTATTTTACCTAGCGTAAGTTGTAGGATTCTATATTTAGAATTTCGCATTATGTGGCCTAGATATATTTTAATTTACGACTTTTTATCGCATACACTAATTGACATTTATTGTTGATTCTTCTGAGGACTTCGGTGTTGGTGACTCTATCGTCCCAGTTAATTCTGAGAATTTTCCTGCAGCACCACATTTCGAACGCTTCGATTTTTCTTATCAGCGTGTTTGTTAGTGTCCATAATTCAATACCGTATAATACAACTGGCCAAACATAGCATTTTAAAATTTTTAATTTTAATTTGATGTTGATGTCATGTTTACATAGAATATTCGACATTTTTATAAACGCTGCTCTTGCCTGCTCGATCCTTGAAGTTATTTCGGATTTGATGCTGGTGTCTGATGTTAATGTTGTACCTAAATACTTTATTCTGTCAACTTTCTGAATCAAGTTGTTTTCTACTGTTAAATTGTGACTTTGATTTGTTGTTGTGTTTTTGTCAATGATCATATATTTAGTTTTGCTGAAGTTTATTTTTAGACCATAATTTTGACAGCTCGCATTCAACTCTTCCAGCAATAATTGCAGATTGTTTTCGTTTTCCGCCAATAAAGCTGCATCATCAGCATATCTAATATTGTTTATGGCCTCACCGTTTATTTTTATACCAATTTCGTGAACGTCTATTCTGCATAGTGCAGCGTTTAGCATTTCTTCGGCATATGCAGTAAATAGACTTGGTGATAAGATGCACCCTTGGCGAACTCCACGCTTAATATCAATATTTTCAGATAAGCCATCATTTGTTTTGATCTTAGCCATTTGGTTCCAGTATAGTTTACCAATAATCCTTGTGTCTTTGCCATCTAGATTTTTTTTTTTATAACTACCATTAATTTATCGTGGCGTACTTTATCCAAAGCTTTTTCGAAGTCAATAAAACATATATGTATTGGAACATTCATTTCTCTGCATCTTTGTGCTATTGTATTGAACATGAAAAGAGCTTCTCTGGTTCCCATTGCTTTTCTGAAGCCGAATTGTGATTCGTCGATGTCTTGTTCTAATTTGTTGTAAATTCTGTTGTGTATTATCTTAAGAAACATTTTTAGTGAATGGCTCATCAGACTAATAGTTCGGTAATCTTTGCATTCTGATGCATTATTTTTTTAGGTAACGTGACAAACGTCGAACTAAGCCAGTCCCGAAGTAAGGTACCTGTTTCATATATAATATTGAAAAAATCAGTTAAAATTTTTATACCTTCGTTGTCCAGTAATTTTAATATTTCGTTTGGGATTCTGTCTGGGCCTGCTGCTAATCTGTCTTTGGACTTTTCAATCACCTTGGCCACTTCATCAAACATTATTGGAGGACCGCTTAGCTCAGCTTCTTCTTCTATTAAACGACATCTGCTGTCTTCAAATAGTTCTTTGACGTATTCTGTCCATCTTTTTATTCTTTTTTCGGGATCTAATATAATATTACCGTTGCTGTCTTTCAGTAGTTCCTTTTTCTTCTTTCTGTTATTGTTGGTTATTTCTTTTATTTTCTTGTGTAACTTTAGATGATTATGTTGTTTCTCTAGGACTTCTATTTCTTTACACTTTTGTTCCCAAAATTTATTTTTAGCTACTTTAATTTCTTTTTTTATTAATGAATTATATTTTTTGTATTTTTCTGGAATGTTTTTGTGTCTTCTTCGTGAATCCATGAGTAACAATATTTCATTTGTCATCCATTCGTTATTATGATTCGGTGTTACGTGTTTGGCTAGTTCATCTGAGACCTGATTCATCGCAGATTTCAATATATCCCATTTACCGTCGACGCTCTGTTCATCAGCAATTAAATTTTTGTTAACGCTAATGATTTGGGTAGTCTTTACTTCCATCTCTGCTTTTATTGAAGGTATCCTTAAGAGATTATAATTTGTGTTACTATTTTTTACTTTTTTACACATTTTTTTCATTTTAATTTTTAGCTTTGCAACGACAGGATTATGGTCAGACTGTATATCAGCACCAGGATATGTGCAGGCTGATTTAATTGAATTTCTGAAGCGCATATTTATTAATATATAATCTATTTGATTTCTTAGCTTTGGTCCGTCAATGCTGCGCGGAGCTTCCCAAGTATATAATCTCCTTAGAGGCAGTTCGAACCATGTGTTTGCTACGCCGAATTTATGGTCTATACAGAAATCAACTAGCTTTGAACCTCTATCGTTTCATCTACCTAACCCGTGCTTACCAATAATGTTGTCTACACTCACATTACCGATTTTGGTATTAAAATCACCAAGAATTAATGTAATGTCTTCTGCTTTAGTTAATTTCAGCATTTTTTCAATTTCGTTGTAGAAGTTTACAATTTCGCTATCTGCACAGTCTGCCGTAGGTGCATATACTTGGATTAGGTTGACTAGCTTTCTGTTGTTTTTCAATTGTAACATAATAACTCTATCAGATTTCGGAATTACCGTTGTGACAGCTGGTACTAATACATTCGAAATCATAAATCCAACGCCTTTTCTATGATGTTCATTTGAACCTGAATAAAAGAAAGTATTATTTTTGGTATAAATTTCACCATTATCTTTCCAGTGTGACTCACTCACACCAATTATATCTAGCTTCATTCTTTCTTTTTCTACTTCTAAATTTTTTAATTTACCAGCCTGGAGTAGACTTCTAACATTCCAGGTTGCTATCGATAGTTGTTTGGATTTATGATTATTGATATATTTTTTGTTAGTTGTTTTTTCTGTTTTTTATTTCTTTTTGTTTTTGTTGTGAAATGTTGAGTTTCTAGGGAAATCGTTCATGGTGTAGTTTCCCGTTGCTTTCTCCATGTTAATCTATTTTATAATCGTTTAAAATCGTGAGCCTTAAGAATTTGCCAGTTTTGTGCCGTGTATCAGTTGGTACGTATTGTATCGAGTTAAAATATATATTAAATATTTGTTGTATCCGTATCAGTAGCAGTAGTTGCAACAATAATACTTTCTTTCTCTGAAATTGAGTTGGATCTTCTTGTGATGGAATCTTTGCGTGTTCTGGTTACACTATTTGACCTTGCCTTTACCTTGGTAATATTGTTTTTCGCTACTTTGACTTTGCCTTCAACTGCATCCGATGGCGATCTAATTCTTTTTAATTTGTCATTAACGGATATCGAGATTTTGTTTTCAATATCCACAATATCAACTTCTTTGTCATCTACAATTAAAATATTATTTTTGATTTCAACGTTTTTACCTGCTGTTTCCAAAGTTCTTTTTGCAGCTAGTTGTCTTGCACGCAATTGTCTTTGGCTGAAAGTAAAGTCACTTTTAATAGAAAAGTCACTATCTTCTAATAATTTAATATTGGCAAAAATTTCCGATTTCTTCCAATTATTTACTAATCCAACTAGAATGGGTCTTGGTGAATCTTTATTATTTTTTTTCTAATTCTTCTAGTGAAATTTATTTCTTGATCTGTGATGTTGACTTTCAATCTGACAGTAATAAAATGAATATCCAATTCTAAAGTTTTCTCGCTTTCGAGCTCTTTCACATTTAGAATAACAAAATTATTTTTCCTGGTAATTATTTCCAACTTATTAATTGTATTCTGTTGTTCGAGAATATTGTAGTTTTATTTTGTTCAACTTGGTCTTGCAGAGACTTGATTTTCACATCTAGGTTACTACTAACTTCAGCTATAATTTCAGTTTTGACTTGAACGATTTCAGATTTTACTTTCTCAACTCCTGCTCTTAGTGACAAATTTACTCAAGATTTGATGTTTATGTTATACAGCTTTTTCAGTTATTTAGTTTAATATAAAATAAAATTAAAATACCATAAATACCTGTTCATGCCAATTATGAAATTTTGAAAAGAACCTACTTTTCAACTGTGCGGTGTTGGATTCTTTAGCTTAACCGATTTTTATTGTTGGTATAATTTACTACTTTTAATATACATCATATGGATTAACAATCTACACCTTTTGACTAAGCCAAGCAACTATAAGAATATATGGATTCTGGCACAATTATTGTTCGGTAAATCCTGTATTATACAATTGAATTTATATGCACTAACCAACGGATACCAATACACTATTCCAATTTAATTTTCCTATGTTTATAGTTTGGATTTTTACTATAATTTAACAATTTTTCTTTTTCAAATAACACTTCAAATATAATTTAAATAATTTTGCTGATAAATTTTGTGATTTGCAAGAACTCAATAAATTGAAATTATATGTAATAAATAACGGGCATTAAAACACTATTGCAATTCAATTTTTTTTTCCTATATAGTTACAAAAAATTTGTTTCCACTTAGAATTTAACTAGATATTACTTTAAATAATATAAACCAATATTAATGTCTAAACTTTTCTTTTTAATAATTTAGTGAATTTCTGTTAAGTGAAACAAATATTAATGAGTTCGAATTTAAAACCATAAATTAAAAATTAAATTAAATTAAACTTAAAATTCAAAATTGAAGTTAAATAACAGTAGTGAACTTTAGCGGTTTCCTATTATTTCTTTTAATAAAGCGATTTCCAGAGAGCTTAGTAAAACACGTCTATACCGTACAACGATCATAATAAAAACATTAAATAATTAAATAAATATTGAACGTGTACATTCGAGTGTCGATAAAATGAATTGATCTCCAAAATTTATATTTAAAATGTTGATATCGATTATGAATAAATAAATATTAAATAATTATAAAATGAAATAAAAAAAATATATTGAAATAAATATTAAGCGTTAAATATATATATATATATATATATATATATCAATTTGGAAATCGACTTTATATAAATTAACAAAAGTGATTAATTTATAAAACATTTAAATAAATAGAAATTACCGAGATATTTATATATTAAAGAAAATATGAGTAAATAATAAAAAAATTATGTACAGTCGAATATTGAAAGAATTAACAAATATTTATTAAATATTATTTAATATCCTACGAAATTGAATATTTATTAGAATTAATATTAATAAATATTAAATATAAATTATAAATAAATAATGTATTTTAAATAAATACATTTAAAATTAATAATGTTAAAAACGGCGGATCGAAATATTAAAATAAATTTTATAATGAAATCTGAATTGATTATTGGTATTTTCTTATTCTAAAATGATTGGCTAGAAGATATATTTTGTGGTGTGAATTCTTCCTAGAAAATTCATTCAACAACAACAGCAACAATAAACAACAACAACAACATTATGTATAATTATTAATTACATATCCATTATCATTATCGTTTATTGAAATATTCGATTTGTAAACCTAATGAAGGGACTACACTTAATATTTTGCCGATGTGGTCAAGGATTGAAATATTTGTTTGTCCAGCAGGATGATTGTCCAGCTTCATAATCGCCAAAATCCGTCGTGTACATTAGTGTCTATCGTTATTTAGTTTCACTTTTTATAGTTTATATATTACATTTGCATCGTTATTTAGTTTCAGTTTTTATAGTTATATATTACATTTCCATTTCAGCTAAATTATAAATAATTTTTTTTTGTTAACGTTTAGATACTTTCTTCTAAATTTTCGTAGTAGTTATATAGTGAGTGATTTGTCTTTAGTTTTGTTGTCCGTGGTGTCCGTGGTGTCCTAAGCGGTTGTGATTCATGGGTTCACATCTCAAGGCCACTTGCCACTACAAAGCGGTATTTAATATCAATCTATGTATTTAATATCAAATTTCCTGATGCATCTATAAATTTTTGGACATTTGTCAGCGGCGGCTGGTCCTTATGGGCTACGTAGGCTAAGCGCATTCTAGAAAAATGACAAATAATTTGTAAAAAATTCAATATTCATTGCCCACCTAAATACATTAATTTTGTAAACGATATTTTGCATACATATTATTTTTTTATATGCTTAAGGTGATCCGTTAATAAAATATTGCACGTTAATAAAATATTGCAATGCGTTGGTTCTTTGTGTTAACGTAGACAAGAAAATTGAATATGCATACACAATACACATACTATAATATAATATAATGAAATGATCATATAAATTCTCTACTCATCTACATCTCCATTCAAAACAATACAATTTTTTTTGTGTGTATTCATAAGCATTCTTCAAGAGAAAAAGCAATTAAGAGAATGTAAAAAATAAATTCTTATTGTTTTAATAAAGATAAATTCTTATTTCTTTTTATGGCTAATGAGCGAAAAATTGTGTGAGCATATTATATATATATAAACTTATTCCTTGGTTGGCTAAATAATTACTGCCCGTATGAAAATTTGTATAGAATAAATTTAAGAGATTTTAATTTATTTCGCTATTACGTACATATAAATATTATTTATGCATATCTAATAAGGTTTTCATTTTTAAAGAGATTTTTTTTATATCAAATAGATATTTGATAATCTACAGCATGCCAAGGCAGCTTCGGACCTACTCTGCTGTAGATTTACAAGGGGTCATCTGGACGTGGCCCTTATCCAAGAACCATATTTATATAAGGATCAGGTGAGAGGTCTAACAACAGGTGAGCTTTTTTATGACTCTACGTCAGATGGTAGACCTAGAGCATGTATTTTAATTTAAAAAGATACTAAATACATTCCTATTTCAGGTTTCTGCAACAAAGATCTTGTTGCCGCAACTGTGGTAATTCCGTTAAAAATGAAGGAAGACAAGATATCGTCTTTTGCTCAGCCTACCTTCCTGGCGACGCTACCGATCCAATACTTCAAGCACTCAAAGATATCACGAACTGGTGCGAAAAGGAAAACAAGCAGCTCATAATTGGATGTGATGCAAATGCACACCACACAATCTGGGAAAGTACAAACATCAACAAAATGGATGAGTATCTTCTTGAATTTATATGTAGCAATAAATTAGACATTATGAACAGGGCAACAAGGCCACATTTATAAATAGAATTAGACAGGAGGTACTTGATATTACCCTTGCTTCTCAATGTATCAGCAACAAAATAATGAACTGGCATGTTTCTAACGAAATATCTATGTCAGATCATCACCAAATCCTATATGATATTACCTCAAATAAGGACATATCTGAAACATTCAGAAGACCAAGATCGACAAATTGGGATTTATATATCCAATACTTGACACACACTCTTAGTTATACCATACCAAACGTTAAAGATATCAATAGTTTAGAATTAGCTTCCTTACAAGTGCAGGAAGCCATTAAAACCGCGTATCACCAATCTTGTCCCGAAAGAACTAACACCAGAAACCGCAAAGTTCCTTGGTGGAATGAAAAGCTCACCAAGCCTAGGAAAGAAACCAGAAGGCTCTCAACAAAGCTAAATCTACTGGAACATGGGATACGTATAAAAAATCTCTAACCAAGTACAATAATGAGATAAGAAAATCGAAGAGAGAATCGTGGGAAAAGTTTTGCCAAGGGATAAATGACTTACCTAACGGACCTCGAGTACACAGAATTCTTTCTAAGACGCACACGAATGGTCTCGGACTATTAGAGAAAGCAGATGGTACGGTTACAGAAAATGAAAAACAGACGTTGGAGCTTCTAGCTCAAACTCATTTTCCAGATTCTGTAATTGAAGACCATAGTAATAGTTCTCCAAACTTCAACACTAGCCAAGGGAGGCCCAGCAGAGAAGACTGGAGAAACTCAACAAAAATCTTCACAGCCAATAAAATCAGATGGGCGGTGAACACTTTTAAATTATACAAATCTCCGGAAGAAGATGGAATATTCCCAGCATTAATACAAAAAGGTATTGACATATTATTACCTTTTATTGCGAACATCTTCAAGGCTAGTCACACACTTGGACATATTCCCGAAGAATGGAGAATAGTTAAGGTGACATACATACCCAAAGCGGGTCGTCGACCAAACAACCAACCAAAATCCTACCGGCCAATCAGTCTAAGCTCTTTTCTACAGAAAACAATGGAAAAAATCCTCGATATGCTTATCAGAGATGGGGCGCTCAAAGATCACCTCCTACATAAAAATCAATATGCATATCAACCCGGTAAATCCACAACATTTGCTTTACAAAATTTGGTTACCAAGATTGAAAAATCTGTTATGGACAAAGAAGTAGCGATTGGGGCATTTATATATATAGAAGGAGCGTTTGATAACACGTCATTCAACTGCATATATGAAGCAGCCCACAGAATAGGGATTGACCACATTACCTGTAAATGGATCAAATCCATGCTAGAAATCAGGCAAATAAAATCTACGCTTGCGTACGAAACACTTATAGTCACAGCCGCAAAAGGGTGTCAACAAGGAGGTGTCCTATCACCAATTCTTTGGTCCATTGTGGTGGACGACTTATTAATTCATATGAGCGACCTCGGATTAGATGTTCAGGGCTACGCAGATGACCTAGCAATTCTAATCCGGGGTAAATTCGAAAACACAATTTCAGAATTGCTTCAATTTGCGCTTAACAAAGTGGCGAACTGGTGCATTAAGTTAGGGTTGAATATCAACCCCAAGAAAAGTATACTAGTCGCTTTCACAAAAGAAGAAGCAGAGAGAAACTTATCAAACCCACACTTTTTGGTGAAACGATAGAATACTGAAAAGAAGTTAAGTTCCTTGGAGTTATTTTAGATGAAAAATTAACATGGAACAACCATATAAATAAAGCAATAGAGAAAACCAGGTGCTCTTTATGGAAGCTTCCTCGGCAAAACATGCGGACTCAATCCAAAATTAGCTCTTTGGATGTATACCACTATTGCCGAAATACAATTTCACACTACCATTCAAGGTGGCTTTGCCAGAGCGCCTGAACTGGTCAAATAACAAACCAAAAATTTGAACAAAGATCATGAATCTGGTATGGTATACAGATGGATCCAAAACTGAAGACGGGGTGGGCGCTGGGGTATATGGGGAAGGACCAAATCATCACATCCATGCTAGCCTAGACGAATACTCCACCGTTTTTCAAGCTGAAATTCATGCCATCGAACTATGTCTACGTGAAAACATCAGAAGAAAATACCGTGGGCAAATCATCTACATTTTATCTGATAGCAAAGTAGCTCTTATGGCTCTTAACTCATACACTATCCGATCCAAACTTGTCTGGGACTACCTCCAAGCACTTATAACTCTGGCAAACTAAAAAAAAAGTTACACTCATTTGGGTGCCAGGACATTCGGGCATTGAAGGTAATGAGAGAGCGGATTCACTAGCTAGGAAAGGATCAGAACAAACATTCACCAACCCCATACCATTCTATGGCATCCCATGGTTAACGGCAGAACTGGAAATTAAAAGTTGGTTGAACACACAAATGGAGAAACACTGGAACTCTACACAGGGCAACAGAGTCTCCAAACTATTCATACCTATTCACTCATGTAACATAAGCGTAGGTTTAGCTTAGCTTAGTACTTTTTACTGGGATTAGATTTAGGTATGACAGGTTAGGAGGGACTTTAATATAGTTGTCAGTTGTTCAACAGCCATCTTAAAATAATAGAAGTTTAATAAATAATATTTATAATATAAAATAAAGTATTTTAATTTAATAAGAATAATAATTCTTACATGGTGTCAGAAGTAAAAAAAAAAAAAAAAATTATAAATATACAGACAAGAATTTTGTTTGATAATAGTGTAATCACATAATAGTGTGAAAATTAATTCTGAGTTGTGAAATTCAAAATGGCAAGTGACAGATTACCATTAGAGCTCGATTGTGGCAATCTAGCACGTGAATGGCCAACATGGAAAAGAAATTTTATAATGTATATGATTGCAAATAACAAAATGAATGATCCGGAACCACAAAAAATTGCAACTTTTTTGTGGTTAGTAGGATCTAGGGCAGCGGAAATATATAATACATTATTTCCAAACGATGGAACAGAAAATTCAATTTTTGGAATAATAGAAAACAACAATGTAAACAACGAAGCAGCAGCAATAATCAATAATAATATCAACGAAGCAGCAGCAATAATCAATAATAATGTCAACGAAGCACCAGCAATAATCAATAATAATATCAACGAAGCACCAGAGATAGAGGAAGTAGAAAATGCAGAAGCACGCTCTTTAAATATTGTTTTGAAAGCATTTAACGAATATTGTTTACCACAAAAAAACATTGCAATGGAAACATTTAAATTCAATACCATAATACAAAAGGAAAAGCAATTATTTGCTGAATTTGAAACGGAATTGCGAACTCAATTGCGTTATTGTGAATTTAAATGTACATGTGGTGAATTATATGAAAATCGTATGCTTCGTGATCGAATAATTTTGGGAATTCACGATAAAAAGTTACAATTGAAATTGTTGGATGGTCGTGATGAACCGTTGAAAAGAGTCATCAATACATGCAAAGTGTATGAAGCAGCTAATGCAAATGAAAATATTTTAGATCGTCGTGCACCAATGATGGTAAATGCTATTAAAAATGAACAACAAACTGAAGCTAATGCAATACAATTTATTAATCGTGCATGCTTTAATTGTGGATCAGCATTTAATCGAGGCCATATTGAAATATGTAAAGCAAAGGACATCATCTGTAAATCTTGTATGCCGTTCACGTGGAAAAATTCAACAATCAACAATAAAATCGGATGATCAACAAAAAACTAAATGGGTTAATAAAGGAAGAAATATTTCAAATATTGATTGGAATATTGATAATTCAGGTACTGTCATACATAACAGTTATAGGAATACTTTAGGTTTAGAAAATAATAATAAATTTTACAGAATAAATACGAATATTAATGGATCAAATATAAAATGGATGAAAAAATACAGGATGAATGGAGTGGTTGTCGAATTTAAGATTGATACGGGAGCGGATGTAAATTGTATTCCAATAATATATATGAAAAAAATGAATTTAAAAATAAAAAAAAATAATAAATTCGATAATTTTCCTGTATTTGATTACAATAAAAATAAAATAAAAATATTTGGTTCAATGGATTTAATGTGTTGTAATTTGGATAATAATTCGGAACAGTCCGCAGAATTTTTAATAGTGGAAAATAATCATGAACCAATTCTTGGACTAGAAACGTGTATTAAATTTGGGTTGATTAAGCGACTTGATATTAATTCTTTAACTAAATTACCTACATCGGAAAAAGAATTTATTAATGAATTTAATGATCTGTTTGATGGATTAGGTAAGTTTCCTGGCAAAAGTATGATACAATTAAAAGAGAATTCTGTACCAGCATTGCATTACAAAAAACGGATACCATTTAGCTTAACAGAAAAACTAAAATTAAAATTGGAAAAAATGGTAAAAGACGGAATAATTTCTTCTGTTGATTACCCAACAGATTGGGTAAATAATTTACAAATTGTCGAAAAGCCGGATGGAGATTTAAGAATTTGTTTAGACCCAAAACCATTAAATGCATGTATTAAAAGAGAACATTATTTAATTCCAACAATGGATGATGTCATAAGCAAATTAGCTAATAAAAAATTATTCACGGTGTTAGATTTAAGTAATGGATTTTGGCATATGGAGTTAGATAAAAAAAGTTCCGACTTAACAACATTTATGACTCCATTTGGTAGATTTAAATTTAATCGTGTACCTTTTGGAATAAACAGCGCACCTGAAATGTTTCAGAGGAAAATGATTCAGACATTTGGTGATATTCCTGGGATAATAATTTATTTTGATGACATATCTATTACTGCGGAAAATGAAAAAGAGCATGATGAACTATTATCATTAGTCATTAAACGAGCCAGACAAAATAATATCAAATTCAATTCAAAGAAAATGCAATATAAAAAGGAAGAAATTAAATTTATGGGTCATATGATATCGGAAGGGAAAATTAAATCTGATAATAAACATATTGAAGCACTTTTAAAAATGAAAAAACCGAAAAATAAAAAAGATGTTATGCGATTACTGGGATTATTAAAATTTTTAGCCAAATTTATTCCACAATTATCTAAATTAACAGCGGAATTACGTAATTTAACAAGAAATGATGTTGAATGGAATTGGAATGAAAAACATGACAGCGAAATTACAAAAATAGTGGATATTGTAACATCATCACCAGTTTTAGCTATTTTTGACCCACAACAACAAATAATAGTTCAAACTGATGCATCAAAGGACGGATTAGGTTGTGTGTTATTGCAGAATGATCATCCTATTGCTTATGCATCCAGAACACTAACAAAAACGGAACAAAAATATGCACAAATAGAGAAGGAGCTATTAGCTATAGTATTTGCATGTCAGAGATTTCATATTTATTTATATGGACGTGAGTTTGTCGTTCAAAGCGATCACAAACCATTAGAAACGTTAATTAAAAGAAATATTGATGATGTAACTTCGCGATTACAACGTATGTTTATGAGTTTATTAAAATATCCAAAAATTGAGATAGTATATACACCAGGGAGAAACATGTTAGTTGCTGATTTTTTATCTCGGGCACAGTTAACGGACACGGAAGAATTATCTGATTTATCGGGAATAATACATTCAATATCTAGAAAAGTATGTATATCAAAGGCGAACTATGACAATTATCGGGAAATAATTAGAAAAGATAAAATATATTGGAAAATTTGTGAATATGTTATAAATGGATGGCCTAAATATCATCATCTTGATGATTTAAGTAAAAAATTTCACAGATATAAATCGGAACTACATTTTGAAAATGGATTATTGTTCAAAAATCATAAATTGGTAATACCATCAAAAATACAAACCAGAACTTGTAAAGGTTTACATGAACCACATATGGGAATTGAAAAAACATTAGCTAGAGCGAGAATGTACTATTTTTGGCCAAATATGAGTAAACAAATTTCTGAAATGATTGCTTCTTGTTCTGTCTGTGAAAAATTTAAAAGAAACAATCAAAAAGAACCATTAAAACAAGAAATCACACCGAAGTATCCATTTCAAAGCATCTCAATGGATTTATTAGAATATGCTGGTCGAGTTTACATCGCAATAATTGACGCATATTCAGGATTTGTTATATCGGAACAATTAAGCGGGAAAACAACAAGAGAAATAATAATGGTTATAACTAAAAATTTTAATAGAATCGGATATCCATCAATAATTAAATGTGATAATAGTCCATTTGGATCAAGAGAATTTGAACAATTTACAAGTGACTCAAATATTCAGTTAAAATTTTCCAGTCCACGATATCCTCAAAGTAATGGCTTGGCAGAAAAAGGAGTAGCTATTGCTAAAAACTTACTTAAACGTTGTTATGAAGTTGATGAAGTTGATAAATATCAATACAGAATACTGGAATATAATAATACACCAGTGTAAAACATGCAAGTAACACCATCAGATTTATTTTTTGGTCGGCTAGTTAAGACGAAATTACCAATATCGGAATATCTTTTAATGCGTAATAGTTTGGATGAACAAATTGTTCAAGAAAGAATCGAAAAAAAAAGGAAAAGCAAAAATATTATTATGACAGATTAGCTCGAAAATTAACAACATTAAAAACTGGAGACTTGGTAATATTTAAGAAAAATGGAAAAGATTGGAATTACGGAACTATAGTTGGAAATGTAAATGATCGTTCATATATAATTAGAGATAATTTTGATAATTATTTTAGACGTAACAGACGATTTATTGCAAAAACACATAACAATGAATTAAATCCAAGTGAGATATTGTATGAAGAACATATCACTAAACATGTACCTAGCAATAATTTGGATCAGTATAAGGAAATTCAAATTGTAAAACCTAGTAATGGGAACCAAGTCGGTATTAATATTGGAAATAATGGTGATGAAAACATTAAAATTGACATAGAAAATAATGAGGAGAATGGAAATAAAATAAGTTATGAAGCTGAGCAAATTAATACTGAGACTTTGGGTTTAAGTGAATTCTTTGAACTAATGGAAGATGATCCAGGATCAGAAAATGTTGTTGAACCAAATGCATCACCAACTCCATGTAGAACGCGCAGCGCTCGTATTAGTGCTCCACCTCAACGGTATGGAGATTGGACAATTTAAAAAAAAAAAAAAAAAAAAAAAAAAAAAAAAAGCATGTAACATAAGCGTAGGTTTAGCTTAGCTTAGTACTTTTTACTGGGATTAGATTTAGGTATGACAGGTTAGGAGGGACTTTAATATAGTTGTCAGTTGTTCAACAGCCATCTTAAAATAATAGAAGTTTAATAAATAATATTTATAATATAAAATAAAGTATTTAAATTTAATAAGAATAATAATTCTTACAACTCAGCCCAACGGACGCGAGAGCTTCTTGAAATGAGCATATATAGAGTACGAACAATTACTGGGTTACTCACAGGACACTATAATCTGAAAAAACATCTAGACACAATAGGGCTAGCTACAAACAACGTGTGCAGATCGTGTGAATACGAGGAGGAGTCGGCCGAACACATCTTGAGCGATTTCGAGGCACTTACCTGATCCAGACTCAATCACCTGGGACACGGCTTCCTAGAACCCACGGAACTGTCGTCGAACTCACTCAAAAGCATCATATACTTCATCGAAAGTATTAGTCTTGGGGAAGAGTTCTAAATTGGGGGTATTTTACAATAGGCCCATAGTGGCCGCAGACCTTAATCTAATCTAATCTAAAATCTATATTAAAAAACTAAGAACAATAAACCCACGAATCACGATTCTCCAAGAAATCAACGATTCTTATATTGCGGAATGTAGTATTGTACATATTATCAATATCATTAACAAACTCTCTGTGTAGTGTGTAGTACCATATACAAAACTAAATTTTCGCAATGTCGAACCAGACGCTGACGTGACAGAGTTGATTTATGTTGCCATAGTGAGATTTTCATTTGTCAAAAATAATCGAAATCGAAAGATTCCCAAAATAAACAAATACCCAATCTGATATTATGTAACTATTAATTTTTTCATACGCTCTTCTCCAGAAAGTTTGTAGACATTTTTGTGATATATATATGGACAGCTTCATAGTAAGCTTACTTTCTATTTATTATTTAGTTTACTTCCTTACAAAATTATATGCCTGAACAAAAACCGCGAAAAGGTCTATTGGCACAAAAAATTTAATTCATGACATCATTTTATTGTGATTAAATCTGTGGCCGCAAGCCATAACAACCAAAGTCTGTTTTTGCAATTTTTCAGGCTTTTGTTCTAAATGTAAATTCAAAGCTTTTATAATAAGTATATTGACTTTGGCTAGAGATATAACTGTATGATTTTTTAGCGAAATCATAACAATTTAATGGTACTTCGAATCGCCATTTTAAATATATTAATAATTAATTGTAATTAAGAGTAATTACAAAAGTAAGCACTTAGGGTTTTATGACTTGTGTTATATTTTAAATTATTAAAACTATCTCTAGTTTGGCTGTTTTTCCTTCTCAAGATTTTATTTTTTAAATGCCTTACTAAACTTAAGGTGTTATTTCAGGTGTAATAAACTTAAATTTGAAGTACAATCTCGACTTTGGCTTTTGTTCTAAATGTAATTTTTATAATAATTATATTGACTTTGGCTTTTTTGGTGTGAAAAGATTGTTCTAATACTGAATTTTAATAAGAAAATACTTTTTGTTAATTTATTATGAATTCATTTATTTATATTAAATTCAATAAAGAATTAAGAAAAAGTAACTATTTATACATTATAAGTATTAAAAAAATTAATAA
Source organism: Rhamphomyia laevipes (assembly GCA_963920725.1). NCBI lineage: Eukaryota > Metazoa > Arthropoda > Insecta > Diptera > Empididae > Rhamphomyia > Rhamphomyia laevipes. The sequence continues at coordinate 81,080,833 of OY987255.1, read as the reverse complement.
AGTAAAATAATAATATAAGCTATATTAAATTAAAATTACAAATAATTCAGTCGGCAAGTATAAAATTCTGTGTATGTAGTTGAAAAGTATTTTACGGCAAATATTAAATTTTGCAAAACTAAGCAGTTATATCTATTTCCTCTACTAAGTCTGGATGAATATTTAAATTGAAATTATTAAATTGAAATTTTTTTTTTAATAAACAATTAATATTTTGCAATTATATTATATAATTCTATAAACTCAATTTGAGGATTGTTGTGCACGAAAGTCATCATCATAGAAGCGAAATAGGAATTTTTTGTTCTGCCCAGCACAGGAATCGCTATAAAACAAATTTTAGTTTCATCTTAGCTGATCATCTTTAGCTGCTTGTAAATGCAAGAAGCTATTTCATTGTCACATAAAGCATTGAGCCACATCGTCTTCTAAATAGTGAACAGAAAGGTTAAAAGTCCATAATTGACGTTTATAAAAGCTAACAGATGTTCTGTAGGAACACACTGTTGTAAGTCGAACGCAAATGCATTCATAAGCCATGTCAGCTTTATCAACATGTATATTTTTTACCTCTTCCAAACTTACTTTTTCATTTTCAGTTTGTACAACATGTATCAAGCTTTGGAGATTTGAATTTTAAATTCATGGTCTTGAATATTATTTGCGAGTACTTTGTGAGACCAACAGGTTTTTCGGCTTCATCAGTGTATAGTTTATGCATTAACGCCAGGTTTAAGGAAGAATGTAAATATTTTTTACTTGTATCTCGTCTAATGTAATGACTTTCATATGATGGAAATTTATGAATATGGTTTTTGACCTCCTCGATCTTTTCTGAACAAATGTTATTCCAAGGTGTTGATTTTCCACGAAGATTTTTGAAAGGAACTGAAGGACAACACTTTTTCTTTCGAATGACGTTCTTCATAAATCTATCAGTTTCACCAAAAAACTGCATAAAATTTTTACGACATACTTTAGTTGTATTATCATCAAATTGTAAATTATATTTGACAGTGTGTTGACGTTTTCGTTTTCGAGTACATGAATTTACCAGTGTGTCACATTTCTTATCTTCTATTTCCAATAATCCTCCAATGTATAAGATTCGTTGATCATATGATCCCAAAGACCAGTAATAATTAAATAATTTTTTGGAAGTTTCATATGTTACCTTTGATTGACAATTATTTCGACATTTATCAAATGGTTTACAAATTCTTTTATTTATAATTTTTCCAACCAAAGTTGTATATGACTGCCCATTATTACGGCATTTTTGCGAATAGATTTGAGATTTTTCCAAATTGTGATAACAAACAATTTTCAACTTGCCTACCCATCAAATGTAAATCTTCATCTTCTTCCACAACTGATGATTGAGGTGATACATCATCGGAATTATCTGATGATTTACAAAAATCTGGATTCTTGACGGAATCATCTAGTTTTCCCACTCATGTTTATCAATAGTTTCACTAACTGAGCTAGAAGTAGTGCCTAAAAAATAAATAAAAGTAAAAATTCAGAAATGTCTTACAAATTCCGTCAAGGAAATCGAAATATTGTATAATTTAAACTCTTTCTTCACCTATACTTTAGTTCCATCACAGTTCCAGAGATGACTAGAAACTGATTTCGGAATTTCAGTAAAGAAATCTGAAAAGATAACGTGAAAACAAGTTGGTTATTAAAAATTCTGAACACATTATTAAATTACAATAATTAATTAAAATATAAAATTATTTTTTACCCTACATGATGTAATAAGATTATCAATATCAAAATCAAATCTTTCCATTGATGATTTAGTTTCACTTACAACAAGTGGACTACAAAATTTATCCAGAAAAAATTTAGCCTTACCGTATTCAGACTTCGCATTTTTTTTTCTGTTGTTGTAGCCATTGTTTTATGGAAAAAAATTTATCAGTTTTGCCTAGTGCAATATTTGTATTTTGCGACTCATTTTTATTGGTACTCTCAATATTATTTTTATTTTCATAAAATGGATCTTTATTAAAATTTTCAGAGTTTGATCCTACAGCTAAAATGTTAAACAAAATAAATAACATAACAACTCTAGACTATTCGTTTAAAATTTAAAAAGTATAAAAATTAATAAAAAAAAATTTAATTAAAATGCAAACTTACCTTGAATATTCACTGAAGATATCCTGGTTAACTCCAATATTTTCTTTGCACGCTCACTCATTTTTACCAATAAGTAAACTAAGTAACTTCGCAAAACTAATACTTAATAACCTAAGTTTAGATAGGCACTAAATTTTTCATTCTTTAGGCCCAATCGTAATGTGGGCGCAAATCTTTAGCTGTAGATTTGTTTTTCCCTGCCAAGACAAATCCAGTACAAACGCAATGCTAGCGGTGGCTGAGAAAATTATATTTTATTACAGTGAAAATTTGTTATAAGAAACTTTTTGAAAACGTTTTTTTTTTTAAAGTTGCCTATATGAAATAAGATTTCCTATATTGAATTTGGTATACCAAACAAGAAAATAAATTTATTTAGCGGTACCAAAGAAAATTTTTTTTTTTTTTTTATTGCGATATAATTTAGGTATTACAATTAATTTTGATATATTTGACCTTCACAATCTATGTAGTAATTTTCATATTTGCAAGTATATTGTTAATAAATAACTGGTCAAAATTTTATTATAAGCTGGTTACATTTCGTGGTATACCAGCTCGAATTTGTTCCTCGAAAATTGATTTGAAGTGATTTTTTTTAACGTATTGCACAATTATTGTATTAAACTTGCGAAAAAAATTGGAATGTTCTAATCTTCTAAGTTTCGTATAATATCTACATGTTTTTTAATTGTAATCGCATTTTTTTTTTACATTTAATATATGAAACTTATAAATTTATAAATTTAATATAAGAAACTTTAAAGTTTCTTATAACAAAGTTTCCTATAATGAGTTTTCACTGTATATTATTATATTTTTTGCATGAAATATTTATTATTTATGTAAAATGTCACTATGAAAAATGTCAGTCAAATTTAAAATTCGCCTCCTTTATTAAAATTTTCTAGTGTTGGCGGTTAATATTGAACATTGTTCAATCTTGGCTGTAGCTTTTTATTTCCTTAGCGGTCACCGCTAGCATTGTGTTTCCTTTCATTGATTTCCATATGTTGAACAATTTTCAAAATTTGCGCTAAAGGTTTGCGCCCACATTCCGATTGGGCCTTTTATTATAAAAAAAAATAGAATAACAACCTTAACTGTACTTAGTTGTTCTCTTTATGATTATTAATTTTTGGAATAACGACCAAAGTTAATGTAGGAAACTCACCCACAAATGAATAATTTTGGAGTAAGAACCTAAATAGTTTTAGGAATTGCAATATATATTTACAACGTTTGGAATAACGGCTTATGTTGAGTTAAAAAAAAATTAAAATATTTTGGGGTGAAATGACTAAGCTGAATTCCAAAATAAAAAACTTACCGAAAAAAAATGTAGTAACAACTTAACTCGACTTAAGAAAAAATTTCCAGAACTTTATTTTAAACAACAATTCGGAAAACTAACCTAAGTTAACATAGGAAATCAATTTTGAGAAATTTAAAAAAACAAACAAATTTAGGCTGTTATTTCAAAATCTTCATTTTTGAAGCTACATACATTTTGTATGGTTACGTTGTTTAATACTACGAACACAGCAGTAGTCATAACTCCATTTTGTCCTAAGTCGAGTTTGGTTGTTAGGGCTTGCGGCTACAGAAATATAAAAAAGGGCTGCTAACTAAAGGGGGAGCAGATAACTCGTAGTTATTTTTACAGTTATTTATGTTAAAAAAAAATTGAAATTAACAGTACCTTCATAATAAACATGTTTTGTTAAAAATTTAACATCTTTTAAGCCGCACACATGATGTATTTTATAGAATTCGTAATATTTTATAAAATGTCGCTACAGCGATACTTCCAACCCTAATATTTATAAACCAACTAGATCAGAAACTAATATATCCAAACTGTGTACAAAATTTCATTGAAATTGGATAATAATTACTATATGATCTGGAATATATGAAAAATTAATCGGAAATTTTAGCATGGGCTCACAAAAAATACCGACCTCTACCTTAAGCCAGCACATGCGTAATCACGAATCTAACCTGTGTACAAAATTTTATGGAAAACACGTAACAATTATTATATTGTATAGAACATATGAAATTTTCTTTGGAAACTAAGTTGCTCATAAATTAGTTTCCCATGAACCCACTAAAGCTAATTGTTACAAATTTTTTGAGTATTAAGTAGGTAACAAAGTCAACCTGTATTAGAAATATAATTATTGTAATTCGGTGCCAATTACTGGATAATGCAGTTCAATATTTTAACATGGACCCACTGAATTACCAATTTTAAAATTTGCAGGCAGTAAGTACATAAGGAAGCTATCATGTGTTTAAAATTTCCTCTAAATCAGATAATAAACATCATATGCTCTAGATCTAGAGCATATGAACTTTTAATTGGAAATTATAGTACCTGTGTAGAAAATTTCATTTAAATTAGATAATAATTACATGCTATAAAACACGTAATTATATAAAATTCGGAAACTAAAACTGACTTACTAAGAACCCCTGAAGGTACATATTTCAAATTTCAGGAGAGCCAAATAGATCACAAAATTAACCTGTGTGTAAAATTTAATTGAAATCAGTTAACAATTACTATGTGCTCTAGAACATATCAAATAAAAATAATATAAATCGTAAATTTTACCATGGACCCCTTAAGCTACTTACTTCTACCTCAGTCAACCTATGCGTAATCACAAACTTAACCTGTGTACCAAATTTCATTAGAATCGGATAGTAAGTACATGCTCTTAGAACATAAAACAAATATTTTTCGGAAACTAGGTAACCCATCAAACCTACCAACTACAAATTTCACTAGAATAACTAAACGAAACTGTACTTATGAAAAGTAATTACATAGAGCGTTGAACGTATGAAAAGTAATTACATGGACCCACTAAACTACCAATTTTATATTTTACAGGCGCCAATAACAAGCAAACCATCATATGTACCAAATTTCATGCTAATTAGATAATAATTACAATATGCTCTAGAACATTATACATTATATTGTATTATAGGCGGAAATTTCAGTATGGACCCCCTAAAACTAGAGATATAAAACACGATTTTTTTTTGAATTTTTGCCGTAGAACATCGTCTTTTAATGGGACCATGTTAGGAAATCAAACATGGTCCCAATAAAAGTATGGAACTCATCTTGTACGGGCATCAACATGAAGTCTGTGAGAGGCCAAGCGCCAAATTTCATAAAAATCTAAAGAGCGGTTCTTAGGAGATGCTGCTTCAACACACAAATTTTGCGTATCCCGGGGTGCGCGTAACTTTGTTTTTGCAATTTCGGACTCCCCAACCTCTAAAACGCCTAGAATTTTTTTTCCCGCGAAATCTATATTTTTGAATAAACCCATCACCAGTTATTCCAGAACAGAACTACTCGTTAAATAATACTCTTTAAATTTGTAAAACACCTATTAGTAAATATAGAGTGTACAAAGTAAGCGGTAACGAAAAATGGGTGTAAACATTATTACTAATTTATGTGTATATATGGTATTGTACATTGCAGTTACTTTAAATGTATGGAAATATAAGTTAAAAATTCTCACATATTTTATTTTGCGCTTTAGAAATAACTGTGTTTCTTCACCTCTTCTAAGTTCAAAAATGTGTAGCTGAAAAAATATATATGTATGAAAATACAAGCAAATAATAAAAATTTCTTGATAATTATAAATAAAAATGCACTTATTACCGTACGTAAATTTTATTCAATACATTTCAGTATGGAGAAATATAATATTAGTGAGTTTTAATTTCATATATGAACTAAATTTAAAATCTGAATTATAATTCCTCTAGCTCTTAAAATCATATACATAGTTATTTATCTTAAATTTCGTACGCATTTGCATATTGCGTGAAAAATGAAAAATAAATTTTGTATTAACTATTATGGATTTTTGGGTTTTATCTAAGCATTATTATATGCTCCGTTTTAAATATAATGTACTATTTTCTTTAAATAAACAAGAGGAAAGTGCAGTGGCGGAACTATATGACGTAGGGATATAATATAGAATACATTGTATATTTTAAAATATATTTGGATCTTTGACTATATAATATATGGACTGCTAAACATCTGTCAGTTTCATATATTTCCAAATTAAAAAAGTGGAGCATGACCTGTCGCGCACTGGATGGCAAATCGGCAGAAAAATAACTAAATGTAGTATAAATTCACAATAATACTAGCTCAATCTAGCGACAAGATAATGAAATCAAAATTTTAATTGTCTTGTCGCTAGATTGAGCTACACTATTATCTGTTTTTTCATAAATTTATCTGTTTTGACGTTTGTTTTAGTTGTACAACTTGCCGCTTTGCTATTACATGCGCTATAGATCTTAGGTACGCTTATGAAGTTGGCTGTTATCAGTCCATATATTATATAGTCAAAGATTTGGATACCTCAAGTTTTTGGCTTCATAGCTGCCACCCCTGCTTTTGGTTACCGAGTCATTGGTGGTTTACATGACACAGCCCCAATTTTTGGTATATGTGCTTTATAAGTACAAAAGCCACCGTATTAGAGATTTACAAATTTCTAGTTGATCCTCTCAGGTTTTATAAATCAAATAATTGGTATTTTACACGCCCCAGAATACTTAGTACTTATGTGTATATATGCGTAGAAAAATATTTGTGAATAATTGAATCATTTACATTTTGCATCATATTTTGGCAAAATAATAACTCATATGTCTTAAAAATATGACAGACTTCATGATTAAATATGTTCATCTCTTACTTCATTTCAGTGAGCATCTCTAACACGTGCAGCATCATCAAATAATTGTCTATTGTTTAATTTGATTTTGAGGTAAATTCTATTATTTAATTTATACACATATACCCTCATCGCTGCTGTTTTTTTTTTAAATAAAAATAATCTTCTAAAAAATGAATTTTCATTAAAGAGTATTATATAAAATTGTATATATAAACTACAGTTCCGATGACGAGAATCAAAATATTCTTTAATAAATCGGAATTCTATAATATAATATTTCTCCATGGTTTAAGTCAATACCTTTTCAGTAACAGAATCTTGAAAATATGTTATGCTATGTGCAATTAATGATTCTTCTCCAGGTAAAACAATAAATATTTTGTTGTTCTCTGCTATTAATTGTAGTATTTCAACCATAGATGTTATTAATGCTTCATTTTGTTGTTGCTCAGTTGGCCGCAATAGTCTGTAATTATTAAAACCATTATTTATATTATATATTTTTTAGTTTTGATGAAGTTAATAACTAAATTATTGATAATAACGAAACTATTTGAAATACAGATAACAACACAAAGGTACAGAAATAACCAAACCATGCTTATGTATGCTATACCTTAGCTAAACAGCCGGTACGAGTTGGCTGAAATTCTGATTCGATTTGAATCTAATATTGAATCAAAATCAATGTATTTGTTTTATTTAAATTAAAAGCCGAAAATTTCGAAAAACAGTTTTTACATATAAATAATTGTAAATATCTATTTAGATAAAAGAATATATTACAATTTCCAAACCAAATTGTATTATAATACATATAGAAAAATATATACAGAATTTGATTAAAAAGTTCATTCACACTGCCTCATCAATCGAATAGGTTGGATGCAAAATGTGAGCGGTATCAGTATTCATCGTAATCAAAATTTGATCGATTTTATAATTTTTGGAAAGTTACTTAATCATATTTTAATTTGAGCGCCGATTCGATTTCAAAATCGTGGGCTTGCTAATTGTACAACTCCCATTTATAGGCCGGCGTATGGTTTTTATTTTATTCGTTTAATAGAAAAACACAATATTTCCGGTCTATAATTAGTTATTATTATTTAAATTAATTACGTGTATTTTTATCTTATACTATTTAAATATAATTATGTGTCTTATTTATTACCAATAATTTATTTGTATATTTTAATTTATTTAATTTCATCACCAAGATTATAATTTTATTTTAATTTATATAAATTACTCGAAAGTTAAGATTTAAAAAGTTGTTAATATGGTAACAACTTTTTAAATCTTAACTTACGGGTTTGGCTTGCTGAAGAGAAGTCGAGTAGTCGAGAAGTGATTAATTTTTCATTACATGGTTAGCATGTAAGCTTTGCAATCTCTTTCTCATCTCAGTTACGCATTTTAATGCGTGACCAATGAGTGATCGCTATATGATGTTACTATGCACAATTCATATTTGTTTTATTTGAAAATAATTGTAATACAGGGTCACTACATTACCCTCCTTCCAGTAAGACAACGTTCTACGAAAACAACAAGGTTAAAAACCAGGTGACTGACTGAGAAAAGAAAAGATATAAAACAAAATATATGGTATGTATTTACTCTAGAAACTAAACTCTGATAGTAAATCATGATATTTGATAACTATCTAGTGTAAATCTAAAATTGAAAAGTACGTCAAATAAAGTTTGAATTAATTGAAAGAAAGTGACTCTTTGATTGTTTGTTGCTTAATGCTGAGAATTCCTAAGGTTGCGAACCACCCCCAAACATTTTCAATTACATTTAAATCGGGTGAATACGGTGGCCATGGTAATAATTCAACATTTTGGATTTGGATCCAACTTTTTACTATTCCTGCAGTATGAATTGGTGCATTATCTTGCTGAAAAATCCATGGTATTGGTCCGAAAATGTCACAAAATTTTGGAAATACACTTTCTAATAACATTTTGTATGCCTTTCCGTTCATGGTTGTGCCGTAGTAGGATATTCCACCCCAAACCATAACTCCACCAACTTTGCTATGATGTCTAGCAAAGACTCGTTCCTCTTTTCTTAAATCATGGTAATAATAATTAAACCCGTCAGGCCCGTCCAAATTATTTTTTTTTTCGTCAGAAAAAACTACTTTCTTCCATTCATTACTTCGTGTCATATGATCTTTTGAAAATGTCAAGCGATTTTCTTTATGAATGGGCTTTAATAGTGGTTTCTTTTTTAATTTCATGAGCTTAATATTGGGGGAACTCTTTATTATTCTCCTAACTGTTGACACACTTGCAGAACATCAAGTTTTAAACTTGATTTTTGCTGCTTATAGGGCAGAATTCACGGAGAATTGAACTTCTATCTTGGGGTGTTATAGCTGAAGCAATACGTCCTTTCATATTTGTACCATAATTTCCTATATTTCCAAGATAATTATTTACTAAATTGCAGCTCCTACAATTTTTTTTACCTATTGTACGACCAGAATATCCTTCTTCCATAAAAACTTGAATTTTCGTTTTTCCTAAAGCTCTGCTTCTACACATTTTGATAAATATTGATAACACTCTTTAATTTTTATTTTTATTTTTATTTACTGATAAATTGTAATACAATTTTTTTAGATTAACGTTTATAGTTGTAATAGAAATGGATTTATTACAACTGAACCTATTCAAATGAAGCAATTTCAAAATGCATTTTTCTACAATCAAATAAATAAAACAATAAAGGAAAGTGACAGTATTTCTCTCGCAAGTTTTGTTCAGCATATTATTTTGTTGTTAATAATACTTAAGTTATTTTGAATAACGGTGCAAAAATATCAATAAATTTTGAGCATTCTTGCGAAAAAACATCGAAAAATAGGGTGACCATATTCAAATGGAACGGAGTGTATGTAGTGGACCAACCAAATCCAAATGGATGTGTTCAAAAAGATAATTAGGATTGTCGAACTTTTGGAAAATTGTACGTGTATGTTTGTGAACTTTTGATTTCTGAGACGCACTGCAGGATTTCACCCAATTTCCAGCATCTTAATTAACGCTTGGCCAACAATATCTAGCAGTGAAACGCTGATTCCTAAATGCGATAGACTGTGCAATTTTTCGAAAACAGTTTGCCTTAATGCAATTGGAACAAAGGGCATATTTTGTGCTGTTGCTTATTTCACATACAATTTTTTCGTTTGTTAATGACATTGTAACTGTTCACACTTAGTTTTGTGTGGTTTGAAAGAATTTCTTTTAAATTCTTTATGTTTCTCCTAGAAGTAGAATATCTAGCAGATTTGTTACTGAATATTTTATAAAAAAGGAAACAAAGAATCTTTTGAGAATTAAATCAGATTACTGTGGATCAGGTCTGACTATTCAGGAAAACAATGTTTCTATTTTGATGGTTTATAAAAAACTGCTTTATTTTTGAAATGTAATGTGCTTATATACTATAGGTTTACAATAATAAAATCTTAACATGATATTCCTTAACATTAACTATTTGTTAAAATTACTTTAAATTTGATCGTAATAAAAAAGAGGTATGATGATAAATACCCTTAAAATTGTACATTAAACATCTGAACATAAAAATATCTAGACATAATTAAGCTGTAATAAAATTATACCTATTCTAATTTAGAAATTGTAAACTAAATTATTAAAACTAAAAAAGTCGGCTTAGCGTTCCTTTGATCTAAATTTAATATTATTTATATGTTAAAAAATTATTTTATTATGTTCAATTATGAACATTTTCCCCGGCCAGAATAATAGGTCGAAGGTTGAAATCTGGAAATCGTCCTATGGTTTCTATCGGATTTGATTTATGCTTCCGTATCTTCATCCATAAAATAATAACAGCTACCATTACTATGAGAATTACAACTAAACTTGTGTAAGATATAGTATAATGATGGATGTCATGAAAATTTATTTGCTGTGAATCATCTTCCTGTTTTATTTTAAGGCGATTAACAGCTTCCTTTATATTGTCGATATCCTGAGTATTGTTCATAATGCTTGAGTGGAAAGTTAGTGGTTTTATTAATTTCAAATCCACGTTTATTTTGTCTTTGTTGATTGTAAATGGAGAAATTTCAGACTGATATTATTATTGCACCATGCCTGGCTAAACAATTATTTTCAAGTGTTAAAATTCCCTGTGCACTGATACTTGTCTGAATATGCGTTGTATTACATTTTATTTCTAGCGTGAAATTTTGTGTTACTGAAAATAACCAATCATTTTTGTTGTGCATTTGATACCAGAATTCTTTTTTTGGTATCTAATAGAATTCACATTTGGTAGTTGGCAAATTTTTTAATACTGCTATTTCACATTCATTGTACATATGATCCATTTTGAACATAGGCTCCTTTTCTTGACACATTAATAAGCCATTGTTTAGCATAAGACATCTCCCTAATTCATACTCATTTATTGCAAAAAACAAATCTTCATTAAAGTTTGTTACGATGTATTCACTATTAGATTTAACAATTATCATACGATCGTGTTCAATTCTTGGAACTAGAACAACTTTATAAATCGTAAAATCATCGTCTCTAAGTAAAGGGATTTTAGCTTGAACTATAATATATCTTTCGGTAATAGTTCCCTTTGCTGTCATAGTGCGATAAATTGAACGTAATGGAATTGGAACTTTAGTTCTTTTAGGTAAATGTTCTTTAATTTTAGTAATTTCCTTTAATAATTGTTGTGGAGTGATAAGTGTAGGATTAATTTTTTCATGATAAATATCAGTCATTAAGTTGTAACACCGCACAGTTCGGTTGACAAATTGCAACAGAACCGGAGGACACCACTTGGCTTTGGCCTGTTAATTTTTAATTCCAAATTTATTTGTGGGGTGGCAATGGTACCCGTGCACCATTTCACATTTCGACCAAAAAAAAACTTTGGCCCACTCAACAAAAAAAATTTGGAGCGCCACTGGAAAAAATTTACAAAATTTTAGTACCAAAAAAAATTAACAAAACAAAAAAAAAACAAATTAAACAAAACCAAGTGAGTCTGGTTACTTCACGTTATTGCGGAGGAGACGCGATTTAGAAACTTCCAAGGTTTTCTATTATGCGGGCGCCAGGTCTTGAGTGATCCACAACCGCGGACCACCAACAGAGCAAGACCGAATTTCTAAAAACAAAACCTTGAAAGTTTCAAGGACCGATTGGGATTTCCTCCTTTTTGCCAGCTTAGCTCGGTCTGTGGGGCGTGAGTCAACCAATCGATCCTACCTGCAAATCAAATCAACAACACATTGGGAAGGGAAACAGAGGAAATACGGCCTGATCTCATCAATCCATGGGTGGTGGTGTGGCTTTAGCCAGACATTTTAAAATAAATTTTCCAATAAACCAAAATTAAATAAATAAAAAATTATATTTGTGTTTCTAATTTTTTTCTTTTTTCAGTGGTTTCACCTGTGCCAGTTTATTATCAAAATTTATTTAAACAGTAAAAAAAATAATTGCAATCATTTAATTGATTACCAGGTTTTTTTTTTTCTTTTCTTTTTGGTGGGCAGCTAATACTAGGTTTTTTTTTCTTTTTATTAATTTAATTAATACCAAAAACCAACACGGTTCTGTCCTGACTAGTCTGGCGCAGCCGGCTAAAATGTAATGTTTATTTATTGTTTAAATTTTTATACTACCACCAAAAAAAAATTACTAAAAATAAAAAAAAACCAACATTACTAAATAAAAAAAAACCAAAATCATAAAAATAATTAATTACAAATCATAACAAAAAAAAACTACTCTACAAAATTTAATTATAAAAAAAATCATTCAACAAAATTAAATCAAATCAAACTACTCTACTAATAATTACAATAAAAGAAAACCAAAATCTGAACTGGAACAGCGCTTTTCGCCACTTTAATATTTTCATTAATTTAAGTTAATATTCTACACTAATAAAAAAAATTTTTTTTTGTTGAATTTTCCTTTCTAAGAAAATTTCCTGCATCCGAATCTCCTGGTGTATCTCCGTTGGATCATCGCCTACCCCCTCAACTTCAAACATCGATCGACCAGTAGCTCGGTCGATCCGAATCTCGCTATCCAGTTTCACCAACTGGGAGGTTTTTGGTATTTTTTCCAATTGGAAATAATCACCACCAAATTTTTGTTCCGCGATTTGTGTGCAATTCCAATTCCAAACCACTTGTGGATGAGCAACAAAAAAAAACCACACCAATATTATTTTTTTTTTTCTGGTTGGTGGACACACAATATATGGGGAACTTCTTTTTTTTTTTCTTTCCAATTTAATTACTTGGAAATGTTTAATTAAAAAAACAATGGCGTAAAAACCAAAAAAACAAAATCTCAAAAAATATTTTTTTTTTTTTCAGACCAAACGTCTGTTCGCAACCTCTATATTTTTTTAACTGCTCGTTTTTCTTTTCTATTTCCGCCTTTTCCAAAAATCAAATCCGCCTCTCCGCCCGTTCCCAACCGATTCAAATTTTACGGCCTGCCCGGTGGAATTTTGTTGGTGCTTGTTCTCACCAACAGGTGGATTTACCGAATTTGTGGCGAAATACATTTCAAATGTCTATATGACATTTATAATTGGCATATAGACAAAAAAAAAATTAAAAAAAATATTTCAGCCACCATGATGGCTTTTATAAAATAATATATTTATTTGACCAATTTTTTTTTTTTAAGGCAGCGGACGGACATTTGAACAATAAGGTATTATTTTACATTTATTTATTTATAATTATTCTAAGTTTTAGGTGCTAACAAAATATAACAGGAGGAAAAAAAATGTACCAACATAACCTGTTGGCTATGTTTAATTTTTATATATGGTTGTTTTTGGATAATCATATTGGAATTTATCCAATGTGATTTTTCCTTCAACCAATGTTCAGAGCCTGCAGGGCCACAAAACAGGCTTGTAACCCGTTTTTACGTGGATACAAGTCTGAACAACTATTCTATAAAATTTAACCTAATCTACCAAAAATTTATATTCCTAAATACTATATACTTAACCTACGATAATTCATTGTTTCCTTCTATAATTCATTTAATTCATTTTTTTTTTCTAATTAATTTAAAAAAAAAATATATACAAAGTTAAATCTACATATTCCAACTAACCCTAATAAAAAAACTAACTCTTATTATTTTAATCTAACGAATTATATAATTGTTTTTTTTTTTTTATTCTTAACCTACTCTAACATCTCCTAAATCCTAATTTAGTTAACTACCAATTAATACAAAAAAAAATCTAATTACTATAACTAATCCTTTTAATTTAATCCTAATTTTAATACTAACATTAATTTAACTAAATTAAAACAAATTTATTTTTATTATAGGTATCAACGTGGGGCTGTCCCACACCCTGAGCTGTCTCATGCTCTATCGACTGAGTAAGCCGGGCCTTAAGGCTTAAGGTCTTTAGCGTGGACTATGTGCGTTTTGTTGCTCGCTTCATCTTCAACAATGCAACACACTTTGCCGTGTGAGGATAGAATTTTGCATTTGACCCACGGCTTAGCAAATTTGGCGGATATGTTTTTCTGCTGGTCACTTTGGACGTGATTACGACGAAATACGAATTGACCAGGTATGTACGCTATTTTTCTGGTACGCAAATTATAAGTTTGTTGATGACGATTTTGCGCTTTATTTAAATTTTTTATTACGACATCAGTTATTGCTGGATTTTTCGATGGATATTCCACTAGCATGTCTTCCTGCAATGATTGCAATTTTCTCAAGAGCTCATACGCTGAACCATCTGTAATCATGTGGTACCCAAACGTTAAATAGAACGGTGAAAACCCAGTAGCGTCATGCACTACATTTCGCAACGCACAAGCGATGTGGCTAAGGTGTTTGTCCCACTCTTTATGGTTGTTACTGCTGATGTAGGCACGGATTGCGGTTATGATGTTTCGGTTGACTCGTTCAGAAGCGTTGGCTTGCGGATGATATGGTGCCGTATATTTATGACTGATGTTATAGTCGGCTGTCAGTTTTTGAAACTCTTTCGAAATGAACTGCACTCCGTTGTCGGATACCAACACTTCGGGAATTCCGAACAGATGAAAGACGTCGGCTTCGAGAAATTTGATGATCGGCGCGGTCGTAGCTTGTCGTAACGGTTTTAGTAATATAAATTTGCTGAACTGATCCAATACGATGAATATATATGTGTTACCATTTTTAGATCGCGGATAAGGTCCAAGAAGATCTATATTTACGTATTGCCATGGACGCACTGGTGGACTTTGGATGACCATCGGAGGACGCAGACAAATGTTCGGCGCTTTGCACTCCTTGCACGAGTCACACGCAGCGATGTATGTATTAATAGTTTCACGCATTTTTGGCCAATAATAATAACGTTGGATCTTTTCAGTGGTTTTCTCAACACCCGAGTGAGCATCTAACGGATCATCATGGTGCTGTTTAACGAGGTTCATCCACATACTTTCCGGAACCCAAACTTTCCAAATCGGAATATCGGTGAGTACTGACGCTTTCCTAAACTTCACCCTTTTGTAGATAATATTGCCGTCAATTTTGATGTCCGGAAAACGATCAATATTATCCTTAAAAATTTTCAATTTTTCCTGGTAGTTTGGATCCAGAAAAGCCTGATCCGTTAAACTGATGATACCGTTAGTGATGATGTTTTGCTGCAACTCGTCCACCTCTCCTCTCGACAACGCATCAGCAACTACATTTTCGGAACCTTTGCGGTGCACAATCTGAAACTCGAATGCTTGTAGTTTCAAGCTCCATCTAGCCAATCTTCCAGCTGGATCCGTTTGACTCATCAACCACTTTAAGCTGGCGTGATCTGTTATCACGGTGAATTTGGTGCCTTCCACATATGGTCGGAATTTCTTCAGGCTTACGACAGCTGCAAGACATTCCTGTTCCGTAACGCTATAATTTTTCTGCGCGTTATTCAGCTTCTGCGACATGAACGATATAGGATGTTCATGCCCGTTGTCGTCACGCTGGAATAGAACGCCTCCGACTCCCGTCTTCGACGCATCACACTGGATGAAAAACTCACGACTGAAATCTGGGTTAACGAGAACTGGCGCTTGCGTTAATGCGGTTTTCAAGGTAACGAAGGCTTTCTCTGCACTGTCATTCCATTTTTCAGTTGTGTTCTTGTTCAACAGGTTCGTGATCGGTGCTGCCAACTCAGAATAGTTCTTGATAAAACGATTGTACCAGCCAGTCATACCAAGAAATCGACGAATTTGCCTGGTTGTTTTCGGTTGCGGAAAATTCTTGATGGCGTCGATTTTTGCTGGATCAGTATGGATTCCCTCGCTGTTGATGATGTGCCCCAGGTACTTAGTTTCTTTTTGACAGAACCTGCTCTTTTCGACGTTAATGGTTAGTCCAGCTTTCCTCAGACATTGAGCTACTTTACTCAAAAGCGACATGTGAGTGTCAAAGTCTTCCGAGAGGATCAGGAGATCATCAAGGTAAACAAAGACATCCTCATGAAGCTCGTAAGGGATCACCTTATCCATAAGCCTGCACAATGTCTTCGGAGAGTTGGACAACCCAAACGGCATACGTTTGAATTGGAACAGGCCCCGTCCAGGAACAATAAACGCTGTTTTATCTCTGGATCCTTCTTCGAGCTCCACCTGCCAAAAAGCCATCTTCAAATCGAGACTGGTGATATATTTTGTCTTTTTCACTCTGCTGAAAATCGAGTTGATGTGAGGAAGTGGATACGCATCCGGTTTGGTGACAGCGTTCACCTTTCGAGCGTCTAAACACAACCGGAGCGAGCCGTCGGATTTCTTCACCATCGCCATCGGTGAGGCCCATCCACTCTTGCTTTCCTCAATAATATTTTCAGCTAACATCTTCTCTATTTCAGCGTCTAGAAGATTCTGCATTGGTACTGACAATGGATATGGACGCGAGACTAAAGGCTTAGCGTCACCAACATCAATTTCATGTTTCAACAGCGACGTCTTACCCAACCCATCTTTCCTATACGATGGAAACGAATCAATGACGTTCAACAATTTTTCCTGCTGATCCAAGGTTAAATCATGTGCATTTTCTTGATGTTTTAATTCGCTGACCTCAAGATTAAAAAACGGCACGGCATTATAAGCCTCTAAAAAATCAACACCCAGAATCATCGATCTCTTAATGGTAGGAATAATAAAAAATTTAATTGTTTTAACTATACTATTATAACTAATATCTAAATAAACATATCCTATCACCTGCTGGCTTGCCCCATCAGCTGTTCGGATATCTGAGCTTAAACTACTATACTTAATACCTAAATTTTCTAAAACTAACAAACTATCTTTACCTAAAACACTAATATTTGCCCCACTATCCAAAAAGCTAAAAAAGTTTTATTCTTAATATTAATTTTCATAAATGGACGATTATCCCCATCAACCCGAACTAAACTGGCTTTTAATAATTTTCTTAACCCTAACTTATTCCTAGAATACTTATTTGCTCTAACTAATCTATTTGTCTTAATTCTAACGAACTCATTAATTTCTAATCTACTTACAGGACTAATTTTGGAAACTAAATCTACATTATAAAAATCTAATGCTTTGTGGAGGACGAGACGGGCGCAGAAGAGGATTTCTCCACATTCCCCTTCCTGCGAAACCGTTTCCCGCACCAATGACGGACTGACATTTCGGACAATTATTAAAATACTTATCTTTAAATCCACACCTATAACAGAAGATTTTCAAAGGACGAAGACAATCACGGAAGACATGAAACTGGTGCAGTGACAGAAGCGATGGTATTATTAGCCTCCGAATTTTTCGATGCGTCGATCTAATGTAAATATGTTCTGCGAGATCACACCTGATACTCAGCAGTTTATCCAACTTCTTTCCATTTTCTTTCTAGCCTTTTGCACAATTTGTCTAGCTGTGACATGGTGATGATGTCTTCTAGGATTAAAGCTTTTTTGTATCCCGGATATAGGTTGAACAACATGCGGCTCAGAAAATCGTCATCCGAAATTTCTCTACTCAGACGTAGCCGTAGACCTTCCATATCTAGACGATAATCAGAAAATTTCTCCCTCGCACGCTGTTTCCTGCTCTCCATCATCCGTTTAATATCACCATCATCTTCACCATCATCAAATTCCTCGTGCATGGCTAGTTTTAGCTGTCTCCATGTGGTTTGTGGATTACGCCGTATATATTGCCAGTACCAAGTTTCCGCACGGCTTTTCAACAGGTGGTTGACTGCTAACACCAAGTTTTCGACAGGATACCTATCTCCTCGTGCTAGTGTTTCGATGCGGAACAAGAACTCCTTCAGCGACAAACCTCTACCAGAACCATCAAAGCACACGTGCCAATTCGACACAGGATTTCTGCGGTGTGCCTCAGCCAATCGTGGTTCTACAACTTCATCATCACTTGGTTCGCTATCGCTTGCAGGACCCATTTGAACACGCGAGTTACGATGCGGTTGAATTTCAGGATGCAAGGATCTGGATGATGTCGTTGGTTGCACCGGCGCCATATTGGTTTCAGGATGTTGTCTGGGCGCGGCGTTCTGAACTGCCAATATTTCACGCAACTCTAGAATTTGACGCTGTTGCTCGATGATAATACTGGACATCTCATTTTTCCACTGTTGCTCTGGTTGTATTTGTGATCTCTGATACCACCATTGCTGCTGTGCTGGCTGTGGATGACGGTACGTACTTGCTGGTATACTTTGGTATTGGTTCTGGTAACTAAATTTGGCTTTTCTTTTTCCAGGATCTGTTGCTGCTGCTGCTCTTCTTGCTGCGATGTACGGAGTATCGAATTTCGTGGAACTAAAACGATGATCAATCTGCACGGAATTCGGCGAAGTGTTGGTTGAACTTTGCTTACTACCTACTAGCAAACCTGAAAATTTATTCGCAACCGATGAATCCGAATAATGTTTAGCTGGCTCTCGAAATCCTGATGTACCCAATGATGAAGTTTGGACTGTGGATTTCTTGATGGCTCCTAGCTGCGCACCACTATTTTCTCTCGACTTAACCGTCGGCTTCACACAGGTAGAACCAGATATATTTTTATTTAAAATATTTTCATTTCCAATTTCAATCGCTTTATTTATTTCAGCTTCCGGCACATTGGTAGCAACATCTGAACGTAGAACTCCAGCTGCTCCCTCTTGATCATCTGGAACATCAATATTTTGCGGAACTAGAGACCCCATACCGGAACGTTCCTCCTGTTGTAGCATCTCACAGGTATAATTTTTGATTCGAGCTAATCCTGCATCTAATTTATTTATTAACCCTCTTGCAGCTGTTGATAATTTTGGATCTGCTCTCTTCAATCGTTTCACTCGCTGCAGAACATGGATACTACGACTTTCAGCTACTGACATCCCGTGCTCATCTTGTTCCCGAATCGCACTTTCCACCAACGCTTCACAAACGTCCGCTCTGGATTTACACCACTCCAATTCAACCTTCAGATCTTCAATGATTACAGACGGCAACTGTTGAGGTGCACGAGCTTCTGCATCTAATGCTAGTCGTAATCGTGGAATTTTAGAAATCGTTGTACCAAGTAATACATTTAAATTTCTGATTTCTAATTCGTACAATAACTCATCTTCTTCCAATAGTGACGGATCCATTTCAACAAATTTGATAACAATGAGCCAAATGCAAAACCTAAAAATTTGTTTATCAGAAGAACGCAACGATGATTTCAGCAAAAAAAAAAATTTCAATAATAAAATCGTTGTTTTTAATTTTATTTATTTATTATTTAATTCCTAAAATGTAAAAAATAATTTCCCCTAAAATCAAATTTTATTTATTTAATATATATATTTTATTCTAACTTAATAACTATAATGTAATTCCTAAAAACCTAAAAAAAATTATTATTAAAAAAAATTTATATATTTGTAATATTATATATAATAAAAAAAATGTATTTTAAATTATATCAAAAATAAAATAAAATAATCAAAATATATATATTTATAAAAAAACCCCTTAATACTACAAAATAATACTAAACTTAACCCTACAAAAAAAAATTAAATCTAACCAAATTAAACCTACCAAAAATCCCAATAATACTAATCAAATTAAAACAAATCAAAATCAATTTTTATGATAATATTTTTTTTTTCCTAATATATAATATTATATTAATATGAAATATATAAAATTCAAAAATGAATTTGAATTTGAATAATTAATATTTGACTATGTGGTAACTCTAATTCAACATTCACCACAATATTTTTTTAATTTTTATTTTATAAATCCAATAACATCTTCCAATATCATTTTTATATATATTTCGAACTACGATTTCCCTGCTTAACAAAAATTCCACCAGGTTCGCTGCACGCTCTCCCGATTCACAACAAAAATTCAAAAAAAAAAATCGATACTTTAAATCGCCGACTTTAAAAACCCAGCCAATAGCCGATTTTTTTAATATTTAAAAAAAATTAATTATAATAAATTCGTTTCCCACGAAAAAAAAATCAGGTTGACCAGATTCCACAAAAAAAAAAAAAAAAAATTCAAAAATAAAAGAAAAAGTTTTAGAATATTTAAAAAAAAAATTTAAATTCCACCAAGGATTGAATCAATCATTCCGCTTTATAAGGAAAAGGACAAAATAAAAAGGTTATAGGAATTATAAAGGAAGTTAGGTAAAGGATAAGGAACTCCATCATCATATTCAACACACCGAATTACGAACCAAAACCAAAAAAAAAATACAAAAATAAAAAAAAAACAAAAAAAAATAAGAAAAATCAAAAAAAATACTAAGTTCTACATGTACTAGGACGGACATTTTCGACAACGAAAACCACGTCTAACTAGCACTTAACAAAAAACACGAATGAGGACTATATTATGGACAACCATAATATTTGTCTAACTCAAACAAAAATTACCGCTGACGGAACATTAAATGGACTACCAATTAAATTTTCTTACGCCAGGAAAAATACAAAAAAAACTTGAAATTTAAACATAATTTTACTCTACTCTACATTTAATTAATAATTATTATTATTTTTTTTTTTTTTATTTCAGAACTGAACCCGATGCGCTAAATATTCTGATGAAGAGGAACGTTGTTGATGATTTGATTTACCTACAACGCAATATGGCACTAGTTTGTTGTTCGAGCCACTAGATTTTTTCGTGCCACTACCTTTGGGCGCCATTTGTAACACCGCACAGTTCGGTTGACAAATTGCAACAGAACCGGAGGACACCACTTGGCTTTGGCCTGTTAATTTTTAATTCCAAATTTATTTGTGGGGTGGCAATGGTACCCGTGCACCATTTCACACTTCGACCAAAAAAAAACTTTGGCCCACTCAACAAAAAAAATTTGGAGCGCCACTGGAAAAAATTTACAAAATTTTAGTACCAAAAAAAATTAACAAAACAAAAAAAAACAAATTAAACAAAACCAAGTGAGTCTGGTTACTTCACGTTATTGCGGAGGAGACGCGATTTAGAAACTTCCAAGGTTTTCTATTATGCGGGCGCCAGGTCTTGAGTGATCCACAACCGCGGACCACCAACAGAGCAAGACCGAATTTCTAAAAACAAAACCTTGAAAATTTCAAGGACCGATTGGGATTTCCTCCTTTTTGCCAGCTTAGCTCGGTCTGTGGGGCGTGAGTCAACCAATCGATCCTACCTGCAAATCAAATCAACAACACATTGGGAAGGGAAACAGGGGAAATACGGCCTGATCTCATCAATCCATGGGTGGTGGTGTGGCTTTAGCCAGACATTTTAAAATAAATTTTCCAATAAACCAAAATTAAATAAATAAAAAATTATATTTGTGTTTCTAATTGTTTTCTTTTTTCAGTGGTTTCACCTGTGCCAGTTTATTATCAAAATTTATTTAAACAGTAAAAAAAATAATTGCAATCATTTAATTGATTACCAGGTTTTTTTTTTTCTTTTCTTTTTGGTGGGCAGCTAATGCTAGGTTTTTTTTTTCTTTTTATTAATTTAATTAATACCAAAAACCAACACGGTTCAGTCCTGACTAGTCTGGCGCAGCCGGCTAAAATGTAATGTTTATTTATTGTTTAAATTTTTATACTACCACCAAAAAAAAATTACTAAAAATAAAAAAAAACATTACTTAATTAAAAAAACCAAAATCATAAAAATAATTAATTACAAATCATAACAAAAAAAAACTACTCTACAAAATTTAATTATAAAAAAAATCATTCAACAAAATTAAATCAAATCAAACTACTCTACTAATAATTACAATAAAAGAAAACCAAAATCTGAACTGGAACAGCGCTTTTCGCCACTTTAATATTTTCATTAATTTAAGTTAATATTCTACACTAATAAAAATTTTTTTTTTTTTGTTGAATTTTCCTTTCTAAGAAAATTTCCTGCATCCGAATCTCCTGGTGTATCTCCGTTGGATCATCGCCTACCCCCTCAACTTCAAACATCGATCGACCAGTAGCTCGGTCGATCCGAATCTCGCTATCCAGTTTCACCAACTGGGAGGTTTTTGGTATTTTTTCCAATTGGAAATAATCACCACCAAATTTTTGTTCCGCGATTTGTGTGCAATTCCAATTCCAAACCACTTGTGGATGAGCAACAAAAAAAAACCACACCAATATTATTTTTTTTTTCTGGTTGGTGGACACACAATATATGGGGAACTTCTTTTTTTTTTTCCAATTTAATTACTTGGAAATGTTTAATTAAAAAAACAATGGCGTAAAAACCAAAAAAACAAAATCTCAAAAAATATTTTTTTTTTCAGACCAAACGTCTGTTCGCAACCTCTATATTTTTTTAACTGCTCGTTTTTCTTTTCTATTTCCGTCTTTTCCAAAAATCAAATCCGCCTCTCCGCCCGTTCCCAACCCATTCAAATTTTACGGCCTGCCCGGTGGAATTTTGTTGGTGCGTGTTCTCACCAACAGGTAGATTTACCGAATTTGTGGCGAAATACATTTCAAATGTCTATATGACATTTATAATTGGCATATAGACAAAAAAAAAATTAAAAAAATATTTCAGCCACCATGATGGCTTTTATAAAATAATATATTTATTGGACCAATTTTTTTTTTTTTTTTTAAGGCAGCGGACGGACATTTGAACAATAAGGTATTATTTTATATTTATTTATTTATAATTATTCTAAGTTTTAGGTGCTAACAAAATATAACAGGAGGAAAAAAAAATGTACCAACATAACCTGTTGGCTATGTTTAATTTTTATATATGGTTGTTTTTGGATAATCATATTGGAATTTATCCAATGTGATTTTTCCTTCAACCAATGTTCAGAGCCTGCAGGGCCACAAAGTCGATGTCTGCCGATTGAAATTTTTCACATTCATTCAACATTATTGATAATTGTGTTGTCATAAATTGAAACACTGATGCTGCGTGCTGCTGATTTATCCCTTTAACTACTTCATTATATAATTCGTTCATGTGGTTGTCCAAATATTGAAATTGCTCATTAATATGATCTGTATTTTTTTTAATAATGTTTGATGTAGAGTCAATAATTGAAGTTTGTTCTTTAAACATTTTTAGCAGATGTCCTTGATTTTGGTTGACTTGTTCTATTATTTTTTTCATTTCTTTTGCATAATCTTGATCTAGAATTCCAAATAACGCATTTGAAATTGATCCTATTATATCAAACGGTGATCGTTTTTTCCTACTATGTTCAATGTTATCATGCTGATTTTCAAATAATATTTTTTCATTTTCTTTTAGTGTCCGAATAGATTGCTGCAACTTTAATGTAATAGATTCGCAGTATTCCTTGTAGTTATTCATTGTAATACAGAGATTTTTCATATTTACTACATAATAATTAATTTTCTTTATTTCTTCATAATAAGAATCTAATTTATAATATACAATTAGATTCCATTCGTTTGTAATAATCATTGTATCTCCCAATTTATCAAATATTAATTCAGAATTTACCACTTTTTTATTTACTGAATTCGAAAAACATTTACTTCCTGACACTAGTATCAACATATAAAATAAAATCATAAATATTTTTGAATGATTTTTTAAAGTGGATCTGCCATTCTCTGACGTTGTAGCAATATTTATTTTAACGTTAACTGGATTATCCTTTTTCGGTACATAGTTATCATTATTTTCAATTTTTAATGGACATATTTTTGTAATAGGTCGTTTTAACAAATTATTTTTCTCAGTTTTTATTGTTACAACTCTTATCAATCCATCATTTCCTGGATGTAACTTAACTATTCTTCCCATTGCCCATTTCGAAGGTGGCATATTATCTTCTCTTATCAACACTATCTCTCCTTCTTTTACATTTGATTCTAGAGTTTTCCATTTTGATCGTTGTTGAAGACTCACCAAATATTCAGATGACCAGCTTTTCCAGAAATCGTGATGCATTTTTTGTATCAATTTCCATCTTTTCACATAATTAATCGATTCATCTTTTTTTAAATATTCTGGTGGTGCAACAATTGATTGTCCTATTAAAAAATGTCCTGGTGTTAAAACTGTACACTCTGTTGGTTCATTACTAATCATGCATAATGGTCTTGAATTTAAAGTTCCTTCTATTTGATATAAAAGTATTGACATTTTTTCAAATGTTAGAGTATTATCTCCTATTATTCTTTTTAAGTGATATTTTACTGACTTTACTCCTGCTTCCCATATTCCTCCGAAGTGAGGAGCTGCCGGGGGAATAAAATGCCATTGAGTCCCATATAATATAAAATAGTCTGATAAATTTTCATTTTGTTTTATAGCTGCTTTAAGCTCTTTATCTAATATTTTTTTAGCGCCGACAAAATTAGTACCATTGTCACTATACATATTTAAACATAAGCCTCTTCTTGCTGTAAACCTTTTATATGCTGCTAAAAACGCTTCTGAAGTCATGTCACTTACAGCTTCAATATGTAAAGCTTTCGTCGTTAAACATACAAAAATAGCTATATATCCTTTGTATGATTTATAACCACGTCCTTTTGTTGTCCTTATTTGTACAGGACCTGCATAATCTACTCCTGAATGTGTAAATGGTTTTGACGGTGTTACTCTTGATACAGGCAAATTTCCCATCAACTGTTGTATGTTATCTGTTCTATATCTAAGACATTTAATACATTTGTGTATATGAAATATCTTTAGCTCTTATAATCCAGAATTTTCTTCTAATATAAGCCAAAGTTAACTGATTACCACCATGAAGTGTTTTCATATGTGCATCTTCAATTAAAAGCGTTGTAAAATCACTATTCTTAGGTATTATAATCGGATGTTTCTCATTATATGATACTATCGCTTTTTGTATACGACCGCCTACTCTAAGAATTCCTTCGTCATCAATAAATGGATTTAAATTTATTATTTTACTTTTATTTTGTACTTTTCCAAACTTTTTTAAGCTACTTATATCCTCAGATAAGTACTTATTCTGCACTACTTTAATAATTTGATTTGTAGCAAACTGTAATTCTTTTGTGGTTAAATATTCAGTGTTTATTAAATTATTTTGATTACGGCTTTTTTCAATGAATCTGTTGCAAAAACTTAAAACTCGAATTAATTTTGACAATGATGAAAATTTCAGTATTAATTCAGATAATATTGTATTTTCAATTCCTGTTATTAGAACTGTAGTTGAATTTCTATTTTCTTCATTAGTATAAGGTATAATTTTGTGCCGATTTTGCTGCCACATTTCTTTTTCTGATAGAAGCCATTTACATCCTGTCCACCATAATTGATGATCTTTTAATTTTGATGGTGTAATTCCTCTTGAAGCTATATCTGCAGGATTTTCTGTCGATTTTATGTAATTCCATTTACTTGGAGAAATTATTGATTGAATTTCTGACACTCTATTGGCAACAAAAATTTTCCATTTTTTCGGGATTCCCTCTTATCCAAGCTAATGTAATCATAGAATCAGTCCACGCAAAAATTTCTATGTTTCGTATTTCTAATGATCTAATAGTTTGATCTAATAACTTGCTTAAGAGTACAGCTCCACAAAGTTCTAATCTTGGTAATGTATTTTTAATTTTTATTGGTGCAACTTTAGTTTTTGCTGTCAATAATGTTATAACCGGCTTTCCATCTGATGCTAATATTTTATTATTGTATTATTATTGGTGATAGC
This sequence comes from Rhamphomyia laevipes, assembly GCA_963920725.1. NCBI lineage: Eukaryota > Metazoa > Arthropoda > Insecta > Diptera > Empididae > Rhamphomyia > Rhamphomyia laevipes. The sequence continues at coordinate 81,054,688 of OY987255.1, read as the reverse complement.
CATCCTAATGGATCAAATAACCTAGCTATATCTGATAAAATTGTTCTTTTTGTTATTATTTTTTGCTTACAAATTTTAACTTTGAATTGGATTTCATCAAGTATTGGATTCCATTCTATTCCCAATGTTTTAATTAATTCTTTATCATTTATTTCTATGACATTATTAGCTTGCTGATTGTTCTGTCTCACATTCGCTATTAACTCTAGATTATTGCTAGACCATTTTCTTAGATTAAAACCCCCTGATTTTAGAACTTTTATTAGTTCTAGTTGAAGTTTTGTAGCTTCTTTAATAGTATTTGCTCCTGTTATAAGATCATCTACGTAAAAATCTCTTTTTATTACTTCACATGCCACTGGATAATTATGATTTTCATCGTCAGCTAATTGATTTAAAGTTCTTATAGCTAAATATGGTGCTGAAGCAGTGCCATATGTAACTGTATTCAACTTATATTCTTTTATGGCTTCGTTGCTATTAGACCTCCATAATATTTTTTGATAATTTTGATTATCTTCATGTATTTTTATTTGCCTGTACATTTTTTCAATGTCTGCGATCATAACAAATTGGTGTTTTCTCCATCTCAACAAAATACTAGATAGGTCTTGCTGAAGTTTTGGACCTATATACATTTTGTCATTTAAACTTATTCCATTTGATGTTTTTGAAGAAGCATCAAATACAACACGTAATTTAGTTGTTAATTTATCTTCTTTAATTACTGCGTGATGTGGAAGATAATAATTATCAGAGTCTATATTTGCTGAATTATTTGAGAGTACCATATGTCCTAGTGCCATATACTCTTCCATAAAATTTGTGTATTCTTCTTTTAATTTTACATCTTGTAAAAATCTTTTTTCTACCTGCATAAATCTTGCATATGCTTTTTTCTTCGATTCACCTAATTCTTTACAGCTTACTTTAAATGGATTTTTTACTGTATATGTACCATCATTATTTCTTGTATGAGTTTTTATATAATAACTTTCACATATTTTGTTATCTTCAGATAATACTTGAGGTGTATCTACTTCTTCTAACTCCCAAAATTTTCTTAATTGTTGATCAATATTATCATTGTATGCTATCATACAATTAACTTTTTTTGTATATCTTTTGGTTGTAATGCGTCCTGATAATATCCAACCAAATTGTGTTTCTTGTGCTAATAATCCGTCTTGTATTTTATTGTTATGTAATATAATATCTGCAAATATGTCAGCACCAATAATTATATCAACTGGACCTGGAACATTATATAACGGATCTGCCAACATAAAATTGTTCCAATCATTGTTATTGGTATTGAATTTTTCCTCTGGTAAAACTTTAGTTAATTTTGGTAACACTAAAGCTTCACATTGCATACTGAATGTTGCCGGAAATCTTGGTATAATTTCTAATGTTAGCTTTCCTCTTGAAGATCCAGCATTAGTATCTCCCATACCAGTTATACTAAGGTTGCTTTTTTCTCTTGGCAATCTTAGCAACTGAGCTGTTTTCTCACTAATTAATGTGCTTTGAGAACCTTGATCTATTAAACCTCTAATTAGTACAAAATCCCCGTTGTTATTTCTCGCTTTTATTAATACTGTTGCAAGAAGCGTGTTATAATTTGAGACTTCTTTTTGTCTATCAATTGTCATTGTATTGATAGAACTACTTTCTTTTCTATTTTTAAAATATTCATCGTTATGCAATAAAGTATGATGCGATTTATTGCATTTAAAACATTTTCTGCTACTAGTACATTTAATGTTCTTTTTATGATTTATACAATTATAGCATAAATTATTATTTTTTACGAAGTTTATTCTTTCTTCTATAGTTGTTTTATTGAATTTTTGACAACTGTGTAATAAATGTTTATTTTTACAAAATGGACAATTTAATATTTCATTTACTGGTCTTAATTGCCAATTTTGCTGTTTATTAAAATTTTGAAAATTTACATCATTGAAAGATGAATTTCTCTTTCTATTTTCATCGATATTTTCTAATGATTGGAATCTTTGTTCCAAGAAAGACATAAAATCAGTAAGATTTTGAATTTCTTTTGGATTTTTAATCGATTGTTCGTATAATTTAATCGATTCTTTATCTAATTTTTTTACTAGAATGTGAGTCAACAGTGGACTCCAGCTATCTACATCTACCTGTAGATTTTTAATTGCATGTAATGACTCTGTTGTAATATCAAATAGTTGTTTGAGAGCTACAGCATTCTCATTATGTATGTTTTGTTGATTTAACAAAACCTCAACATAATTTGAAAAGAGGTTACGAATGTTATCATACCTTTTCGCTAAAGTGTCCCATGCTGCATCATAATTTACTTCTGATATCCCAAGATGTTGAATAATTTTTAAAGCTTCTCCTTTCAAATGAGTTTTTAGATATTGCATTTTTTCTGCTTTACTTAATCTTGTATTATTGTGAATAACTTGATTAAAAATATCATAAAATGCTATCCACTCTGATAAATCACCAGAAAACATTGGCAATTTTATCCTGGATACTAAAAGTTCATTATCGCTTCTCCCCATTTGTTGGGGTGTTAACACTACTGCTTCTAATTTTTCAGATATCATTATCATTATTTCATTATATCTAGCATCTAGTTGTTCGTATTGATTTTTATAATCGTCTTCGAGTTCGAATGTATTCATTACTATTTGTTCATGAATACTTTCAACATCTTTCCATTTTTCTATAAGCATATTTCTTTTAAGTTTAAGAAATCCAGGAGTATGATGTTGTTTATTTTCTATTTCTTGTAATAATTTATCACACAAAATAAGACGAAAATTCGCTCTTTTATAAACGTCATTGACAGGACTTCTTTTTGAATTTGTTGATGTTATTTGTACTGCAGTTGATGCACTTTCTAAATTAGATACTTCAGCTACTTTTTTGGGAATTGTTCCCGTTATTTTCGTATTTAAATCACCTTCTTCGTTGAGAAATTTTATATTTGTGAATAAAAATTTTTTGTGAAATATTCGTGAGATTCCAATCCTAACTTCAGAATTTTATCATTTTTTTTATCAAAAATGTCCCACGTTTTTTCCAATTCATCTAAGCTATGTTGTACCATAGACTTAGTCTTCCTTAAATTTATGTCTCTTAATTTTACAAAAAGATCATATATACTTTTTCATAAGGTATATTGCTCGCTGCATAGCTGCTGCATAACATCCAGTGCTGTCGTCATCTTGAAATGTTAAACTTCTTTGTTGTGCTGCTATGACTTACTTATATATATATTATTTTTTTATATATATTATTTTTTGTTTAGAAAAGAAAATATGTTAACCTTAAGCGTCACGCTTTTTTAAGGCTTTTCTATTCTAATTTTGTTAATTTTATTAAAACCCCTTTCTATTTATGAAGGGAAATGTTTCAATAAAATTTTCTTTCTTTTGTTCGAAGGACCAAATGTTCACACTTAGTTTTGTGTGGTTTGAAAGAATTTCTTTTAAATTCTTTATGTTTCTCCTAGAAGTAGAATATCTAGCAGATTTGTTACTGAATATTTTATAAAAAAGGAAACAAAGAATCTTTTGAGAATTAAATCAGATTACTGTGGGTCAGGTCTGACTATTCAGGAAAACAATGTTTCTATTTTGATGGTTTATAAAAAACTGCTTTATTTTTGAAATGTAATGTGCTTATATACTATAGGTTTACAATAATAAAATCTTAACATGATATTCCTTAACATTAACTATTTGTTAAAATTACTTTAAATTTGATCGTAATAAAAAAGAGGTATGATGATAAATACCCTTAAAATTGTACATTAAACATCTGAACATAAAAATATCTAGGCATAATTAAGCTGTAATAAAATTATACCTATTCTAATTTAGAAATTGTAAACTAAATTATTAAAACTAAAGGCTTAGCGTTCCTTTGATCTAAATTTAATATTATTTATATGTTAAAAAATTATTTTATTATGTTCAATTATGAACAGTAACTGATTCGAAAGTTAAATTTTTTGACCCAGATTTGTTTTGTTACCGATATAATCTTGTAAGGTTGAGTCTGATTTTTGTTCTGCTATGAAATTACTTTCGTCTAGTGTTAAATTAACTTACTCGTTTTCCACAGTACGTGATAAATAATCTGCAAGAACATTACTACTACCACTAACATGTCGAATGTCGCTAGAGAATTGTGCTATAGTATAGAAAGAGCTTTGCATTATAATATAATATATGTTGTGAAAAATAATTACACAATCAATAGAACGGAACAGAAGTTCTTAAATTAATTTAAATTATTAAAAATGCTAAGTAGTATATGGGACACTTGAGCCTGGGAGCCAAATTGCGTGGGTGTGATTTTTAATGGGTGTTGTTAATGGGGTAATTAATGGGGTGTTGTTCATGGGGTAGCGAGTGGCGCCTGCGCCTTCCATGGTTGATTGGTTTTGGGTATATGCTTTTACGGTCCACTGGTTTTCATGGTTGATTGGTTTTGGGTATATGCTTTTTCCGGTCACTGGTTTTAGGGTTTTCATGGTTGAGTGGGTATTGTGTATATGCAGTTTCTGGTTGAATGATTTTGGTTTCTTTTTTGGTGATTTTTGTATGGACTTGAAATTTGTTTTTTCAACAGAAAATATGTACTTTTGGGATTTGAACAGGGGTACGTGATGCTTTATAAGTCAGCGCACTAACCGTTGAGCTACCGACTTGTTAAAAAATTTGCATCTTTTTGCTTATATGAGCGTGATGTTTAAGAAAAGAAAATATGTTTTAAAAACTTTTTGGTTCCAACTGGATTTGAAACGTCAATATTTTTGTTAGTTATAAAGAATTTTTACGGTTTTAATAGGTACATATATATGGCTGTCTGGTCACAGTGCATATCAAAATTTGGTCAAGCATAAAGGTCGCTATATGGAACGTCGAGAAAAATCTCTTTTTTAAAAAAGTGATAACAACATTTTTCATATTATTTGTTTTTTGAGAAAGATTTTACAAATTATTACTAATATACGCGCATAGTAAATTTTAAATATTACGAGTAGTACTACGAGTAGTAATACTATGAAGTCTGGTGATGGGTTAGATGGTCGAAAAAAAAAGTTCGCTCAAATTTTTTTTCTAGGCGTTTCCGAGGTCGAGGAGTCCGAAAATGCAAAAAAAAGTGTCCGGGGGACGCGTACACGTACGCTTTTTATGTGCGCAGCAACATCTCCTAGAACTGATCGTCCGATTTTAATGAAATTTGGCACACAAGCTCTAACAGACTTCATCCCGGTGCCTTTACAAGATGACATCGATCCTTTCAGTGGGACCATGTTAGATATCCCCATTTATGTGGGAACCTATGTGTTTTTGTTCTAAAATGTAAAATAAAAATTCATGTCTCAGATTTGGATGAAATTTAAAACATAGGTTGATATCATGATTGTCCCCAAGCCTACCTAGATACAGGTCTGTAACTTCAGGGGGTCCATGGTGAAATGTCCGGTTAAAATTTCGTATGCTCTAGAGTCTAGACTAGAGCATATAGAAATTATTATCTAATTAGTATAAATTTTAGTACATATGATAATTTCCGTATGTACTTCGTGTCTGTAAAATTTAAAGTCGATACTTCAGTGGGTCCATGTAAAAATCCGTAATTAATTTTCGTAAGTTCAACTCTCTATATCTACAGTAACTTTCACCCAATTTCAATGACACAGTTTCATTTAGTTATTTAGTTGATACTCCAAAAATTTGTAGTTGGTAGGTATAGTACGTTCATGGGAAACTAATACATGGTCAACTTAGTTTCCGAAGAATATTTACTTTATGTTCTACAGCGTGTAATTATTATCCGATTTCAATAAAATTTGATACACAGGTTGAGTTCGTAATTATGCATAGGTTGACCAAATTACAGGTTAGTAGGATTAGGAGGTCTATGTTAAATTTCCGATTTAATTTTTAATTTTTTTTTTCATATGTTGTACAGCATATAGTAATTGTTAACCGATTTCATATTTCATATATAGGCTAATTTGGTGATCTAGTTGGCTCTTCTGAAATTTGGAGAATTTCAGGGGGTTCCTGGAAAACAGTTTTAGTTTCCGAATTTTATATAATTACGTGTTTTATAGCATGTAATTATTATCTGATTTTAATAAAATTTGGTACAAAGGTAGACCTTCTGATTATGCATATGTTGGCCATGATAGAAGTTAATACCTTCAGGGGGTTCATACTAAAATTTCCGATTAAATTTTCGTATGCTGTAGGTAGAGCATATGGTATTTATTATCTGATTTGAATGAAATTTGACACACATAGTAGCTTCCTTATTTACTTAGTGTCTGCAAAGTTTAAGGTTGGTAATCCAGTGGGTTCATGTTAAAATGTCCAATTATATTTCATAAGTTCAATACACTACCAGTGATGACAAATCGACGGCACGCGTGCCAAACTTGGCACGCTACATAATTTTTGCTCGAGTTTGATATTGAATTTTATCTGTTAAACTTTTAGTTAAAGTGTGACGAGTTTTCTTATTTATTTTAGCATCATTTAATATTTGTCTTTAAAATATATATTTTTCAAATGCTGAAAAATATATTGAATAATAGTTTTCATTTTACTTTGAAAGTCAGTTAGCGTTGAAGCATGCACATGCAGGGATCAAAAAATATTAAATAAAGAGCCTATACAAGAGGTGTTCAGTCTTCTTGGACAGAATTATACGATTGTATTTTAAAATCATTTTTAAAAATAATGTTTTCGCAAATTAGTTTTTTTTTTTTCAAATGATATGTTTTGAAGAATTATTTTAAATTATTTTCAAATTCAATACTTTTGCTTATCTATTATTATTCACTTTTTTATAATAAGCTTATATTGCATAAATAATAATAAATAGTTTTGTTTTTATTAATTTTATAAATAGTTTTGTTTTTGTTATGGTTTTATGACTTTTTTTTTTTATTATTATAATTTCTATACCTTTTTCTAGTTTTCAAATTGAGGCACACTAAAATATTTATATTTGAAATTTGTATAATTTTGGCACGCGAAACATTTTGGATTTGCCATCACTGTTCTAGACTCAACATTAAAATTATATGAATTTTTGTGAACTGAATCATTAGCTTCGTCTTTATCTTCCGTATCATAACTAATTGAATTTACCATGGAATCAGCTTAAAGTATATTTTATACTATTTAAAGCATATTTATATATGTACCTACTTATTCACAAATATGTTAAAATATTACCAAAAAAAATTTAAAATTAGCTATACCTATAAAAATAATTTTCAGTAATTTTTCGATATTTTCACATTCACAAAATAATTTAAATTTCACAAAAAAATCATAAAACTATAGTTTTTTAATTCAAATATCAAAAATGATTTGCAATGCAGTGGAGGTCAAAGTGCAAAACTTATTTTGCTGTTTTTTCTAAATTCTTATAAATTTCTCAGACTTCATTTCTCTCTCTTGCAAAAACAAAAATCATTTATATGAAATGAAAACAATTTGTATTGAACTATAGGTAGGTAGAGTATTTTTACTATACATACATAAATGGAGCTGCGCTAAGCCGATAATTTTTTATTTGAAAAATATCAGTGTCGAGAGAAATGGTATTCAAATATAATCGTCTGTATAGTTTATTAGTTTGTGATAATATGCAACGTGTGATAACGATACCACCAGAAGTTTTTTTAAAATTTAAAAAAATATTGAATGATTAAAACAGCCTAAACATTTTAAATCAGAATATGGAAAACTCTTACACAATAAGGCTTTAAAGCCTATACAGAAATGGTACATGTTAAGACAAAACTTAATAAAATATAATAATTTAAAAAAAACAGCTTTACAGCTACCTACTGACCATGTAAAATTAAAGAATACTACTTCAGGTAAAAATGTCAAATCCCAAACTAAATTTAAAATATTAGAAAACAAAGAAACTCAATACGAATCTGAAATACAACAACAACAACAAAGGGATCTTAACAATATTAAACAGCGGAGTTTAGCTGATGATGATGTTTTTTACTTTGACACTGTAAAAGAACAACAACGCCAACCACAACCACAAGTACAATTTGAATATGGTGATGTAGATATGGAATTTGGAATGGATGTTGATGATGCAGCTGACCTTGCTTTTACACATGCATTACCCAATGAGCGTTTAAGCAGAAGATTATCTTCAACACCAAATGTGAGAATGTATGACACAAATACACATGATGTTATTACAGTCGCACTACCTGATCAATCACTTCAAAAATCGTCTATAAATACACGGCAACGTTTGCATATAACAGGTTAAGTTTTAAGACCCAGCATTCTGTCAAAGTATCCTAATGAGAGAAATACAAGTAAACGGAAACAGTCACCAATGCACAAATCACCACCCAAACAATATAAGACGTTTATGACACCACCTCATTGGACTTCATCAAAGACGCTCTAATATCAAGATGGACAGTAATATATTTTTACATTATTTTTCACTAAAAACTGCCGATGAGCTTTAGCCAAATAAACAGCTTTGTAATAAATATGGTTTGAGAAGAATAATTATTATATATATGGTTTTGATATTAGATAATTCGAAGTGCTTTTTAACACAAAATATTTTTTATTCTCGGTTTTTAGAAAATAAATGAAGGATGATAGTAAGGGATAAAAAACATGTTGAGAAAGAGGAAAGAAATATAAAATATATTTTAAAATATATTTTATACCTATATTGTTTCTTCTTGCATTTTTTGTTTTGTTTTTTTTTTTTCACAAGAAATTTTCAAGGCCAAATTTTTCAATTTATTTTTGAAAAATTTAATTTTCATATTTTAGAATTTCAAGTTTTTATGGAATCAATTAGGCGTGATTTGTGACGGACTTAAAAAAAATCGACTAAAAAAAATCGACTTCGATTGTTGAGGTCGGCACTCTATGTGACTACATAGGACCCTGAAATTGTATGGGATTTCTTAGGTGGAGAGGGTAAGGTCTGAAAAATCTGAAAAATTTATTAACTTTGGTAATATAAAACAAACATATCTGATATATTTTATATGAAAAACTGAAAATGCCATCACTATTTATGTATGTAAATATTATGTAAAATATTACTAACTAACTACGAGTTATCTGGCAAGGTACCCCTAATTAGCAGCTTGAATGAAATATGAAATAAATATAAAAAATTATTTCGTGCTATACAACAAATAAAATTTTACAATACGTACATACAAATTCTATAATTTTATATTAACTTATATATATTAGGGGTACCTTGGCAGTTAACTCGTAGTTACTTAGTAATATTTTACATAATATTACATAATATATTCAACTAATATATCCCACCATTAGCTGTATAAATAAATATTAATCATATTAGATAAAATCGCATTTACTTTATTCCCACACAAAATGTGGGAAACAAAATATAATTTTGTTAATAACATATTACTTTAAATTTGTTATTTAAATTTTAATAAATTGTAATATGAATATTTTTGTCAAATTCTAATAAATTTTAATAAGTTGTAATATGAATATTTTGGTTAAATTCTATTTGTTGTTTTTGTTAAATTCTAAGGATTTAAAATTATGTAAGAAAATAAAAATGCAAGCAAACAAATAAGTACAAACGATCTTATTTGTTCAGCATTGAAATTCCTAAGCAACGTGATTAGTAGCTTTCATAATTAGTAAAATAAATTTTATAAGTCAGTCTTACTCTGGTTTTGAAATCATCCAGTTCAACTAAAAATTAATAATTCAAATAAATATTATAATATAAATATATCTTGTGTAAGATTAATTTGTGTACTAAAAATTCATATAATTATTATTAGTGGAATAAAAAGTTAATGTTTAGAAAAATCGGTGTTTTAATTATTTTAAATAATATATTTTTTTATTGAAGAAAAACTCTAAAAATATAATTGGCGCAGTCGGTAGGATACCGGGTTTGTGGTAATAAAATAAAAATAACATAATAAAAGATAGCTAGTTATCAATTTGAACGTAACAAGCCACTTTATTTCAACTGTTGTGGTGAAGCTGCCATAACCGTTCAAAAACAAACTATATAAAATTATATTATTAATAAATAATAATTAATAATAAATAAACAGTTAAAGTTATAAAAAGTTTTTACCACAAATACATTTTTTTTAAAGAGTGACAACCGGTATCAAAGAACAAAATATTAAAATATAAAAAATATAAAACTTATCCGAATTAAATAAAACTAAACAAATTTTTCTTTTTATAAATTTACAATTTATAATAAATTTGTATAATAATAATAAATTTATTTATCTGAAAAAAAAATATTGATAAGTATAATCAATTTACAAAATGGGAAATACTATATCGTATCAAGATTTAATTAAAAAAGCTCGCGCAACACCAATATTTGATGGTCGCGATGCTTACTCTCTAAAATCATTCATCAACGACGTAGAAACGTTAATTTCAATGGTCAGTGAAGAAACCGGCAAAACATATTTGTATAGAATATTATTATCAAAAATCCAAGGTCCTGCAGCAGGTTCGATCCGCAGAATTCAAGACAGCAACTGGGTTAAAATAAAAAAACAACTCAAATTATCTTTCGGAATCACCACAAGTTATCTTCACCTGAAAGAAGAAGCAGACCAAGTCAACTCTAAAAACGTAAGTCATTTGTATCAATCTTTAATTAAAATATTAGATAAATTAAATTTAAAATTTGAACTGGATGAAGAACAGCCTACTGAATTTAACACTATAAATAACGAACTATCTATTTTAAAAATTTTTTTAACCAAATTAAACAGAGTAGACTCAAAAAATATAAAATCACTAGAAGAAGCTTATCAACTGGAATTTCCTCTCATGATTCTAGAAACCAAAATCCAACTTTTCCTGAAAATAAAATAAAATCATATAATAATCAAAATAAAAATTTTCACAATAATTCTTTTAAAAAAATTTTCCTAGAAATCAAAATAATTTTAATAAAAATAATTACAATTATTATCAAAATCAAAATTCCGGAAACTTTCCAAATAAAAATTTCTCTAGTAATAGTTATAACAATAATCAATATGGAAATCAAAATCCCAGAAATTTCCGAAATGGAAATTCATCTGGCAATTTTAATAATGGTAATCGTGATAACTTTAACCATCCTTTACCGATGGACGTCGATCATAATTCAGAAATCGCGAAAAAATTTCGGCTGGATCCACAAGTCCGGCATTACCCGTAGTAACTCTTACGATAGAAAACAAAAACTGAACTGTTTGATTGATACTGGTTCAGCAACTTCAATAATAAATCATAATATCTTTCCAAATAATAAATATATTAAACTTAATAGACCAATCGAATTAAGAACCATTTCTGGTAACCAAATCATAAATGAAGAAATAATTACTAAATTACCTAACGAATTTAATGAAAAATCTACGATGTCTTGGAAAGTTCTACAATTAAAAAATTAAAAATTCGATGCCATAATAGGTCAAAATATTTTAAAACCAATTGGTGCTATTATTGACTTACTCAATAATCATATTGAGGTGAATTTTTGTAAAATTAAATTGAATGATAGTTGTCCATTCTCTGAAATATACCAATTGCATAAATTAGAAATTAATAATAATGATATTTTTGAAAAACTTAGGAGTGATAAAATGAATCCTGAACAAATTTTCCAATTACGAAAAAATTTATCAAAAAATAATGACTATTTTATAAAGAAGGTGACGCCCTTACTTCTATGAAAGGAATAACGCATCAAATAATAACTAAATCTAGCCAACCAATATATAATAAAATTAATCGCTTCCCTCGAATTCACGAAGAGGAAGTTGAAAAGCAGATGAATGAAATGTTCGAGCAAAACATAATCCAACATTCCAATAGTCCTTATAATAGCTGAGTTTTGGTAGTTCCCAAACAACTGGATTATTCTGGCAAACAAAAGTGGCGAATAGTGATAGACTAAATGAGATCACTGTCAACGATGAATTTCCGATCTCTAATATCGAATCGCTGTTCGACAAATTGGGAAAAGCTCAATATTTTTCCACTCTTGACCTGGCTAAAGGTTTTCACCAGATATTGGTCGACGAGAAAAATAGATCAAAAACAGCCTTTTCTACTTCGCAAGAACATTTTGAGTTCATTCGAATGCCTTTCGGCTTAAAAAACGCGACTTTTCAGCGTGTTATGAATTACGTCCTCCGGGATTTGATAGGCAAAATTTGTGTCGTCTATCTTGATGACATATTAATATTCTCTACATCTATTAAAGAATATAGCGAGTCTATTAAAAGAGTTTTTGCGAACTTAAGAGAATTTGACCTAAAAATACAAATAAATAAATGTAATTTTTTGCTACCGAAACAGAATATTCTAACACCTAATGGTATAAAACCAAACGAAAAAAAAAATTGAAGTTATTCAGAAAATAAATCTACCTAAAACGTCGAAACAAATTAAAAGCTTTCTCGGTATAACGGGCTATTACCGTAAATTTATTAAATATTACGCTAGAGGCTAGAGTTACCCAGCCTATGACGCTATACCTGAAAAAAGATAAAAATTAAATGTAAATGATCCTGTTGAAAAAAGAAATTAAACGCAAGCGAAACAAATTTAATATTCGGTATAAGTTTTATTTATAATTATATTTTAAGAACAAGAGTTTTCTTTAAAAAGCGTATTTAAAGTGAGCTAGTACGATTACAACTGAAACTAATTATGTCAAAAATATTTGACTAAAACTATTTGTCATTTTTCTTAACACTCCCACTTTTAGTCAAATATCTAATATTACAAATGATATATTATATTACAAAAATTTATTGTTTTTGGTATCTTCAAAAAATTCATAATTGTACGTTAATCTAAGTATTTCTTTAATTCAATTTACATTTACGAATTTAAAAATTAATTTAATAAATTTTATCATTTTGATCTATGTAACATTTCTTTTATTTTGATTACCAAAAAAAACTTTACTTTTATAGGTTTAAATATTCATAACTACAATATACTGTATACCCTTTTTGATTTCATTTTAATATAATTTTACTTATTAACATCTCTTTCATTTTTGATCTAAGAACACTTAATTTAGATTTAATCATTTGATTTACCAAAAAAATTCATTTGATAAAAAAAAAACATTTTGATTTACAAATAAACATTTTTGATTTGATACAAGATTATCAATTATTTTACTTTAATTCAATGTTCATTTGATTTAATTCATTTGATTTTAAAAAAAATTTGATTTACAAATAAACAAATTCATTTGATTTAAAAAAAAACATTTTGATTTACAAATAAACATTTTTAATTTGATACAAGATTATCAATTATTTTACTTTAATTCAATGTTTTTTTGTTTAAATTTACATTTTCAAAATAAAAAATTTAATGATGCGAGATACAAATATTAATTTAATTTAGATAAATTTTGTTATATTCATTAAATTACGTAAGCATTCAAATTTTTGTTTTGGTAATGCTTTTGTGAAAATATCACCAATTTGATGATCTGTTGATATATACTTTAAATCAAAAACTTCTTCTTGAAATTTTTCTCGGATGAAATGATATCTGATATCAATGTGTTTGGTTCGTTTATGGAATTCTGGGTTTTTCACAAGTTTTATAGCACTCTGGCAATCCATGTAGAAAATTGGTTTATCTATATCATTTGATAGAAGTTCCATAATTAACCTTTTTAACCAGATTAATTCTTTTATAGCACTTGATGCCGCTATATATTCTGATTCAGTGGTTGATAATGAAACTGATTTTTGTTTTTCTGAGCACCAACTCAAAATACCATTACCTAGCAAAAACAGAAAACCAGTTGTGGAACGCCTTGTATCCGCATCTCCAGCAAAATCAGCATCACTGTAACCATAAAATTTTAAATTAATATTTTTATAAAGTATACCATATTCAATTGTTCCTTTGATGTATTTGAGAATTCTTTTAACAGCATTTACATGCATCTCTGAAGGATTTTCCATAAAACGACTGGCATTATTAAGTGCAAAACATATATGCGGCCTAGTAGCTACAGCTAGATACATTAAGCACCCAATTGCTTCTCGATATGGAAAACTAACTTTAATTGAATCATCTGATTTCGTCAAAACTTGATTCGGATCAGCTGGTGTTGACACTGGATTAGAATCTAACATTCTGAATCTTTTCAAAACATCTATCATATAAGATGTTTGATGTACAAAAATTTCACCATTTTTACCACGTACAATTTGAAGTCCAAGAAAACGTTCTGCTTCAAACACTTTAATTTCAAATTCAATTCTGAGATAATTTAGTAATTCATTCATCGTGTCTTCTTCACTTGATGCGATGAAACCATCATCAACATAAATTGCTAATATTATTTTCTTAGAATTCGTTTTATGTATAAATACACACGGATCTGATTCACATATGTCAAAATCAAAAGTTGTCAAAAAATCTGTAAATTTTTTATTCCAGCAACGCGAAGCTTGTTTGAGACCATACAGACTTTGCATCAGTTTACATACTTTGCCACTACCACCATCAAAACCTATAGGCTGATGCATGTAGATTTCTTCCTTTAAATTACCATACAGAAAAGCAGTTTTTATATCAAATTGTCTCAACTTTAATTTTTCAGCTGCTGCTATTGCCAATATAGTTCTAATTGATGAGAATTTAGCGACTGGGCTAAATGTTTCCAGGTAATCCACACCATATTCTTGAGTAAAACCTTTAATTACGAGTCGAGCTTTAAATCTATCAATAGTACCATCTGATTTTCTCTTTATTTTATATACCCAACGATTATCAATTATTTTTCTATCATTTTTCAATTCTACCAAAATCCATACTTTGTTATGTATGAGAGAATCATATTCATCGTTCATTGCTTGTAACCAATTGGATTTTTCTTTTGATCGAATTGCTTCCTCACATCTTGCTAAAAAAGCTACATGTTCAACTAGACAAGAATTTGATGAAGTACTTTTAGAACGCAAACGTTTGTCTATAATGTTCTCATTGGATATTTTAAATTTTTCCGCAAAATCACGCTTTTTCTTGCTGATTGGTTTTTTATTTTTAGAATTTTCTATGTTTGATTCAACATTTTCAATTGAAATTTGATCTATGCATTCATCAGAAATTTCAGACAGTTTATTATCAGCTTCAATACATCTTTCTTTTTCAGTATAAATATTCAGTATTATTTCATCTTTTAATTTTGATTTTTCATCAAATATTACATCTCTTGAAATTTCTATTTTATAAGTATCTGTATCATATACTCTATAAGCTTTCGAATTTTCTTCATATCCAACAAACAAACATTTTTTTGCTTTACGATCAAATTTCTTTCTTTTTTCTTTTGGTACATGAGTGTAGCAAATGGTACCAAATATTTTGAAGTCTAATGTTATAGCTGGATTTCCTGTCCACATTTCGAATGGAGTCTTTTGATTCGATGAATTCAAACTGGTCCTATTTATTATATATACGCCAGTATTGACAGCCTCTGCCCAGAGTTTCAGACTTAAATTTTTTGAGTGCAGCATAGTGCGAGCAGCTTCAACAATTGTTCTGTTGTCTCTTTCTACACGACCATTTTGTTCTGGTGTAAACGGAATTGTTTTTTGATGAATTGTGCCAAAATTCTTTAATAAGTTGTAGACGTCAGTGTTACAAAATTCGGTACCATTATCAGATCGGAATTTTTTGATTCTGATATTGTACACATTTTTAACCATGTTAATGAAATCTTCTAGACATCTTTTTACTTCAAATTTATTTTTAATGAAAAATACAACACGAAAGTTAGAATAATCATCTTTTAATAATAAAAAATACCTTGATCCACCAACTGACATTTCATGCATTGGACCACATAAACCCATATGAATCAGTTCACCACAACTATTTGCACGACTGTTACTATGATGAAAACTGGATCTGTGATGTTTTCCAAAAATTAACGCCTCGCATTTATAGTTTTTTGAATCATCTAGAAAAGCAATATTTTTATGAATTAAAAACTTTTTAACTTGATTTATATTTTGATGGCATAAACGCTCATGCCACAAAATCAAACTGTCATTTTTAACTGCCAAATTTAATTCAGCTAATTCTTTTTTATCAGGAACAACAATCTTGAACAGCATTTTAAACAATTTATTGTGGCGAACTCCCACTGCTACAATATTTTCATCTTTTGACAATTCACATTTTTTATTATCTGATGACAGCTTGAAGCCTTTATCTAGAGCACGTCCAGACGAGAAAAGATTTGCATTGACATCTGGTACATATAACACATCAGCTAGATGTTTTTCTACCCACTTTTCATTATTAAATGCTAGAATATCTATTCTGCCCTTTCCATAAGCCACAATCAAATCACCATTACCAACACGTACATTAGTTGGATTATCAAATTTTTTATATTCAGAAAACCAATTAAAATTTGGTCATATGGTCACTCGCTCCTTAATCCAAAAACCAGCATTCTTTTTCTTCTTTAGCGATTAAGCTGCTATTGCACATAAATGCATCACTAACATTTTTCTTTTTAATATTTTTTAACTTTGGACAATCTTGTTTCCAATGACCTTTTTCATTACAATGAAAACATTTACCAACTTTTGGTTTAGATATCAATTTGTTGTTAAAATTTTGTCTATAATTTCTCATTACCCCTCTTTTAACTATTAGTGCATCACCACCAGTATTCACCATACTGATTTCATCTTGTGACATAAGCCGGCTTTCTTCAATCATAAGCCGCGACCGCAAATTTTCTAAAGTCCGGCTTGATTCCGCCGTCGATTCCCATGCACTATGAAAATGATTAAAATGAGGTGGTAGTGTCATTAAGATTTTGGTGATTAACATCGATACCGATATGACTTCATCTAGATCATTTAATTGTTGCACTATTTCCTCAAGTTTTGAAATGTGGCTGGCAATATTGTCATGTGGATCCTTTGTGAAACTGTAAAATAGTTGTTGTAATAAATGTACTGCTGTATTTGATTTTTGTTCAAAAACTGTATGTAATTTGTTCCACATTTCACAAGCTGTTTTACAGTTAAGTATATACAACATCACAGGTTGTCCCAAAGAGGTTGCTATTATTTTTTGTGCCTTTACATCCTTCTTATGCCATATTGAATATAATTCAGCGTACATAGCATTTGATGTTTCTGGTTTTTCCAGCTCACCACAAACTACATCAAAAATCTCACTGGCATTTAATAAAATTCTCACCTGGAATTTCCATGATAGCCACTGTGAAACGCCTTCTAGTTTATTTATTTTTACCAGATCACTGTCCATGCTAATTTTTTTTAAAAAAATATGGACCAATGGTAAAAACAAACTTCCTCAAAAAAAACTGTACGTATATAAACGTATATGTATATATTTTTTTTATATAAAACACGTTTTTTTTAAAATATCTTTATATATAATATCTATTATATTATATAGAAACAGTTGTAGTTATATACCCTCCTATAGTAACCTTTTGTTTATAACTATGTACAGTTATTATATTTAAAAAAAATCGAACGATTTGTTACTATAATTGATTGTTCGTATATAACTTCTAAACTCAGATCACGTTCTTTATATAATAAAAAAAAAATGTTTATCTTAATTTATTTTATATAGACCGAAAAAAAATTGGTTATTTGCCTGGGCCCATAACCTGTTGAAAAAAGAAATTAAACGCAAGCGAAACAAATTTAATATTCGGTATAAGTTTTTATTTATAATTATATTTTAAGAACAAGAGTTTTCTTTAAAAAGCGTGTTTAAAGTGAGCTAGTACGATTACAACTGAAACTAATTATGTCAAAAATATTTGACTAAAACTATTTGTCATTTTTCTCAACAGATCCACTTTATAAGGAATCCTTCGAAAAATTAAAAAGTTTAATTACTTCACATCCAATATTAATATATCCAAATTTCAAGAAAAAATTTGAAATAACTACGGATGCGTCTAATTTTGCAATTGGTGCAGTTCTTGCACAAGACGGTCATCCAATCTGCTACGCAAGCAGAACGTTGAATGAACATGAACGTAATTATTCAACTATAGAAAAAGAACTTTTGGCCATTGTTTGGGCCACAAAATATTTTCGGCCATATTTATATGGTTCCAAATTTTTAATTAAAACGGATCATCGTCCACTAGTTTGGTTGCATTCACTAAAAGAACTAAACTCTAAGTTACAGAGATGAGGTATAAAATTAAATGAGTACGAATTCGATATAGAATACGTCAAAGGTAAAGAGAATAACGTTGCAGACTTTTTAAGTCGACTAAATTCCGAACAAAACGAAATTAATGCTTTAGAAAATAATGACAATAATTCTGATAAAGCTACCATTCATAGTGGGTTCGAAAATCAAAACGATCGCATTCCAATTTCAGAATCTATTGTCAATAAATATTTCACTCAGTTATATTTAGTTAAAACAAAATAAAAAGAATTCGATATAAATTATACAAAGTTTAGGAAAATTTATATATCTGAAAACGAACTTCATGAGGAAAATTACCTCAATGATATTTTAAGAAGATATATAAGAAAAGGGATTACCGCTATATATTCTGAGTTAGATGATCATAAATTCAATATATTACAAATAAAACTTTTAGCATTATTTTCTAACGATAGAAAAATAAAATTTATCAAATGTACCAAAACAGCTCTAGATATTGTAGAAAATTACGCTCAAGCTAAAGATACATATTTCTTTCCAAAATTTAAAGAATTATTTCACAAATATATAAATAATTGCCGAATCTGCAATCTCTCCAAATATGATCGTAACCCCATCAAATATAAATTTGAAATTTCAGAAAATCCAAATTGTCCTAATGATATTGTTCACGATGATACATTTTTCTGTTTTAAAAATGTTTTTCTTACCACTATCGACAAATTTACAAAACACTTAATGGTACAGAAATTAAATGATAGAAACGCGATCACTATTATTGAAGGATTAAAACAAAGATTTTCTATTTTTGGAAAACCTAGAAAAATGATTTTCGATAACCAATTTAATAATCTTAATATACAAGATTTTTTGAGAGAAGAAGTTATAAAAGTACATTTTACTTCGCCTAGGAGCCATACGGGGAATGACATAATCGAACGCGTCCATGGTACCCTCAATGAACAATTAAGAATGTTAGATGCTCAGAATTCAAAACTAACTCCTTTAGATAAAATGCTTTTTGCTGCCACAAATTACAATAATTCGATCCATACAGTTACTGAAACTAAACCGATCGATTTTATCCTAAATAAAGTCCCTGATTTAGAAAAAATTAAAAACAAATTAGAAACAAAGAAATTAAATCAAATTAATAAATTAAATAAAAATCGGAAGAAATTCGAACCTGAAATTAAAGATGAAATAGTTGTAGAAAATCCCGAAGCAGGGAGATATAAACATAAAAAGAAATGCGTCCAAATAAAAGTTAAAACCTCTGAAAATAAAATTAAAGATAGGTTAAATAGAAATATACATCCTAGTAGAACTAAAAGAAATTTTAAATTCTCTTAAGGTAACTTCGCTATTCGGAATGAAGGCAACACGCAACAGCCGGATCCAAGGTCGACAGAATCTCAGCTTCGTAAAATATTATACTTAAGATTATTTGACTTCAAAGTCCGTCATAAAACACTCCTAATTGATTCCATAAAAACTTGAAATTCTAAAATATGAAAATTAAATTTTCCAAAAATAAATTGAAAAATTTTGCCTTAAAAATTTCATGAGAAAAAAAAATGCAAGAAGAAACAATATAGGTTAAAGACGCATATATGGTTCAATATTATAAAATATATTTTATATTTCTTTCCTGTTTTTCAACATGTTATTTATCCCTTACTATCATCATTCATTTATTTTCTAAAAATATATAACGAAAAAAATTTACCGAAAATAAAAAATGTTTTGTGTTAAAAAGCACATCGAATTATCTAATATCAAAATCATATATGTAATAATTATTCTTCTCAAACCATATTTATTACAAAGCTGTTTTTTTTGGCTTAAACTCATCGGTAGTTTTTAGCGAAAAATAATGTATAAATATATTACTGTCCATCTTGATATTAGAGCGTCTTTGACTTCATATAAATAAGACACAAAATAAAAACATTTAGCACTAGCAACTATGAATTCAAGAGATGATTTTTCCATCACGTTATTTAGTAACGATTCCAATAATTTTTTTCCTGACAATGCACTCTCAACTTTTGAAAATAGAATACCAACACATTTAGATTTAACTAAAGCTGAATGGAATGTTAGTCTTTTGGAAATTTATATTAATGACTATGACTATCTACAAGCAGATACTTATGAAAAAGTAAAATCAGCTACTATTTCACTGGGTAGCCATGAGGTTGTCGTAGACCAAAATAGAGAAGTAGTAAAAAAACGTATGACGATGATTCAAGATTTAAGTAAGATGATAGGAAAACAAATTTTCTACCAACACTTATTAACAATATCACACCATTGGGCGGATATACGCACGCTGAAGTGTAACAAGAATTTTATAATGAAGTGCTTTTCGCATTATTTGACGACGACACCTATAAGGCTAATTACACTCCTGTTAACGCAACCAATCAGGTTAAAATGATACTTATAGCAAGATCTTTCAACAAAGATTTTTTTTTTAAAACCACATTTTGAATATACTGTACTATCTTTGATAAAAGAACTCTTTCAACAAAAACAAAATATACATTTACTGAAAAACGCAATAGTGGATTTATTTAAAATTTCTTTTCAATCATATGATGATCAAAAAAGAGGTATGTTAATAGTATATAATGATATTACACAACCGGAAATTTTTGGAAACGACAAAATACGAGCTTTGCGTGCAACAATTATTGATAGCTGTAGAAAGCAAAACAATATAGAGTTCAATAATATACAATATGTGCCGTTAGAAAAAAATAATTTTGAAACCTGTAACACCGCACAGTTCGGTTTACAAATTGCAACTGAACCGGGGGACACCACTTGGCTTTGGCATGTTAAATTAATTTAAGTTTATATTGTGGGGTGGCAATGGTTCCAGACCACCAAAAAAATAAAAACTAACAAAATAAAATTTATTTGACCCACTCAACATAAAAATATTGAGCGCCACTGGCAAAAAATTTATTACAAAAAAAAATTTATCAACATTTTAATAAAACCAAGTGAGTCGGGTTACTACCGAAATTGCGGAGGAGACGCGATTTAGAAACTTCCAAGGTTTTTTAATATGCGGGAGACAGGTCTTGAGTCATCCACAACCGCGGATCACCAACAGAACAAGACCGAATTTATTAACAAAAAAAAACTTGAAAGTTTGAAGGACCGATTGGGATTTCCTCCTGTTTGCCAGCTTAGCTTAGTCTGTGGGGCGTGATCGATCGTACCTGCAAATCGATCGTACCTGCAAATCAAATCATCAAAACCAAAGGAAGGAAATAAGGGAAATACGGGCAGACGTCATCAATCCATGGATGGTAAAGGTGGTCTTAACCAGACACTCTTAAACAATCTAAATCTTTAAATAAATAAATTAAAAACTTTTAATTGGTTTTCTGTTGTTTCACGGTGGTGTTCCCGACTTTATTCAATCAATTTGTTTTAAAAAATTTGTTTTTATATTATTTAAGGTATACAACGAATCCAACGTGGATTTTTCCTTATTACTCAAGTAGTAGTTTTTTTTTTATTTTGTATTTATTAAGTTGGTCTTTTACCAACTAACAATTCATAATATATATAATGTAATAATTTAACATACCTTGTTGGCACGGTGCTGTCCTGATATGTCGGGATAGTCCGGCTAAAAATTAATATTTATTTGATTTTAATAATAAAAAAACTACCACTATAACTTAAAAAAAATCACAATTCAAACTAACTAATTAAACTACTAAAACAATCAATTGCACCACTTAAACAAAAAAAAAATTATATTACAAGTAAAAAAAAATTACTAAAAACACTAAAATCATAAATATAATAAGCAACATCACAAATGTAGCTTAAGCAACAATAATTCAATTCAATTTACTCTACTAAAAATCATAACTATAATGAGCAAAAATAATTTAATAAAATCCAAAATTACTTTAATTTGTAATCCACCACCGCTGTGGAACGATATTTTAATTTTTATTTTATTTTATTTATTTGTTTTTTTAACACGCAATATTTCAAAAAAATTCTTTTTTTTCTTGAATTGAAGATCTCGGCAACCAGCTTCAAATTCTTCCGCGGTCGACCAGTAGCTCGGCCGACCCCAAACTCCTGATTTTCCTCCTTTTTTCTTTATTTTTAAATTTCAGTATAATTTTTTTTTCAGCCAAAAATTAACATTTTTTTTGTTGTTAATTTTTTTTGATAATTATGCCACCAGGTTTTTTCTCTCGGTGTATTGTTCCTTTTTTTAGTTTAATTGAATGTACTTTAGTTTAATTGGATGTTTTTTTTTAATCATTATTTTTGTATCCAAATTTTTAATAATTTGCTGCAAACATAAAAAATAATCCAAAAAAAAATGACTTCTTTTTTTCTTCACGTCTACCTTTTTCCAAAGTTCTAATTTGACTCCTCGAAACCACTTTTTCCTTTTTGTCTTTCTAGAATTTCCGTCTGTCAAATTTGTACTGATTCAACCCTTTTACTGCCGGCCTGGTGGAATTTTTGCTTCGGGTTCTCACCAATAGATGGATTCTAGCACTTTGCGGCGAAAATATATAAGAAACGTCGAAATGACATTTCTAATTGTCATAGGAAAGGAATAAAAAAATTCTGCCACCATGATGGCTTGTAAAAATATATAATTTTTAATTCCATTTTTCAGGAACTAGGAGATATTCCAATTGAAGGCAATTTTTTTTTTATGTTTATAGTATTTTTTTTTTAAATTAGGACTACCAAGAAAATAACAAGAAAAAAATATATAGAGAAATGTACCAACATAACCTGTTGGCTATGTTTTATTTTTATATATGGTTGTTTTAGGATAGCTAATCATATTGGAATTTATCCAAAGTGATTTTTCCTTCAACCAATGTTCAAACAAAGCCTGCAGGGCCACAAAATAGGCTTGTAACTCGTTTTTATGTGGATACAAGTCTGAACACCTAATTTAATCTATGAAATTTAACCTAAACTACCCAAAATTATATTCCTAAATACTAACATACTTAACCTACGATAATAATATAATTTTTTTCTATAATTCATTTAATTCATTTTTATTTCTTAATATTATATTCCAAAAAAAAAAATCCTCAACCAACTAAACCTAACAATTTACTAACTATATTAATACCAAAAAAAAATTAATTACTAATATCATTAATCTAATCCTAATTGTAGTTAATTTCTAACTTATACTAACATTTTAATTTTCCTTACTTTCTAATTAATAACTAATAATACTTAATTGCTATAACTGATTCTATTCCTATAATCCTAATATTTAATCTTACCACTAATTTAAGTAAATTAAAACAATTTTATTTTTATTATAGCTAGCAACGTGGGGCTGTCCCACACCCTGAGCTGTCTTATGCTCTACCAACTGAGTACGCCGGGCCTTCATGCTTCAAATCTTTGGCGTGGACTATGTGCTTTTTGTTATTCGCTTCATCTTCAACAATAAAACAAACTTTACCGTGTGAAGATAGAATTTTACATTTGACCCACGGTTTGGAAATTTGGCGGATATCTGCTTCTGCTGAGCACTCTGGACATGATTTCGACGAAATACGAATTGGCCAGGTATGTACGACATTTTTCTGATACGCAAATTATACTTTTTTTGATGACGATTTTGCGCTTTCTTTAAATTTTTTATTACCATATCAGTTACTGCTGGATTTTTCGATGTATGTTCTACTACCATGTCCTCCTGCAATGATTGCAATTTCTTCAAAAGCTCATACGCTGAACCATCTGTAATCATGTGGTACCCAAACGTCAAAAAGAACTGTGAAAACGAGTAGCGTCATGCACTACATTTAGCAACACACAAGTTATGTGGCTAAGGTGTTTGTCCCACTCTTTGTGATTATTACTGCTGATGTACGCACGGAATGCGGTGATAATTTTTCGGTTTATTTGTTCAGAAGCGTTGGGTTGCGGATGATATGGTGCCGTGAATTTATGCCTGATGCTATATTCGGTTGTCAGTTTTTGAAAATCTTTCGAAATGAACTGAACTACGTTATCGGACACTAACACTTCGGGAATTCCGAACAGATGAAAGACGTCGGCTTTGAGGAATTTGATGATCGGCGCGGTCGTAGCTTGTCTGAACGGTTTTAGTAAGATGAATTCACTGAACTGATCCAATACGATGAATATATATGTGTTACCATTTTTAGATCGCGGATATGGTCCAAGAAGATCTGTCTTCACATACTGCCATGGACGCACTGGTGGACTTTGGATGACCATTGGAGGACGCAGACAAATGATCGGCGCTTTGCACTCCTTGCACGAGTCACACGCAGCAATGTAAGTATTAATGGTTTCACGCATCTTCGGCCAGTAATAATATCGTTGGATCTTTCCAACAGTTTTCTCAACACTCGAGTGAGCATCTAACGGATCAACATGGTGCTGTTTACCGACATTCATCCACAGACTTTCCGTAACCCAAACTGTCCAAATCGGAATATCGGTGAGTACTGACGCTTTCCTAAACTTTACCCTTTTGTAGATAATATTTCCGTCAATTTTGATTTCAGGAAAACAATTAATATTATCATTAAAAAAATCTATGTTTCCTAGTAGTTTGGATCCAGAAAAGCCTGATCCGTTAAACTGATGATACCGTTAGTGACGATGTTTTGCTGCAACTCGTCCACCTCTCCTCTCAACAACGCATCCGCAACTACATTCACGCAACCTTTTCGATGTACTATCTAGAACACGAAGGCCTGTAGTTTTAGGCTCATCTAGCTAGATCAGTCTGACCCATCAGCCACTTCAAGCTGGCGTGATCTGTTATAACCGTGAATTTGGTGCCTTCCACATATGGTCGAAATTTCTTCAGGCTTACGACAGCCTCAAGACATTCCTGTTCCGTAACGCTATAATTTTTCTGTGCATTATTCAGACTCCCATCTTCGACGCATCACACTGGATGACAAATTCACGGCTGAAATCTGGATTCACGAGCACTGGCGCTTGCGTTAATGCTGATTTCAATGTAATGAAGGCTTTCTCTGCATCATCATTCCATTTTTCAGTCGTTTTTTTATTCAACAGATTCGTGGTCGGTGCTGCCAACTCAGAATAATTCTTGATAAATCTATTGTATTTACCTTGTGGTTTTCGGTTGCGGAAAATTCTGGATAGCGTCGATTTTTGCTGGATCAGTATGGATTCCCTCGCTGTTGATGATGTAACCCAGGTACTTAGTTTCTTTTTGACAGCACCTGCTCTTTTCAACGTTAATGGTTAGTCCAGCTTCCCTCAGACATTGAGCCACTTTACTCAAAAGCGACATGTGAGTTTCAAAGTCTTCCGAGAGAATCAGGAGATCATCAAGGTAAACAAAGACATCCTCATGACGCTCGTAAGGGAGCACAATGTTTTCGGGGAGTTGGACAACCCAAACGGCATACGTTTGAATTGGAACAAGCCTAGTCCAGGAACAATAAACGCCGTCTTATCTCGGAATCCTCTTTCCAGCTCCACCTGCCAAAAAGCCATCTTCAGATCAATACTGGTGATGTATTTTGTCTTTTTCACTCTGCTGAAAATCGAGTTGATGTAAGGAAGTGGATACGCATCCGGTTTGGAGACAGCATTCACCTTTCTAGCGTCTAAACACAACCGCAGAGAGAAGTCTGCTTTTTTCACCATCACCATCAGTGAGGCCTATCCACTCTTGCTTTCCTCAATAATATTTTCGGCTAACATCTTCTCTATTTCAGCGTCTAGAAAATTCTGCATTGGTACTGACAATTGATATGGACGCGAGACTAAAGACTTAGCGTCATAACCGTCAATTTCATATTTCAACAGCGACGTCTTACCCAACCCATCCTTCCTATATGATGCAAATGAATCTATAACGTTCAACAATTTTTCCTGCTGATCCAAGGTCAAATCATGTGTATTTTCCTGATGTTTTAGTTCGCTGATTTCCTGATTAAAAAATGGTACGGCATTATAAGCCTCTAGAAAATCAACACCTAAGATCATCGATCTTTTGATGGTAGGAATAATAAAAAATTTAATTGTTTTAACTATACTATTATAACTTATGTCTAAATAAACATATCCTATCACCTGCTGTCATGTCCCATCAGCTGTAAGGATATCAGAACTTGAACTACTATACTTTATACCTAAATTTTCTAATATTACTAAACTATCTTTACCTAAAACACCAATATTTGCCCCACTATCTAATAACGCTAAAAAAGTTTTATTCTTAATATTAATTTTCATAAATGGGCGATTATCTCCGTCGACTCTAACTAAACAAGCTTTTAATAATTTTTTAAACCTAACTTATTCCTAGAATGCTTATTTGCTCTAACCAACCTATTTGTCTTAATTCTAACTAATCCATTAATTTCTAATCTACTTACAGGAATAATTTTGGAAACTAAATCTAAATTATAAAAATCTAAAGTTTTTGTGGAGGACGAGACGAACGCAGAAGAGGATTTGTCCACATTCCCCTTCCAGCGAAACCGTTTCCCGCACCACTGACGGACTGACATTTCGGACAATTATTAAAATACTTATCCTTAAACCCACACCTATAACAAAAACTTTTCAAAGGACGCAGACAATCACATTTGCACATTTGACGGAGCACTGGACGGAACAAACGTAGACTGTTGGACAGAATACAATTCGTTAGACTCGACGTTGAAATTGAAACATGAAACTGGTGCAGTGACAGAAGCGATGGTATTATTAGCCTCCGAATTTTTCGATGCGTCGATCTAATGTAAATATGTTCTGCGAGATCACACCTGATACTCAGCAGTTTATCCAACTTCCTTCCATTTCCTTTCTAACCGCTTGCACAATTTGTCCAGTTGAGACATGGTGATGATATCTTCCAGGATCAAACCTTCCTTGTAACTAGGATATGTGGCTCAGAAACAACATGCGGTTCAGAAAATCGTAGTCCGATATCTCTCAGCTGAGGCGTAGCCGTAGACCTTTCATATCTATACGATAATCAGCAAATTTCTCCCTCGCACGCTGTTTCCTACTCTCCATCATCCGTTTTATATCACCATCATCAAAATCTTCATGCATGGCTAGTTTTAATTGTCTCCAGGTAGTATGTGGATTATGCCGAATATATTGCTAGTACCAAGTTTCCGCACGGCTTTTCAGCAGATGATTGACTGCTAACACCAAGTTTTCGACAGCATACCTATCTCCTCGTGCTAGTGTTACGATGCGGAACAAGAATTCTTTCAGCGACAGACCTCTACCAGAACCATCAAAATGTACGTGCCAACTCGACACAGGATTTCTGCGGTGTGCCTCCACCAATCGTGGTTCTCTAACTTCATCATCACTCGGTTCGCTATCGCTTGGAAGACCCATTCGAACACGCGAGTTACGGTGCGGTTGAATTTCACCATGCAAGATGATGTCGTTGGTTGCACCGGCGCCGTATTTGGTTCAGGATGTTATCTTGACGCGGCGGTCTGAACTGCCAATATCTCACGCAACTCTTGAATTTGACGCTGTTGCTCGACGATAATACTGGACATCTCATTTTTCCACTGTTGCTCTGGATGTACTTGTAGTTTTTGATACCACCATTGCTGACGTGCTGGCTGTGGATGATGACACGTATTAGCTGGTATATTTTGATAATGGTTCTGGTAACCAAATTGTGTGTTTCTTTTCCAGGATCTGCTGCGGCTCTTCTTCCTGCGACAAAACGAGTATCAAATTTAGTTGAACTAAACCGATGATCAACCGGAACGGAATTCGGCGAAGTGTTGGTGTTATATTTTAATAAAACGCAAAACTGGTTATCACTTAATAATGATCTTTATTATATGTGATCTGTTATAAGACTGCCTTAATTAATTTCATTAAATCATGCAAGAGAATTCAACCAAAGTTAATTAATATAGCTTTTATTATAATATAGCTTTTAATATAAAATAGCTTTTAATTTATATTTATATATATATATATATATATATAACATCTCCCTTTTTATGATTTTTTTAAAAAATAAATTCATATACATTATTTACATTTATTAAAATTTAAATTTCAAAAGTTACAATGGCATTATTATTACTTTATATTTTCTTCTTACTTCACCTTACTCCTTAATAATATTATAACACATTATAGTATTTTTACTAATTCAAATATTGGTTTTCTATTTACATTTTGTTTTGCTTTCATATGTTTGTTATATATTATTAAAAAGTTAAAAAAAAAATGTTTTATTCATAAAAGATAAATAAAAATTAATCAAAATCAAAAACTTTGCTAAGCATTTGGAAATTTACGCAAAAAATATGTAGTGCGTCTGAAAACTTTACCATTTTCTAAAACCTTGATCCAATATGATCTAGGCGTAGAGTCTTTATCAACTACTATTGCTTCCAACCACTTGTTACCACATCTCACCATAATTTTTTCATTTTTGTGAAAGAACGTTTCTTTCCGAATTCCGCGATTATAATATTGAGCAGCATTTTGTTTTTTAAATTCAAAATTTGATTTTATATTTGGAATATTAAAATGACTTATATTTTCTGGCAACAGTGATCTTGTTTTCCTACCTAAAAGCATTTGACTTGGTGATAACTCCAAATCTTTAATGGGTATATTTCGATATTCGAGTAACGAAAGCCAATAATCTTCTACAGAATTATCAGTCTTTTTTAAGATATTTTTCGCGATCTGCACTGCTCTTTCTGCCAATTCATTTGATTTGGGATACAGTGGACTAGATGTAGTTACTTTGATATCTAAACCTTCTGCAAAATTTTTAAACTCATAACTTCCAAAAGGAACATTATCAGTTATAATCTCTTTTGGTAAACCGAATGTTGCAAACATTGGTTTAACCGTCGAAATGACACAATTTGCAGTTTTTCTAGCTAATTTAAAAATTTCTATATATTTCGAGTAATTACTACTAAATAATCTTTTCCTTCAAATTCCAATATATCCATACCGATTTTTAAAAAAGGATATTGAGGAATATCATGTGACAGTAATGGTTCTCGTCTCTGATTTGATTTAAAACTTTGGCAAATTCTACATTTTTCAATCAGATTTTCAATATCAGTCATTAATCCTGGCCAATAAACTATTTCTTTAGCACGTAATTTAGTTTTTACTATACCAAAATGTGGTTTATGTAATTTTTCTAATATTTCCCTTCTCATAGACGTAGGTATTAAAATCCTCTCATCAAAAAATATCATATTATTATCTAAAAATAAATTGTCTTTAAATTTCCAATATTTTTTTATATTTTCAGGTAATTTATTTTTAATTCGGGGCCAACCCTCCATAATAATTTTCTTCAAATTGGACAAACTTGGATCTTTTTCAATCTCTTTTTGCAATTTTAATATTTTTTCATCTGACACATTAATTGAGTGAACTACCCCTTCTAAATCATTAATTGTAGGTTTGTTATCATTATCTATTTTAAAATATCTAGAAAGCAAATCAGCTATCAACATATATTTCCCTGGCAAATACTCTAAATTTATTTTATATTTCCATAATTTCATTTTCATGCGTTGTAACATTCCTGATGGTATTTTATTTATTGGTTTTTCATTATCCCTAACAAGGGTTTATGGTCCGTTTGCACCACAAAATTCCTACCATAGATCCAATTATGAAATTTATCAGACGCAAAATTGATTGCTAACATTTCTTTATCAATTTGAGAATTACCAATTTCAGTATCAGTTAAACTCTTCGAAGCAAACGAAATAGGCCTACCTTGGAGTAAACAACAACCAACACCACTTTTACTCGCATCTGTCTGAATAATAATATCTAAACTTGAGTCCAAGGGTTTTAATTTTGGAGCTTCTGTAGTTATTTTTTTAATTTCATTTAAACAATTTGTGTGATATGTTAACCAATTAAAAATAACATCTTTTTTTAATAATTTTTTTATTGGTGTTGAAACGTCAGCTAGATTTGGTATAACTTTTTGTAAGTAATTTACCTTTCCCAATAATTTTTGAATATCTTTTTTATTTTTTGGAATACCAATATTTTCTAAAGCCTGAACTCTATTCTGGTCAAATGAAACCCCCTCTTCAGAAATAATATGGCCTAAAAATTTCACTTCTTTTTGAATTTTATATTTTTTTCTTTTGCTCGATTCATAACTTCATTTAAAATTTTATCATGCTCTTCTATACTATCAGCATATATTAATATATCATCAATGTAAATTATAATACCATTTATCCCTTCAAAATACTTTTGAATTCTTTTCAAATTTATAGCACCCAAAAGGTGAGCTAAACGTACACAATTTACTATAATTTTCATATAGTTTAATTTGAAAAAACCTTCTTATCTTCTTTGTTATACACTAAAATATTTTTTCCCAGATATTTTCCCAATTATATCATCAAATTTTGGAATTAAATGACACTCATCTTTAATATTTTTATTAAAATTTTGTGGATCTAAACATACCCTTAATTTCCCATTTGATTTTTCCACAATAACTAAATTAGATATCCATTCTGATGGATTATCTACTTTTTCTATAATATTCAGATTTTCTAATCTGTCTAACTCTGATTTGAGTGGTTTAAGTAAACTAAGTGGTACACGCCTAGGTGGGTTGACAACAGGTGTAGCATTATCTTTTAACTCAATTTTTAAATCTGATACAAAACATCCTAATCCTTTAAAATTGTTTTTATAATTGTTTAGTATTTTTTCTTTACCTAGCTGTAAACTGTCTAATCTTTTAATTAATTTTAAGTTTAAACATCCTTCTAAACCTAAAATTGGTAATGTATCACTCTTCACAACAGCAAATTTTTCAATGCTTACCTCATTTTTAACACAACATTCTAAACTAATTTCACCAACAACATCTAATATATTACCACCATAAGCCATTTAAATCGTTTCTACTCAATTTTATATTCATAAATTTATTAAGATGCGATTCCGGTATAACATTTATTTCGGCCCCCGTATCTAATTTAAAATCTAGCACTTTTTCATTTAGAGCAATTTTTTCAAATCACGATTTACTTTCTTGCACATTATTAATACAGTCTATATCAACAAGGTCTTCATTTTCGCGAATTTCCTTTACTGATTTTGCATGGCAACAAATTGCAAAATGATTAGACCGACCACACTTTTTACATGATTCTCCAAATGCCGGGCATTTACCATACACGTGGTTTTGATTACAAAATTTACATTTAATTTTTCTTTCATCATTTTGATTAGATTTTATGTAATTTTTTTCATTTTTATTAGCTTTCTGATTTCTATCAAATCTATCTACTCTACCTGAAAACTTATTACTAAAAGAATTTGTCATTGTCTGTCATTGATGATGATGATGACTCACCTCTCTGCAATTGTAACGCCTTTGTCAGCATGTTACTAACCTCATCAACACGTGCCATTTCAATAGCTTTTTTAGCCGTTAACCCAGCTACTTCCAACATTCTTTTTTGTAATTTTTTATCCCATACACCAAGCACAATTCGATCACTTAGCATACGATCTTCTGAATCATCATAACCACACATTTTAACTAATTTCTTGATTTCCATCAAAAATGCATCAAATTTCTCACCTTGACGCTGCACTCGACTCCAAAATAAAAAACTTTCGTACATCTCATGTGGTAGGCAAAAATCCTCAAAGGCTTTATATACTTTATCAAAGATTAACTTATCAGCTGTCGTTAAATACAAAGAACTATGAAATAACTCTGTAGCTTGACAACCAGCTGAATTCAAAAATATCCCAACTTTTGCTGCGACTTTTTTGATATCAAAATCGATTGCTGCACCAAATTGTTCCCAATTTTGTTTGAAAACTTGCCAATTCTCCACTAAGTTTCCTTCTAACTTTAAATCATCAATTTTTTTTAGAAAATCCATTCTTTCAACTTCAATGAATTGAATTTTTTTCGGTCTTCCACGTGTTCTGCTTTTTTGTATAAAATCTTTATATTTAACTATTTCTGGCTATTTTCCCATTAACCAAAATCAAAACAATTATTCGTTTAGAGGTACAATATAAATCCTTGTCCAAATTAGATTATAGCATCAAGAGAAACAAACAATATCGTTTTACGACTGCGCCATGTTATATTTTAATAAAACGCAAAACTGGTTATCACTTAATAATGATCTTTATTATATATGATCTGTTATAAGACTGCCTTAATTAATTTCATTTAATCATGCAAGAGAATTCAACCAAAGGTTAATTAATATAGTTTTTATTATAATATAGCTTTTAATATAAAATAGCTTTTAATTTATATTTATATATATATAACAGTTGGACGAACTATTGTGATGTATGCAGACAAAACATATAATGAATTAATCATCATATGTTTTGTGTAGGTCAGGAGTGGAATCACCTAATGTGATATGTGATTATCAACTGTCACAAAAAAAATCTAGTTGCACGTAATGTGACGGTCACACGATTTATGACATTTTTGTGATCATTTTGATGTGACGGCTATTTAACTATCACATTGTGTTTATTTATATTACTTTTGCGATGTGATAAATTGTTTTCTAATAAAATAATTATTTTTTACTAGTTTTTATTATAATTATTATTACAAGAAGGTGTTTTATCACATAGACCAATGTAAGTAAAGTTTTAGATTAAAAAAAATTTATATTTTATAAACAAAAATTTTATTAGGGCAAATCGCGAACAAATAAAAATTCTTACTGAATTTATGGAAAAATTTCGGGATTGGCTAAATCGTTTGTGCCAAAGACTGCCCAAGGAAGGCAACATTCCAGTCAGCAATGGGAGAAATTAAAAAATAAATTAAATGCTTGTGGTCTACCAATCAAAAATAATTAATATTTTTTTAACAAAGAGAAAGAAAACTGAATGAAAAGAATAATAAAATACAAATCTGTAAAATATTATATAAATATTTTATATTAATAAAAATTTAATTTTATTTTATTTAAATTAATATGTTTTTTGATTTTGATTGAAATACAGCGAAATAAACTAATTAGAAAGTATTGAAAAAAATTTGGTCTAAATTTATCGAAGGCACTTTTATGGTAAATGTTTATTCTCATATATATACATATATACTTTTTTTTATATATAAAAAATGTTATCCATTAATTTCTGATAACAAATTAGAAGTGATAAATACAATTAATTAATTTTAAAAATAGGAATATCTAAATAAAAACATATGTTGTATTGGATAAAATGTCATTTTACATTATAAAAATTAAAAATAATATTTTTTTTAATATTTTTTGTCACTGGAGACCGGTGGAGACTTTATTTTTAGAAAGTATTGCCGTATTTGAATATAAATTCCTATGATCACAATAAATAGCTGAAATATATTTTTTGATCATTATACTTTATCACAAGAATGATAATCACATATCACATTAGGTGATTCCACTCCAGGGTTATATTTTATTTCCAAAATATAATTATAGGTGACTAACCCAAGCACACAAATATTCCATACATGCACTGACTGCATGTATATTCTTATTAAATATTATGCATATTTTTATGTATGCATATATTATTAAATGCATATATGATAAATGCAATGACCGAAAATAGATGGGTCAATTTACAATATAGAATATTTAAGAAATTCCGAAGAATTCCAATAAGGGATCAATACACTAGCGTTAGCAAATAATTATTCTAATAATTATTTATGTAGTAGTTAAATTTTAGGGTATATAAGAAACGAAATCAAATTAATAAAGTTACTTTTACTTTCGAGTCCAAAGTAAGTGTTTTATTTAATTGTACGCTATTCGCTTGAATTAAAATAAAACTTTCCTTCCTAACAAGCAAGTGAAATAAGCTATTTAGCCAATTCGCTATAAACCATCTGCCCAACGGCTAAGGTTTTTGGTTAAGGATAATATATATATATATATATCGCTATAAGAGCATATATATTAGGTTGCACCTGGACATCGTTGGATGGAACCTTTAAGTAATTCACCAGCCAACATTACATGGCGATCCTGCCAGGAGAAGCAACAACAACAGCAGCAGCAACAGAAACAACAACATCAACAACTACAGAAAATCAGTACAAAAGACGAGCTGAACAAAATATTGAAGGAAGACGCAAAAGCTGGCCTTAGACCAATATCACTCACAGAATATCGGCAAAGACATCCACAAGCCAATTCCATCAGCCAGACAGAGAAACCATCGATAAAATTAAATAAACGGGGAGGAGTGCAGGCCAGAGCCAGACGAGAAATCGGCGAACTGAAGGTTACAGCGGTTGGCAGTAAAACCAGAGGAGCGGGAGTATTTCAGAAAACAGAAGGAAGAAAAACAACGGGCAGAAAAACTCCGGAAGAAGATCACCAAAAACACATTGGACGAATTATTCCAAAAATGCTTCGACAACATGGCATATACGCCCGATATGTAATCTAGATATATAAATTTTAATAAATTAGTATGATATATCTAAAACACATTTTTTAAAATATATACATAAATACGTATATATAAATAGATCCTAGAATAACATATAAATATATACAAAAAAATTTTTTTTTTTTAACAATATGATAATCAACATATCATATACTCATTTCTAAATAAAACAAATATGCTATAGAAATTTCATTTTAAATTTGATTTTTAATTTTTCTAAATAGGTGGCACAGCCTCAAAGGAAGAGGAAATCCTTATTAATAATAATACAGGAGTGTCCAACAATACTGACATTACCAGACGGTCATATAGTGACGTACAGTTAATCATAATAATATTAGCACTGGTAATAGTCATTTATTTCATTATATATAAAGCAAAGCAATATTTGAATGATAAAATTAAACGGCAAATCACAATTGCCGCGGTTTCGAATTTATCCGAAAATAAAAAAGAATTTTTTTCATTATTATATCATTACTGTTCAGTATACAAACAAAAATAATAAATATACTTTAATGGCGGGTTTTGAAAGTTTTGATAGTAAAGATATTAAACAAAAAGTGTTTAACCCAAAAAGGGCAACATTCAATAATAATGAGTTAGCTATACCGAGAAACGTTCTAACTTTAGAAGTTCTTGAATTATTCAAGAAAATTGATAAACTATAAGTATAAAAGAAAATTTTGCATATAATTTTTCATTTCATATATATTTTTTTATTTTCACGTTTCATATAAAGCGAAAAAAAAATACAAAATTTTTTGTTATATATAGGTTTCATTAATACACTTGGAAAAAAAAATATATATCATATATTTTTCATGTTATATATAAATATTATTCATTTTTCTTCTAGTGTAATTTTTTCATTAAATAAAGTACTGTTTAGGAAATTTTTTAGTTAAGCACTTAGAGTGACACTTAGGGATAATAATAATAAAGGAAATAATGACATAGGGAAATACTAATATAGGGAAATTTTGGATAGGTTGAAGTATAAGATAAGGGAATTTAGTAAAGACTCTAGGGTTGTAAGGAAATTTAGTAAAGATTCTATGGTTAGATTTGTAAGGAAATTTAGTATAGATTCTAGGGTAAAATAGATTTTTTTTGTTTTGTGGAACGAAAATTTTGTTTAGCCAGGATTCTAGGGAAAAATTAACATTTTTAGATTCTATATATTTAACAGTTTAAGTTTTTATAAATTAGAAATAATTTTTTTTTATATACAAAAAAAATATATATATATATTACGATAAAATTTTAAATTTTTATATAGAAAAATATTATGATAGTATCAAGCTAGGGTTTAAATACATTTTATGTTCTATTCAGGTTACTTTTCAGGAAATTTTTAATTTAAGTTACTTTTCAGAATTTCTTTAATTTAAGCTACTTTTCAGAATTTTTTTTAGAATAAGCTACTTTTCAGCAAACATTTTTACTACTTTTCAGAAATACTTTATTATACAGTAATGAAGTATGATAAAAATCCTTAATGAGGAGTTGCAGAAATTACAAGACTTGTTAAAAAATTTCAAGAAAACACCAAAAAGGACATACAGTTCAAGATATATCCTTAGTAAACTTGCGTATATTGCAAAGAATAGGAACAACTTTTCAAGAGCGTGGAATATACTTTATAAGGAAAACAAAGATCACGCTTTACACTATAAAGAGCGATACGAAGAATTGTATAAAAAAGTAAAAGCATTTTTAGATAGAAGTTCAACAGAAACTTAAGCAACTCTAGAAGAGGAGGAGGAATTCGAATTAGAAACAGGAAGCGACACTGAAGAGGATATCAAAGAAATACAAATTAACATAAACGAAGAAATAACAACAATCAAAATGTCACTTTTTGATTATGGAGTAGCTCAAAAGCTACCTACATTATTAATAGAGAAAGAAGAAACTCGTGAAGAGAAAATTCGAGATTTTCTTAATAGCGTAGAATTTTACTAAGACATTTTGAAATCAGAGGATAAACCTACTTTAATAAAAATTTTAATAAAATGCAAAATTCAAGGTAAATTATTAACAGAATTGGGCAACATAGAAGCGACAACATTTATTGAATTAAAAACAGTATTAAAAACCAAATGTGGTTGTAAGGACACAATAGAAATTATTCAAACAAAATTGAATAACAGTCGACAGATGAGAGAATTTGTGAATGATATAGAAAGTCTGATTTCACGCATGACGGAATTAGAAGTTCAAGCACAAAATGAAACAGCAAGACCGGCATTGACAGCAGCTAACAACCGTAGAAGTTTAGCATTTATAAAAAAAGGAGTGAACGATAGGTATAAAATAATACTAGACAGTGCTCGACACACAGAGTTCAAAACTGCTATACAACATTTATTAGAACTTGATCCTAGTACGAGCGAAGTAGTAAGGTACATGGAACCAAATATATATAATAACAATAGAAATATTCAAAATAACAACAGAAATAATAATTATAATAATGACAATAATTACAACAGGAATAATCAAAATTATAACAACAATTATAACATTCGAAGTAATAATAATTATAATAATCATAATAATAATAACAATAATCATCGTATGAATAACAATTATAATAATAATAGATATAATAATAACAACAACTCATATAGAAATAATAATAATAGAACTAATAATAATCATAACAATAATACGAATTATAGAAATAATAACATAAATAATAATAATAACAGGAATAACAACCAAAATTTTAATAGTAATAGAAACTTTACAGGATATAATAATAGTACTAACCAAAATTATAATAACGCTAATAATAATTCAAATAATAATAGAAATTACCTAGGAAACAGACGACAAATTTCAAACACCAGAACACCAGATACAAACGCATTAAATTCAAGAATTCTAGCTATATCCGAGGGAAACGAACAACCCACCGAGGGGGAAGCCAACCCATACAGCAAATATTTCAAATATTACAGCAAATATTTCAAATGGAGTATATGTAGACATTGAAATAAATAACAAAACAGCAACATTTTTATCTATTTGCACCGTTAAACAACATATTTTACAAGACAATGACATAAATAAAAATAACGTTACGACAATTCATGGTATTTCAGGACACCTCAAGACGTTAGGCACTTGTAGTAAAAAATTAAATTTTCAATCAATAAACATTGATTATAATTTCCATATTGTTCAAAATGACTTTTCCGTACCGGTAGATGGTATTTTGGGAGCAAACTTTTTAACAGATTATCAAGCCAAAATAAATTTAGAAAAATTTATTCTTGATATTACTATAAATAATGAACAAATAATTTTGCCAATAATAAGTAAACAGAATTTTAATACAATTACAATAGCATCACGATGTGAAGCTACTTATTGGATAAATACAGAAATAAATGATACGCGCATATTCCATCAAACAGAATTATGTGAGGGAGTTTTCATGGCTGGATCAATATCCAAGTCCATAAATGGTAAAATCCCAATAAAAATTTTAAACACAAGAGATAGTAATGTAAAATTAAACTGGGTTGAACCAGAATCATACAGCCTAAATGACCATTACATATTAAATTATAAAGAATCGACAGAGACTTCGACAAAACGAGTTGACAAATTACTAACAGAAATTAACTATGACACATTGAATTGCGAAGAAAAGAAATGCGTACAACAAATCTGCACAAAGTTCAACGATATTTTTCATCTGGATGGAGATGAATTAACAGTAACAAACTCAGCATCAGCAAAAATCGAATTGAAAAAAAGAGTATACAAAACCTTATAGGATTCCACATTCGCAGAAACAACCACTACAGGATGAAATACAGAAAATGATTGATCAAAAAATTGCGGAACCATCTGTATCAGCATGGAATTCACCTGTTTTGATAGTACCGAAAAAGAAGGATCCTGTTACTGGACTCCAAAAGTTCAGAATGGTAATAGACTACCGTAAGGTTAATGACGTAATAGAGGATGATAAATTTCCACTACCAAATATTACAGATATTTATGACATGGTAGGAGGTGCGAAATATTTCTCTTGCATAGATTTAAGCCAAGGTTATTATCAGATGGAACTTGGTGAAAAAAGTTGACCATGTACTGCGTTTTCAACTGAGACTGGACACTACCAATTGACAAGACTACCAATGGGACTAAAAATTTCTCCAAGCGTTTTTTCACGGATGATGTCCATAGCGATGTCAGGTTTAACTTATTCCAGATGTTTTGTATATTTGACGATCTAATAATTTTTGGGAATAGTTTAGAATCGCATAATAAAAATTAATTTAATAGAAGTTTTCACCAGGTTAAAGGAGGTAAATTTAAAAATTCATCCTGGTAAATGTCACTTTCTAAGGAAAGAAGTACTGTACTTAGGGCACATTATTTCAGAAAACGGAATTTTACCTGATCCTTCAAAATCAGAAGCGATAAAAAAATTTCCACAACCTACGAACGCGGATGAAGTTAGACGATTTGTAGCATTTGCAAATTATTACAGAAAATTCATTCCGAATTTTGCATCAATCTGTATACCACTAAACAAATTGCTTAAAAAAGACGTTAAATTTAATTTCATACCAGACTGTATAGAAGCATTTAATACAGTACGAGAAATTTTAATCAGTCCAAAAATTTTACAATTTCCGAATTTTGACGAAGAATTCATTTTACGAACAGATGCATCAGGTTTTGCTTTAGGAGCAGTATTATCAAATAACGATGATAGACCGATTGCATTCGCAAGTAAAACTTTAAATAGTGCCGAGACAAATTATAGTACTATCGAAAAAGAATTATTGGCCATAGTATGGGCAATTCGACATTACAGACCGTATCTTTTCGGAAGACGTTTTAAAATATTGACAGATCATAGACCGCTAGTTTACTTATTCTCACTGAAAGAACCGTCATCAAGACTTACCAAATTTAGATTGTTACTGGAAGAGTATAATTTCTATGTGGAGTATTCTCCAGGTAAAGAAAATTGTACTGCAGATGCATTAAGCAGAATCAAAATATCATCAGAAGATTTAAAATATTTAGTTATAACCAGATCAAAAACAAATCAAGAAGAAAATAAACCAATAAAAGATAAAGAAGAAACAGATGAAGAAATTATAAAGGAATTACTACAACCACCATCAACAGGGTTGACATTAATCGAGTTAAAAATAGTAAATAGTTTCAAAGAGGAGATTGAGAGGTTAAAAAATGAACAAGATATTATTATGGGTCCAAGTAAGGTATTAGCGTATATACCAAAGAAAAATTATATATTAATGGTGAAACCAAACGATAGCACTGAAAGCCAATCCGCAACATTCGGCAGATTGCTGTGGAAGGACGTGCAGAAAATCATGGTTCCATTAAAATTAGAAAAATTATATATTTCAAAAGGAGAATTATGGAAATTAAATGACGGCCGTCGACAAAATAATTTAAATAATATGAAGAAGAAAATAAATGAACTATTTAAAGATATGAAAATAGAAATAATTGTTATGAAAGAATTAATAAGGATAACTGGCCCAGGAATGAAAAAGCTATTATTAAACGATTTTCACATATTACCAACAAGTGGACATGCAGGGATAAATCGAATGATTAAGAACATCAAATGCAAATACTTTTGGACAGGGATGCAGGAAGACATAACCACTTTCGTTAAACATTGCGAAACATGCCAACGAAACAAACACATCAATAGGAAAAGACAACCAATGGTCATAACATCAACCAGTGAGACAAGTTTCGAGAAGATTTATATAGATCTCGTAGGACCATTAGACGAAACAACAGAAGGTTTTAAATATATACTTACCATACAAGACAAATTGACGAAGTTCATAGAAAATGTTCCATTGAAAAACAAGGAAACAAATTCTGCAGCGGAAGGATTGGTAGAACACTTCATTTTAAAATACGGATTACCAAAGAAAATAGCTTCAGATCAGGGAACAGAATTTATGAGTCATATTTTCAAGGATATGTGTAAAATGCTAAAAATAGATCAACTATTTTCAACCGCATACCACCATGAAAGCATCGGAGCTTTAGAAAATTCTCATAAAGTTCTAGGAGCATATTTAAGAACGTATGTTGCAGAGAGTCACACTGATTGGCATAAATGGTTGCCATATTACACGTTTTGTTACAACACAGCTGTACATTCTGAAACAGAATATACACCATACGAATTAGTTTATGGAAAGAAATGTAGATTACCATCAAATCTCACCAATAAAGTAGAACCACTAAACAACTATGAAGATTATAGTAAGGACTTAAAAAATAAATTACAAGTAGCGCATAGGGACGCTAGGGAATTGTTAGGGAAGAAGAAATTAGAAAGAAAAGAAAGATTCGATAAAGATTACAAAGTTAGAAATAGTACATATGAAATAGGTAGTTTAGTACTACTGAAAAATGAAAATAGAAAGAAGTTGGATCCAATATATATTGGTCCATATGAAGTAGTAAATACTGAAGGAGTGAATTGTGAAATTAAAAATAATAGGAAAAAGATCATAGTACATAAGAATAGGTTGAAACCTTATTATGTCTATTTAATGATAATATCGGAAAGTTAAGATAGTTTTTTTTAAAAAAAAAAAATTTTAGGGGGATGGGGACGCCTGGAAACCCTATAGGACTAAGTAATATAGGAATAATTAGTATTATAATAAATAATATTTTAGTATTTTAATAAATAATATTTTAATAATATACGAAAATTAGACATAGGACAATTACAAATATTTAGTATAGGAATATGAAAAAAGATATAATATAAAATAGGATAAGAATATGAAATGGAAAAATATAAAGTGAAAGGTTTATAGGTATAAAATATGAAAAAAAAAATTTATGAATTCAAATAACAATACGAAGTTCAAAAACTAAGGGGGTAATGTGGTCCGCCTCCTCGTGGTGCCTCCCGGGTAACGCCAAATGGATCACAAAAAAACGGATGAAGGAAAGCTCAAAATAAAGATTAGAATAAAGCGAAGTAGTGTATCACAGGCATTACAAAAATCAAAATTTATCCAAAAATAAAAAGAAAAGTAAATAAAAAGTGCAATAGAAATTACAAAAATATAAAAAATATAAAAATTAAACAACTCAAGTACAGCTTTAAAACAGAGTCTTTCTCAAGACTACTGAAAAACAACATAAATATTACAACATAAAACATGACATCCGTTTCTTAACAAAAATTCGACAATATAAATACCTTACACTGGAACGCGGGTGGATTAAATCAATCAAAAAAATCCATCTTAGAAAACTTTTTGGAAAAAAGCAAGGTTGATGTATTCAGTATTGTCGAATCGAATATAACAGAAATAAAACAGCAATATTTCAAATTCAAAAATTTTAACATCTTCAATCTATATAAACATAGACAAGTGGCAAGTGGCATCCTAATTGGTGTCAAAAAAGATATACCAACCATCTTCAAGATTATTAAAACAATGGACCAATCAGACACATCCGAAATAGACAAAGTAACATTCACCATCAATAACAGAAAATATCACTATTACAGCGTCTATAGTCCACCAAACAACAAAAACCTGAACCTCGATTTAATAACACCTAATTCCAACACCATTATAGCAGGCGATTTTAACGCACACTCTACGACATGGGGCTACACAAATAAAAATCAAGCAGGCAGAATATTAGAAGACTTCATAGACGGAAACATTTTCAATCTTCTATACAATCCAAATGACCCGAAATCGTACATCCACTATACGGGTCACTCCACATCACCGGATTTAGCCTTATGCTCAGCAGACTTAACATCTACATGCAGTAAAAAAATTACTGAAGACTCTGGCAGTGGACATAGAATGTTAAATATACAAATAATATTAGCTGGTACACGATATCACCATGAAAAAACGAGAACATTATGGAAATTTAATAAAGGTCATTGGACAAAATATAATAAAATACTATCAGAAAATTTATATGATATTGATTTCAACAGTAACGGTGAACAACTAATAACATTTTTCAATTTTAGCATTTTGAACGCAACAAAAAATTCGATCCCACGTAGCAAGACAAAAAAGTTTAGACCATTCTGGAACAAACATCTAACTAGCATAAGAAATGAAAGAAACAAAGTAAGAGACACAGCAGAATCATCTAAACAACCGGACCAAGTAAGATCATGGAGGCGCCTAGATGCAAAATTGAAAAAAGAAGTCACTATAGCCAAAAAAACAACATTTTCAAAAATTTTAAGCGGACTCGACTACAGAACAAATAGTACTAAAGTTTATAAATACATCAAAAAACTAGATAAAAATAATAATGATCAAAACCAAAACAACACTACACATAACGTTATAAATACTAACAATAAATCATTACACTGCAATAGAACCATATCTGAAAAATTTGCATCACACTACAAAACAGCTCACACATTAAGTCCAGCGCTGAAAAAATCTGAAAAGAAATTGAAAAAAATCACATATAAAAACAAACCAAAACGCAGATGCTGCTCAACAAATTTCACCTTGGCGGAGTTCGAAACAGCACTTAAATGGCTAAAAATGAAAAAACAACCTGGTTGCGATGAAATCTTTCCCGAGATGCTAAAAAATATGGATACGAAAAATAAAAATATCCTCCTTAGTATTTTCAACAAAATTTGGGAACAGACAAATGGAGTTCCAACAAAATGGAAAAAAGCTGTAGTAATCCCAATAATAAAACCGGGAAAACCAGTTGACGACATCGCAAGCTACAGACCAATATCTTTAACATCAGTAGTAGCAAAGTTAATGGAAAAAATCATCGCAACCAGATTAAACCATATATTAGAAAGTCAGAGAATCATCGTCAACGAGCAAGCAGGTTTCCGAAGATTATATTCCACAGTACACCAGGTAACAAGATTGAAAGATAGTATAACAGAATCCCTCAAAAATAGAAAAAGCGTCTTAGCGGTCTTCGTAGATTTTAAAGGCGCTTTCGACAGCATTTGGAGGAAGAACCTGTTCAAAAAACTAGAAAGCATTGGTATCCATGGAAATATGCTCAATTGGATCACGAGTTTTTTGAATCAGAGATGGATTGCGGTTAGATGGAACAATACAATATCGAAGTAGAAACAACTAAATGTAGGCCTCCCTCAAGGCTGCATTTTGAGTCCGATGTTATTTAACCTATACATAAATGACCTTGTTAAAGTTTTGAAGAAAACGAATGTTAAAGTTGCTATATATGCAGATGACGTAGTATTATGGACTGATGCGAACAACAAACACCACACAGCCGATAATCTAAAAAACCAACTGCATAAAGCTGTAATAGAGTTAACTACGTGGGCACAAGAAAATAACATGACGATCAGCGATAGCAAAACCACATACCAGATATTCTCATTAAAACACCAAATACAAGACATCGATATATACATAAACAACAAGACGATAACAAGAACATTCACAACTACGTACCTGGGCATTACTCTAGACTCCAAATTAAATATGAGTAACCACATAACAAACACGAAAACAAAAGTACAAAAAAGATCTAGCATATTAAAAAAATTGGCAGGATGCAAATGGGGAGGTACAACGGATTTATTAAACAGAACCTACAAAACTTATATTAAACCAGTGCTCAAATATGGTGGTGAATTAATGACAACAGCATCCAGACAAAACCGCATGAAACTGGAAATAGCACAAAACAATGCTCTGCGAATTGTCACTGGTGCAGTGAAAACCACACCTTCTCAAGCAATTAGATGTTTCACAGATAATCTACCGATGTACACTGAACATGATATTCAATCAGCTATATTACATGAAAAGATTAGACAAACAAGAGAATACCATCCATGGTTCACAGCATTAACAACATGTAACCAGTTGAAAACTCAAATTCTGTTCAAACATAAATCAGAAGCCTTACTAAAAGAACTCGGACCAATGCCTAAGATTGACAACACCCTTCCACCACAGGATCCTCTAGATTATATAAATATTACAGCTGAAACACAACTAAACATTAATATAAATAAAAAAATTGATAATACAGAAACAAT
Source organism: Rhamphomyia laevipes (assembly GCA_963920725.1). Taxonomy (NCBI): domain Eukaryota; kingdom Metazoa; phylum Arthropoda; class Insecta; order Diptera; family Empididae; genus Rhamphomyia; species Rhamphomyia laevipes. The sequence continues at coordinate 81,009,799 of OY987255.1, read as the reverse complement.
GAAGCAGATTGCTAAATCCACAATTGATATCAGATATCACCAAGACATCTGGGACCGTATATACACGGATGGATCTTTGCTAAACATCAACGCTGGCGCAGGAGTCGGAGTACATTGCAGTAAATTCAACCATTATTTCTGTATGCCAGAGCAAACATCAGTCTTTGAAGGCGAATTGGCTGCTATAGAATGTACATTAAAACAAACCTTGTTTAGACCTGATATGAAAAAATACATCGTCATTCTATCGAACTCTAAAGCAGCAATCCAAGCTATAGCATCTTTCATTCCACGCCACGACAACAAAATAGTTAGAGAAATATGTACCTTATTTCAAACGCTACAACTAAAAAGCTATACAGTGAGACTGCAATGGGTTCCGGCGCATGTGGGTTTAGAGGGGAACGAATTGGCAGACCAACTGGCTAAAAAGGTGCTAACCTCCCAACCAGAAGCAAGCAATATACTTCAATTGAATCCCGAATAAATCACATAAAGCAATTCTTCAGTAAAAAAGCAAAAAACGACATCCAAAATGGCTTAAAAGATAAAAAATATGAACACATAGCTAGAGAATATAGCAACATATCGTCGTGTGACAGAAGAGAAGCGGTGGCACTTTTTAGATTACGTACTGGACACAGTTGCCTAGCAGATCACCTATATAGGATCAACATCTTACCTACAGACAAGTGCAGTTTGTGTGATCTTGGAGTAACACAAAATGAACAACATCTACTACACTGTCCAGCGCTAGAGACTGAAAGGCAACGAAGTAAAAATATTTCTTTTCTTTATTGGGCGGCCCGAGGAAAAATGGCATAAGCCAACACCTATCCATTAGTAAACAACAAACAGTTCAAAAACTAAATAATGTATGTAATGATAAAATATGTGTACAAAAGAAAACACATATATAGAATAAGAATTATTGAATTATATAAAAAAAAAAAAACAATAGTAAGAATAAGAAATTTTTTGAAAAAAAACCATATGAAAATATTTAAAGTAAAAAAAAAAAAAAAAAATATAGTACGTTAAGTTTTAATAAATTTAAAAAGAAAAGTATATTGTAAAAATATATATATAAAATTCATATATAATACGTTAGGAACAGTTTTGATAAATTTAAAAAAGGAAAATATATTGAAAAAAAAAATAATACATTTTAATAAGTTGTTAAGAAAAAAAGAAAGAAAAAGATTTGTTAATAAAATTTTGTAATAGAAAAAAAAATATGTTAACGCTAGAAAGAAGGAATTTACTTAGGGTACATTCCTACTTTTCACGCAGGAAGGGTGGTGTGATGTATGCACACAAAACATATAATGAATTAATCATCATATGTTTTGTGTAGGTCACGGTTATATTTTATTTCCAAAATATAATTATAGGTGACTAACCCAAGCATACAAATATTCCATACATGCACTGACTGCATGTATATTCTTATTAAATATTATGCATATTTTTATGTATGCATATATTACTAAATGCATATATGATAAATGCAATGACCGAAAATAGATGGGTCAATTTACAATATAGAATATTTAAGAAATTCCTAAGAATTCCAATAAGGGATCAATACACTAGCGTTAGCAAATAATTATTCTAATAATTATTTATGTAGTAGTTAAATTTTAGGGTATATAATAACGAAATCAAATTAATAAAGTTACTTTTACTCTCGAGTCCAAAGTCAGTGTTTTATTTAATTGTACGCTATTTGCTTGAATTAAAAGAAAACTCTTCTTCCTAACAACCAAGTGAAATAAGCTATTTAGCCAATTCGCTATAAACCATCTGCCCAACGGCTAAGGTTTTTGGTTAAGGATAATATATATATATACATATCGCTATAAGAGCATATATATTAGGTTGCACCTGGACATCGTTGGATGGAACCTTTAAGTAATTCACCAGCCAACATTACAATATGCTTGCTACCTACGTGCAAACCTGAAAATTTATTAGCTACAGAGGAATCAGAATTAGGTTTAGCTGGCTCTCGAAATCTTGTGGTAGCTAATGATGACGTTTGGACTGTGAATTTCTTAATGGATCCTAGCTGCCCACCACTTTTCTCTCTCGATTCACTCGGCTTAACCCAGGTAGGATGAGATATATTTTTATTTAAATTATTTTCTTTTTCAATTACTGTCTCTTTATTTATTTCAGCTTCAGGTACATTGGTAGCAACATCTGAACGTTGAACCTCAGCTCTACCATCTTGCTCCTCTAACAGACGCTCGATATTTTGAAGAACTGGTGATCCCATACCTGAACGGTCGTTTTGCTGTAGCATCTCATAGGTATAATTTTTGATCCTCTCCAAACCTTGATCTATTTTATTTATTAAACCTCTTGCAGCTGTTGATAATTTTGGATCTGTTTTTTTTAATCGTTTTACCCTCTGGAGAACATGGATACTACGGCTTCCAGCTACTGACATCAAGTGCTCATCTTGTTCGCGAATCGCACTTTCCACCAACGCTTCAAAAACGTCCGCTCTGGATTTACACCACTCCAATGCAGCCCTTGGAGCTTCAATGATTACTGACGGCAACTGTTGAGGTGCACGAGCTTCCCCATCTAATGCTAGGCGAAACCGTGTAATTTTCGAAATTGTTGTACCATGTAATATATTTAAATTCCGGATTCCCAATTCGTACATTAACTCATCCTCTTCCAGAAGTAACGGATCCATTTCAACAAATTGATAAACCATGCGCAAAATGCAAAACCTTAATTTTGTTTATCAAACAAGAACGTAACGATGATTGCAGCCAAAATATTTTTAATAATAAAAATCGTAGTTTTAATTTTAATTTATTTACTATTAATTCCCTAAAATGTAAAAAAAAATTCTTCTAAAACTAAATGTATTTATTGAAATATATATTTAATTATAAACTTAATACTATAATGTATTTCCTAAAAACTTAAAAAAAATTGTTAAATAAAAATATATATTGAATATTGTAATATTTATATATATAAAAAAAAGATATTTTAAATTATATTCAAAATAAAATTATCACAATATATATATAAAAAAAATCATGTATTATTAATACTAATCTAAACTATTTCCCCTTAATAACTACAAAATATACTAAACTTAATCCTACAAAAAAATTATTTAAACTAACCAAATTAAACCTACAAAAAAATCCCAAAGTGTATTATGATTTTATAATTAAAAAAAATATCAAATCTATTTTAAGTTAATAATATCTTTTTAAATTTTTGCAATTTTTAATTTGCAAAATTAAATGGATTTTATAATTAAAATTTTGACCAGGTGGTAACCCTACTGTATTTCCACCAATGATTTTATCCAATTAGTTTATTTAATCCAATATATATATTTTTTTATATAAAAATTCCAAATTCTCTACATAAAAATTCCACCAGGTTCGCTAAAAACCTCCCGATACACATAAAAAAATATCAAAAAGAATCGATTTTTTTAAACCGACGATTTTTAATGTTAAATATTTATAAAAATATCGTTTTTATTATAATATAGCTTTTAATATAAAATAGCTTAAAATAAAAAACCTGGTTGACCAGACCAAAAAAAAAACCCGGTTGACCAGATTCCAGAAAAAAAAAAATTAATAAAAAAAGTTCTAAAATATTTTGAAATTCAACCAAGGATTGATTCCATCATTCCGCATTATAAGGAAAAGGACAAACAAGAAAGGGTTATAGGAATTGTAAAGGAAGGGATAAGGAACTCCATCATCATATTCAACACACCGAATCCCAAACAGAAATAATAAAAAAATAATAAAAACATTAATATAAAATAAAAAAATAAAAAAAAATTAAATACAATACTCAAATCCAAAAAAAAAAATACTAAGTTATACAACTCTAGCACGGACATTTTCGACTACGAAAAGAACGTCTAACTAGCACTTACACAACACGAACGAATGAAAACTATATAATTAAATTTACCGCTGACGGAACATTAAATGGACACCCAAATAAATTTTCTTACGTCAGGAATAACAAAACTTTAAATTTACAACAAAATTTTTACTTAACATTTAATTAATAACTATCTGTTTAGGATCAGAACTGAACCCGATGCATTAAATATTCTGATGAAGAGGAACGTTGTTGATGATTTGATTTACCTACAACGCAACTAGTTTTGTTGTTCGAGTCAATAGTTTGTTCGTGCCATTAGATTGGATGCCATTTGTAACACCACACAGTTCGGTTGACAAATTGCAACTGAACCGGAGGACACCACTTGTCTTTGGCATGTTAAATTATTTTAAGTTTATATTGTGGGGTGGCAATGGTTCCAGACCACCAAAAAAATAAAAACTAACACAATAAAATTTATTTGACCCACTCAACATACAAATTTGAGCGCCACTGGAAAAAAATTAATCACAAAAAAAAAAATTATCAACATTTTAATAAAACCAAGTGAGTCAGGTTACTACCGAAATTGCGGAGGAGACACGATTTAGAAACTTCCAAGGTTTTTAATATGCTGTCGCCAGGTCTTGAGTGATCCACAACCGCGGATCACCAACAGAACAAGACCAAATTTATTAACAAAAAAAAACCTAGATTGTGTGAAGGACCGATTGGGATTTCCTCCTTTTTGCCAGCTTAGCTCAGTCTGTGGGGCGTGAGTCAACCAATCGATCGTACCTGCAAATCAAATTATCAAAACCAAAGGAAGAGAATAAGGGAAATACAGGCATACATCATCAATCCATTTATGGTAAAGGTGGCCTTAGCCAGACATTCTTAAACCAGCTAAATCTTCATATAAATAAATTAAAAACTTTTTGTTGGTTTTCTGTTGTTTCAGGGTAGTGTTCCCGACTTTATTCAATCAATTTATTTTAAAAAATATTTAAGGTATACAAACAATCCAACGTGGATTTTTCAGTAGTTTTTTTTTATTGTATTTATTAAGTTGGTCTTTTACCAACTAACAATTCATACTATATATAATTTAATAATTCAACATACCTTGTTGGAATGGTCCTCCCCTGACATGTCGGGATAGTCCGGCCAAAAATTAATATTTATTTGATTTAAATAATAAAAAATCTACCACCATAACTAAAAAAAATCACAATTCAAACTAACTAATTAAACTACTAAAAAAAATCAATTACACCACTTAAGCAACAATAATTCAATCCAATTTACTCTACTAAAAATCATAACTATTATGAGCAAAAATAATTCAATAAAATTCAAAATTCCTTTAATTTATAATGAAAAAAAAATTAGATATAATGCACATCGCATCCACCGCTATGGAACGATACTTTAATTTTTATATTATTTAATTTATTTATAAAAAAAAAAACCAAAAAAATTACTTCTTTTTTTCTTCACGTCTACCTTTTTTCAAAGTTTTAATTCGACTACTCGAAACCACTTTTTCCTCTTTTTCTTTCTAGAATTTCCGTCTGTCAAATTTGCACTGATTCAACCCTTTTACTGCCGTCCTGGTGTAATTTTTGCTTCGCGTTCTCACCAATAGATGGATTCTAGCACTTTGCGGCGAAAATATATAAGAAACGTCGAAATGACATTTCTAATTGTCATAGGAAAGGAATAAAAAAATTCTGCCACCATGATGGCTTGTAAAAATATATATAATTTTTAATTCCATTTTTCAGGAACAAGGAGATATTCCAATTGAAGGTAAATTTTTTTCTTTTTTATGTTTATAGTATTTTTTTAAAAAATTTTTTAGGACTACCAAGAAAATAACAAGAGAAAAAATATATAGAGAAATGTACCAACATAACCTGTTGGCAATGATTTTCTTTTATATATGGTTGTTTTAGGATAGTCATATTGGAATTAATCCAATGTGATTTTTCCTTCAACCTATGTGCAGAGCCTGCAGGGCCACAGACCATAGCTATTAATATTTCCGACAAGTATAGTAGTAAAATTAATTTTGTGCCAAATTTTCCGACAAAAAATGTATTACATTTTATGAAAAGTATATAAATAAAACAATTTTAATAAAGCTATGTCGATCTAATTAAGCATTCATCGTGAATACATTAAATATTATTCATCACAGGCTGCTGGTAATATAAATGAAATAGGACCTTTGTTACAGTCATATCCAGTAATTCAGAGAGGACGTGTTCTTGGGAATTTATTTGCCGGTTTATTCCGTTTCCTTAAACCATGACAGGTTTAAATTTAATAAAAGACGAACATATAAAAACAGGTGCCAATATTTTGTCTGATATAGCCGCAGGAGCAAATCCAAAATAAGTATTGCAGACTCAAGCAGGTATAAAAAATTTAAGAACTTCATGCAATAAATCAATTACATTCAATGTATGGTAGTGGTAGAAAAAGAAAACGTGTTAGTAAAAACTAGCACAGATAACAAAAAAACGCAAAACTATAGAAAGACGTGTAAAGCCAAAATTTCATTCAATTAGTAATTTAAAACGAAAAAAATAGCGTGTTTTAGACATTTTGAATTTAAAAAATGGCTGTTGTAGAATGCATAAATAAGATCTATTTAAAGTGCCATCAATACAAACAAGTATTTTATGCTCTGTAGAGGTTGTCTATAATCCATTAGCTTCCTTAGATGCTTCACCGTCTACAATAGAGTTTGTCTCACTTGGTCATGGTGATACATACAGAGATTTATCTTCAAATTACATTAAATTTAAAGTTCAAATTTTAAAAAACGATGGGTCAAGATGGAATAATGATAAAATTACTACAGGTACAGGCGGTGATCAAAAATATATACCAGTACCACAGCCAAGCGTAGTAAATAATTTATTACATTCGATGATTAAACAAGTAAATGTTCAAATATTAAAAAACGATGGGTCAAGATGGAATAATGATAAAATAACTACAGGTACATGCGGTAATCAGAAATATATACCAGTACCACAGCTAAGCGTAGTAAATAATTTATTACATTCGATGATTAAACAAGTAAATGTTACACTTAATGGGAAGAATGTAACGCCTACCAATTCTTTTTATCATTATAAAAGCTATTTAGTTTCTTTATTAAGTTATGGAAACGATGCTGGCAATACTCGTTTGGAAGGTTCTGGATGGGAATTGGATAAGCCCAATGTACATGATTACAATAACACAGGCTCCAAAACGAGACAAAAAAAATACAATAATTCTGGTATTGTAGAGCTAATGGGTAAATTACATGTGGATTTTTTCAACACACCTACTTTACTTTTAAACAATGTTGATGTGAGAATTTTGTTAACATTAGAAAAACCAGATTTTTATTTATGTTTTTCTGATACGGAAGAGAGCTATTTAAAAATTAATGAAGCCACATTATACATGAAACATGTTACAGTCAATCCTAATATTTTGTTGGCTCATAATACTATTCTGACAAAGACTAATGCAAAATATTACTACAAAAGAAGTGAATTAAAGACATTTACAATACCAGAAAATACCTCAAACATTTCACTAAATAATGTATTCATTGGTTAGTTACCAAACACATTATTATTTTGTATAGTAAACAATGAGAATTTTAATGGAAGATGATCTAAAAATCCATATTTGTTTGATCATAATAATTTAACACAATTTGTACTATACGTAAACGGTGTACAAATACCTACCACACCAATTGAAACTGATTTCTCTGAACTTTGTTGTAACACTAGAGCTTATTTAACATTGTTTAAAGGTACGTGAATACAGCATTCTGATAAAGATCATCAAATAACAAAAGAACTTTTTGGAAAAGATTACACAATATTAACTTTTGATTTATCTCCTGATGGCTCAGCTAGTGAAACATGTCAAAACCTGTTAAATCAGGGTACAGTAAGAATTGAGGCAAAATTAGGCAATTCATTGACATCAACTTTAACATGTATTGTCTATGGAGAGTTTGATGTCTCATTAGAAATTGATAAAAATCAAAATGTTTACACAAATTTATAAATATAATCGACAATAAATAAAATTGTATTATGCCTGCGGTCGTAAAAGGTGGTAGAAAATTAAAATGCTAAAAAAAAAAAATTACCATCATATGCCTTAGTGGACATATCTTTTACCTGCGATAAATTAATTACTTTTGGACATAAAGTAAGCATTGCAGGAATTGAAGAATCAAATATCTCTGTATATTACGAATACAAATATTTATATCCAACATCAAAAGTAAATGAAGAACAACACAACATCACAAATGGTAATATAACTCAAGCTATAAATAAAAAAATCAGCATATTCGATGTGTTATTGGTTAATGGCAAAAACAAAAAAAAGTTTTTATTTCACTATGTAAAGTGTACATCAAAAATTTAAAATATTTCAAACCTAACAGATCAGCATGAATACATAACAGATTGCAAAAATTCTTCGGACGAATAAATACACCAAAACTTGTTTTAGAGGCGTGCATGCTTTTAATCGTATACCAAAACATATAAAAAAGAAACCATTTTGTATTGTTGTGAATTCAGATCCGGACACAAAATCTGGCTTACATTGGTTTGCGTTAAATTTTCCAAAAGAAGGTTGTGCCGAATATTTTGATTCTTATGGAGATCAAACAATAAAAACAAATATTATAAAAAAAATCAATCGAAATTCCAGGTAGAAATGTTTTATAAAAAACATAAAACCCGTAAAAAGCAGACAATTCAAATATAGTGGATATTGTTTTTTTATATTTTCGTTGTAGAGGATATTCAATGGAAGAATTTAAAAAAAAAAATTCTAAAAAATTTAATTAAGAATGATAAATTAATTTTACAAATGTTTTATGAAATTTTCAAAATGTGAGTTGTTGTATGTATAATAATGAGGAGCAATTATGTAGTTTTTTAAAAAAAGTCAATAAATATGTATTTATTTTATTTTTCAGCACATAACAAAGCTATTTCTTCAAAAAGTTTTGAAATTTAGATGAATTATTAAATTTTGGTAAAAACGAATGCTCTTGTGTTAATTTTTTAACATTATAAATTTCACATTTTTTGTAATATGACACATAACACATAATCTTTTACATATATTTCGTTTATATAATTAAAATACGCATGGCAAGTTATAAAATCCCTGATCCCGTTGACCTGCCGCCATTCCTTGTCGTCTAACAGAAATGTTAAATTATCAATTTCATCATCATTGCAAATAATTTGCACAAACATAATTATTGCGAACGTTGAAAAACCGATTATAGGAGCCGATTTCATTAATCATTTTGGTCTTATTGTTGATTTAAAAGGAAGAAAACTAATCGATTCTCTTACTAAATTGGAAATAATTACACAAGTCGTAAACGCGCCTATTTGTTCTCTCACAACAATTTCAGCCGATTCAGTTACACCTGAAATCTTTAACTTGTTAAATTCTTTTAAAGAAATAACAAGTGAAATGTCTACTTTTAATGAAATAAAACATAATGTCGCACATATTATTACAACCACTGGTCATCCGTGTGTAGCACGCGCAACGCGTTTGAATAACGAAAAGTATACAATCGCTAAACGAGAATTCGAAACTATGTTAGAACAGGGTATCTGTCGTCCATCATGTAGTAATTGGTCTAGTCCACTGCATCTCGTTCAGAAAAAGAACGGCGAGTGGCGACCCTGCGGTGACTATAGAGGTTTGAATAGTGTAACAAAAACGGATCGGTACCCCATACCTTACATAACAGATTTTGCACAACAATTGCACGGCTGTACAGTTTTCACATCTCTGGATTTGGTAAGAGCATACCAACAAATTCCTATTAACGAAGAGGATATCGCCAAAACAGATAATGTATTAGTAAATTTATTTTCGCCGTTCCAAATATCACCTTTTTAGGACACGATATCTCAGTCGATGGAATCAAACCATCCAAAAGTAAAGTAGAAACGATTGTTTCATACAAGTTGCCGGAAACAGTAAAAGATCTATGTAGATATTTAGGCATGGTAAATTTTTATCGAATTTACATTCCAAACGCGGCTGCCGATCAAAGTTTATTGAACAATTTTCTAGACGAAGTAAAAAGAACGACAAACGCAAAGTCAGTTGGTCAGAGGAGGCAATCGGTGAATTTGAACGCAGCAAAAAAGCGCTTATGTGAAGCGGTATATCTTGCACACCTCTCACCAAACGCAACAACGATACAGCACATATGACCGTGAATTATTAGCAACGTATTCCGCGATAAAACATTTTAAGCATTGGTTGGAGGGGCGTACATTTATTTTGTTTACGGACCACAAACCTCTCACGTTTGCATTGCAACAAAATCTCGGCAGCGTAGGCAATTAGACTTAGTAGCACAATATACTTCGGATATACAGCACATTAGCGGTAAAGACAACGTCGTTGCTGTCGCGCTTTCAATAGTGTCTCAATTAACGATTCGTGAGACGATCGATTACGAAAAAAAGGCGGAAGCTCAGATCGGAGACTCTGAGTTAGAAACGTTAAAGACAAATGAAGCATTTAAGTTTCAGCTCGTACCGATAGTAGGCTCGAATGTCAATATTACATCGTTAGGAAATGCTAGGCCATATGTACCCGTAAATTTTCGACGCGACGTTTTCTCTAGTATTCACAATTTATCGCATCCAAGCATACGAGCGACGATCAAGGCGACAGTAAAGAATTTCGTTTGGACTTCCATTAATAAAGAAATTCGTAATAGGGCAAAACCTTGTATAGCTTGTCAAAAAACCGAAGTCACGAAGCATGTCAAAAGTCCGATAGGTAATTATCCCTTAGTGGAAAATCGTTTCGACAAAATTCACTTGGATATTATGGGTCCTCTACCTCCGTCGGAGAATATGAAATACTGCGTAACGTTAATAGATCGTTACACGCGTTGGCCAGAGGCTATACCTGTCGCGGACAGCGAAACTGTCGCAAACGCTATCTTTAGGAAATGGATTTGTAGATACGGCGTACCATCTACCATAACGACAGATCGCGGGTCAAATTTTGAATCTGAACTCTTTTCAGAATTAGCCAAACTTTTAGGTTTTACCCGAAATCGGACCACCTCGTACAATCCTGCTTGCAACGGTATGATAGAACGTTGGCATCGAACGTTAAAAGCAGCGTTAATGTGTACAGGTCATAAACAATGGACGAAATCTTTGCCATTAGTATTACTGGGATTAAGAACCGTTTATTGGACTGATTTCGACGCGACATCGGCCGAATTCGTATACGGAACCAACATACGGTTACCAGGAGATATGCTTCAAAATTGCAAATCAACAATGTATCAATCTGATTTCGTTCAGCAATTAAGGCAACATTTCGATACGGTTCGTCCAGCGCCAGCAACGCGTCACAATAAAGAAAAGGTTTTCATATTTAAAGATTTGAAAAGTTGTTCTCACGTCTTTGTAAGAACCGACGCGGTACGTTCATCACTACACCCACCGTACGAAGGATCATTTTTAGTGATAGACCGAAAGGACAAATACTTTACAATTTTAATTAGAGAAAAAAACGCAACCGTGTCAATTAATCGATTAAATTATTGCTAATCGATTAATGCTAAAACTCAGGAAAAAGTTGTCAGTAAAAAAGTCACATTCGATGACAATTTATATAAACCAACGCGAACACGAACGGGGCGTATAACTCAACTCCCAGCACGTTTAAAAAATTAGCGTTCTCTAACGATCACTGGCAGGGGAGTACTGTGGCGACTAGCGTTGCGTCACATCAACAGCGCCACTAGTAAAAGAATTTATTAAAATAAATTAATGTTGACAACACTAAAAACGCGTAATGTTGGCTGCGTTGCTTGTCCGCTTCGGCGTCTGTAAATTAAAACATTTTTTGTAATTCCGACAATCACGCCATTCTGTGTTGATCTCTCATAGTGAATAGTCATTTGTTCAAAGAATTAATCTAGTGTCAATAGCTTAGTAAAGCAATATATATATATATATTAATAAACGTAAATATTAAGCTGTAAATATATATATATAATTAAGAATAATATATCCTTAATATATTATAAGCTGTAAATATAAGATATAATAAAGATCATAATATACCGAATACGTATTGTGGTAGTGTTTTATTCCAAACACAGCATTGTGGTACAACAACGACACCCACATATTAAAAATGATTTTACCATTTGAACAATTTTGGACATTTATAATTTTAATAATAATACTGAACATTGATTTTTTTTCAAACGGGAAAAATATACCAATTGCATTTTTTTTATAAAATAAAAATACCTACAAATTTCAAAAAATGACTCTATTATTGAAATTTATAATTTTATTAAGACGCACCACATAAAGATGCATTATTATTATTATTATAAGCTTATAACACCCTAATTACAAATTACTTAAATTAAATTAATTATTACATTTCGGTTTTAATTTAATTTTAATTTTCTGTCAAATAAATTTTAATTTTACTTTTTAGTTACTTTTAATTCCAAATTAGTTTTAATTCAAATAGTATTAAGTTAAACTTATTTTATATTTCAGATTTTTTTTTTTCTTATAAATTCAATTTATTCTTATTATAAATAATTTAAATGATTTTTAAAATAAAAATTATGTATTGCTACAGGTAAAAGCCTCCCCCAATTTTTTCCATTCTACTTTATTTTTAGCGAGATGTCTCCAGTCGTTGCACAATAAGTTTATCTCATCGGCCCATCTTTTCCTTTGTCTGCCTATTTTTTTTTTCCATTTGGTTCCCAATTTGTTGTTGTAATCGTCCATCTTTGGTCTTCTAGTCGCGCTAAATGTCCAGCCTAACTCCATTTTAGTTCTTTAGAACGTTGAATTACATCGACTACTTCTGTTCTTTGTCTAACGATGGTATTTCTTGTTCTTGACCATCGACTCACTCGTAGCATTGACCATTCCATTGATCTTTGGCATACCTTTAATTTTCCATATTTCTTGCTGTTAGAGACCATGTTTGAGCACCATATGTTAAAATTGATAATATTGCTATGTAGAAGATATATTTTATGTTGTCATTTAGCCTCGCAATTGTTATAAATATTCTGTATTAATTTTATATATTTGTGATTTTGATTTTTTAATTATATAAAATTAATACAGAAATTAATTTCTGTACATTTTGATTTTTTAATGCACGCCAAATAAAAACATGCTCTATACTGTCAAATGCTTTTTGGTAATCGACGAAAGGTATTGAAATTGGCAATTGATATTCGGAACATTTTTCTAGTATTACGAATAGTATGAAATACTATGAAGTCTGGTGATGGGTTGGATGGTCAAAAAAAAAAGTTCGCTCAAAATTTTTTTCTAGGCGTTTCCGAGGTCGGGGAGTCCGAAAATGCAAAAAAAAAAAAGTGTCCGGGGGACGCGTACGCGTACGCGTACGCGTACGCGTACGCGTACGCTTTTTATGTGCGCAGCAACATCTCCTAGAACCGCTTGTCCGATTTTAATGAAATTTGGCACACAGGCTCTAACATATCTCGCGCAGGTGCCGGTACAAGATGAGATCGATCCTTTCAGTGGGACCATGTTAGATTTCCCCATTTATGTGGCAACCTACGTGTTTTTGTTCTACGGGAAAATGTAAAAAAAAATTTCATGTCTCAGATTTGGATGAAATTTAAAACATAGGTTGGTATCATGATTGTCCACAAGCCTACCAAGATACAGGTCTGTAACTTCAGGGGGTCCCTGGTAAAATTTCCGATTAAAATTTCGTATACTCTAGAGCATATAGTAATTTTTATCTAATTAGCATAAATTTTGGTACATATGATAGTTTCCGTATGTACTTGGTGTCTGTAAAATTTGAAGTCAATACTTCAGTGGGTCCATGTAAAAATCCGTAATTACTTTTCATAAGTTCAACTATCTATATCTACCGTACCTTTCACCCAATTTCAATGATATTGAACACACAGTTTCATTTAGTTATCTATTTGATACTCCACAAATTTGTAGTTGGTAGGTACAGTACGTTCATGGGAAACTAATATATGAGCAACTTAGTTTCCGAAGAATATTTTCTTTATGCTCTACAGCTTGTAATTATTATCCGATTTCAATGAAATTTGGTACACAGGTTGAGTTCATGATTCTACATTGGTTGACCAAATTACAGGTTAGTAGGATTAGGGGGTCCATGTTAAATTTCCGATTTAATTTTTAATTTTTTTTTTTTCATATGCTCTACAGCATATAGTAATTGTTAACCGATTTCAAAGATATTTTATATATAGGCTAATTTTGGGATCTAGTTGGCTCTCCTGCAATTTGGAGACCTTCAGGGGGTTCCTAGAAAACAGTTTTAGTTTCCGAATTTTATATAATTACGTGTTTTATAGCATGTAATTATTATCTGATTTTAATGAAATTTGGCACAAAGGTAGACCTTCTGATTATGCATGTGTTGGCCATGTTAGAAGTTAATACCTTCAGGGGGTCCATGCTAAAATTTCCGATTAATATTTCATATGTTCTAGAACATATGGTAAATATTATTCAATTTCAATGAAATTTTGTATACAGGTTGGATTCGTGATTATGCATGTGTAGACTAAGGTAGAAGTTAGTAGCCTGAGGGGGTCCATGCTAAAATTTCCGATTAATATTTCATATGTTCTAGAACATATGGTAAATATTATTCAATTTCAATGAAATTTTGTACACAGGTTGGATTCGTGATTACGTATGTGTATACTAAGGTAGAAGTTAGTAGCCTGAGGGGGTCCATGCTAAAATTTCCGATTAATATTTCATATGTTCTAGAACATATGGTAAATATTATTCAATTTCAATGAAATTTTGTACACAGGTTGGATTCGTGATTACGCATGTGTAGACTAAGGTAGAAGTTAGTAGCCTGAGGGGGTCCATGCTTAAATTTCCGATTAATATTTCATATGTTCTAGAACATATGGTAAATATTATTCAATTTCAATGAAATTTTGTACACAGGTTGGATTCGTGATTACGCATGTGTAGACTAAGGTAGAACTTAGTAGCCTGAGGGGGTCCATGCTAAAATTTCCGATTAATATTTCATATGTTCTAGAACATATGGTAAATATTATTCAATTTCAATGAAATTTTGTACACAGGTTGGATTCGTGATTACGCATATTTATACTTATTATAGTTATTTTAATAATATTATTTATTATTAAATAAATAAAAATATAAAATTAAATCAATAAATAATAAAGATGAGCAATTTTTGAAGAAACCACTGTTTGTTACAAAGATAATGTTAATTACAAAAAACTTTTGGACATAAATCGCTGTTAAACAACATACTATGAGTTATCTGCTCCCCCTAGTTAGCAGCTTTTTTGATTAATGCTATGAAGATGGTCTGTAGTTGAGTAACCAGATCTGAATCCAGCTTGGTCTATTGATTTGTTTTCGTTTAAATTTGTTGAAATTCTACTTAATAAGCATTTGGCGAAAATTTTGTGTATCGTTGATATTATGCTGATAGGACGATAGTTGTTAATATTATTTTTATCACCTTTTTTATGGATTAAAATAATAGTTGATCGTTTCCATTGTTCTGGTATCACTTCTAATTCAATAATTTTGTTAAATATATCTGTTAATACTGGTACTATTTTTTTGCTAGAATATTTTAAATATTCTGCGTTTATGTTATCATTGCCTGCTGATTTTTATTTTTTAGTTGTGATATTGATTTGATTACTTCGACTTCGGTAAATGGTGGAATATCTGAGATATCGTTCAAATCTGGTGTTAGTTGCGTACTTTGATGGTCTGATAATGAGCTTCTTTTATAGAATAAAGTTGCTTCTTTCATTATATCTTTACGTTTGGTGTGTTGTTTTTTGATAATTCTGTTATCCATTTTTTTCCTTCATCAAAATTCATCTTTATTTTTTTAAAAGAACCAGAATCTTTCAGAGTGGTTTTAATGATATTATCTTTATAATGTTTTATATCGTATTTGCTTGCTTTTTTAATTTCCTTACGTAAATTTTTTAATTCAATTTTTTCGTTTTCATTCAAGGTTTCTTTCGATCTTAATACTTCCCTTTTTTCAATTAGATGAATCGTTTCTTCTGATAGTTTATTAATTTTAATTTTGTTTGTTTTTAATATTTTACTGGACAGTGTTAATAAATTTTCTATGGAATTATAATAATTTTGTATATTTTCGAAATGATAGTTAGTTATAGGTTCAAGGTGGTGAGCTAGTGTTTGACAATATCTATTTATTATTGGCGGTGGAATTTGTTTCGGTAAGAATTTTGGATCTGTGAATTTTCTTTTTTGCTTCATATTTAAATTAAATTTTCCTCTGACTAATCTGTGGTCAGAATCAAATTGGAAGTTATTAACTATCGAAACATCGTTGATGTATTCTCTTTTATTAGTTAGTATGAAGTCTATTTCATTTTTAGTATTACCGTCTGGCGATTTCCAGGTCCATTTATCTTTATCTTTTTTTTAAAAAAAAGAATTACCGATTAATAATTTATGTTGCCAAATCCATTGCATAAGCCTCTCACCTCTTTTATTTCTGGTACCATAGTTGAAATTGCTTATTATTATTTCTTCTCCAGTTTCTCTTTTACCAACTTTGCTGTTGAAATCACCCATTATTACCATATTTTTACTATGGAGCTTGTCTATAGCTTCATCTAGTGTTTCGTAAAATTTGTCTATAAGTTCATCGGTCGCAATTTCCGTCGGAGCATATATTTGTATTATTGATATATTTACTGTATCAAACTTTAATTTCAGACCAATAATTCTTTCGTTGAATTCAATAATTTCATCTATATTATTTTTGAGATGTTTATTTATAAGAAACCCAACTCCATGTAGTCCTTTCGTTTCACCTTTATAACAGAAAATTGTACCATCCGATCTTTCAATAATTTCTTCACCGAATTTTCTTACCTCCGCTAGGCCTATAACATCCCATTTTATTTTATTCAAGGCATTGCCGAGTTTTTCAATTTTTTCTTCACCTAATAATGATCTTACATTATATGTGCAAATGTGTAAAATATTGGTATTTTCTTTTTCATCCAACTGTTTAGAGATTTTGTCTATTTTTACATTTCCTTTATTCACTGGTTTATCAATTAATTTATCAAAAGTTTTAAATTTTTTAATATTCTTAATTTTTTTGATGTATTTTGTATTTTCCATGGATTTTATATTTTCATTATTTTTATTGTTTTTTCTTTCTTTTCAAGTTTGGGGGGTTTTGGCCATTATACCCCACGGTGGCCAGCCGGGTTGGAGTGTATTCAGATTTTTGACTATATTTACTCATTATATTAATCTCATTTCCATTCACGTTTGCTTGCTTTTCGTCGTTTGTTTTTCTGGTTTGATTTTTATTATTTAGTTGCTACTTTACTTTTGTTGATGGTGTAGTATTTATCGTGGTTGCGTTTTGTGTTGGAAAATTATTCTGAGCTTTTTGTTTTTTGTTATTCTCATCTAATTCAGGATTTATATCATCAATTGATCTATTTCTTTTATTATATTCATTATTTTCATCACTACCTTCGTGGTTTTTTTCTTGATTTCCTGTCTTCATTTGAATTTTCCTTAAACGTTTTTCTTTATTTATATCAGCTAGTTCTTTGGGTAGATCATCCACGAAGAATAATTTAAATGGTAGATCGCGTAAACCTGTTTTATTTTTCATAATCAGCTGCTTTTTCTTTAATGTTGTAATACCTAAGAGTATCGGGCGATTTTTGCCAATTTCCTTTTTACCTAATCTATATATAAAATCTATTTCGGTATGTGCTAAATTTACTCCAATTGTTTTTGTAATAATATCAATCATTGTTGATTCTAAATCAGCTTCATTATTCTCGTTTTCTAAAAGATTGTGTATAACTATGTTTCTTTTTCTTGCATCTTTTTCATTTCTAATAATTCTAGCTTGTAGCTGTTCATTTGTAATTCTTAAATTGTTTAATTCTGAATCAACAAATTGATTTCTGGAGTTGTGTTATCATTAATAATTTTTGAATTTTCGTGCATCTCTAGTCTTAGATTTGCTATTGCATCTAAAAAATTTTGCTCGCTCATATTTAAGTATATATAGAAAAAAGTAATTATTTGAAGTTAGTTATATTATTTGATAATTGCAATCTTGTGGTTACAATAAATTATATTAAAAATTTATATTAATGACTGAAATTATGTTAATTTATATAGTATTTTTATTTCAATAATATGTTTTGTAAGTATACTATAAATCTTATTATGGTTGCTGTATTGGCTATAGTATTCTTAGCGCCTGAAGATATGCATTTACATTTGTAATCAATTTTGAAAACTAAAACTTCATACATTAAACAAAGGTGATTCTTATGTAATGGCAAGATTAATGTGCTGAATAATTTGTTTATTGTTATGACATGTAATCGATGATGTGGAATTTTTAAGTTTTATTCAATTAGTTATAATAACTTTAAATTATTTCAATTGTTTCTTTATATTTTTCCAATTTTTTATATATTCACAAATTTCATCAGTTTTATTCATTTATATTTATATTAATATGCATCAACTTATAACTTTAACCTGAATAATAATTCCCTGATATCCAATTTATTAGGAGCAGCAGGGCACGTCTTGGCATTTCAGAATATATGCCTACACAGAATAATTTCCACGAAATTGCTAAAGAAAATCTCTTGCTGTATGACGTGTAACATCGCACAGTTCGGTTGACAAATTACCACTGAACCGGAGGACACCACTTGACTTTGTTAATGTTAAATTTAATTTTATTTTGTGGGGTGGCAATGGTAAAAAAAAAAAAAAATTTGAACGCCATTGTTTTTTCTTCAACTACAAAAAAAAAACCAGAAAAAATAATCAAAAAATAATAAAACCAAGTTACTACCGAAATTTCGGAGGAGACGCGATTTAAAAACTTCCAAAGTTTTCTAATATGGGGGCACCAGGTCTTGAGTGATCCACAACCGCGGAACACCAACAGAACAAGACCGAATTTATTAACAACAACAAAAAACCTTGAAAGTTTCAAGGAGCAATTGGGACTTCCTCCTTTTTGCCAGCTTAGCTCAGTCTGTGGGGCGTGAGTCAACCAATTGATCCTACCTGCAAATTAGGAAGGGGATCAGGGGAAATGCGGCCTGACATCAGCAATCGTAGACTATAACGGTGGCCTTAGCCAGACATTCTAAATAAAAACCATTAAATCATTTAAGAACAAAAAAAACTTTTCGTGCAGGTTTCCACGGTCCGATGAGCAGATATTAATTTAATTTTTTTGAAATTTAATTTTTTTTACAATATACAATTTAATAAAATAAAATGAGATCTCCAACCAGTTTAACCTTTTTTTTTCTGTAGCAGTACGGAATTTATAGGTGAATATATATATTTTTTTTCCAATTGAAATGTTGGTCATTCACCAACTAATTTACTAATACAAAAAAATAAATCAACATACCTTTTATAATTTAATGCACGGTGCTGTCCCGACTAGTCTGGCTTAAAAGTAATTTTTGTATATATATTAACAAAAACCTACACAACTACCACCAAACTACTAGCAAAAAAACTTAATTACGCAAAATCAAAAAAAATTAGTTAACTTTACTCTACACAACTCTTAAAATCATAAAAACTCGAATTACCAAAAAAAAAAAAATGGCTACTAATATTACAAAAAAAACACTACTCTACTAACAACTTTAAAAAATTTACAAATTACTCTAATAAAAAAAAATAACTGGACCTTCACAGTGGAAACACCACTTTAATTTACGAATTTAAATTTTTTCTTTTTATTAATTTTACAGATATTATATATATAAAGTGGTTCTATATATATTTTATATATAGAACCACTTTATATATATAATATCTGTAAAATTAATAAAAAGAAAAAATTTAAATTCGTAAATTAAAGTGGTGTTTACGGCTTCCTGCTCTGCATACTATTCCGGATAATTCCGTTGAATCTCGGCAACCAGCTATTCTTTTCCCATTCTGCGACCACTAGCTCGGTCGATCCTCCGCTAGCAGAATTCTAGATGACTTTATAATATATAGGTATACCAATAGCTCGGTATATCTCCTCCACACCATCTGTATATTTTACAATATAATATGGGTATTCCGTCTTCGGAAATGATCACCAATAATGTTTAAATCGAGGTGAAATGCACTTTTAATTCTCTAGTTCGAACATGAAGTCAAAATGACATTTTCTTGACATTTCAATATTTCGTATATAATTATAGTTTCCAATCATCGTGGTGGTTAAAAAAAATAATTGGATATTACTAGAGATAGAGAAGGTAACGTTTTTTAATTTTTTTCTTCAATTAATAATTTTATTTTATTTTTATTTTTATATACTGCGAACAAAAAAACCTATATAAGCTAAAGAGAAATGTGCCAATATAACCTGTTGGCTATGTTTTTATTTTTATATAGGTTGGCTTTGGACAATCATATTGGAACTTCTCCAATAAGATTTTGTCTACAACCAATGTTGAGCGCCTGCAGGTCCACAGACGGTAAAAAGCCTATAGTTAATATACCAGATACTGAGCCTGAAAATGAGGTAAAAAACATGAACAAACCAATATTTCATCAACGCTCTAGAAATGAGGTAAAATAAAATATATTTTATGTATTTTTAAAAAATTATATATTTAATTTATAGGATAAAACGGAGCTGGGGAGTGGAGCCGTACACGAGGGTAAGTTCTATGGAAGTTTGAAACTAAATTGAAAGACAGTTTTTGACCCATTTTTCTAGCTGAGTCACCCACAACATCACCGGCCTCATCAAATTCTGAAGGGAGATTTTACTTTATATTATTATATTGCACTAATTATTATTATAATTAATTATATTGTAATATATAAATTTTTATTAGTATAAGTACAAATAAGTATAGTAAAATTTAATAATAATCATTTTATAATTTCTGTATTAATATGTAGCGATGCTTTTCTAAACTCATCTAAAAATTTTAAATTAATTAGAAATATTTCCTAAATAAATAAATAACATTAATGTAAATAAATATATTAATTAAATAAAATAAATAGATTACTTAAATAAAATAAATAAGTAAATTTAAATTAAATAAATAAGTAATGTAAATTTAAATAAACAGGGAAATTAATAAATATCGAAATGAAACATAATGTTGTCGAATCCTGCACATAAATAAAAATTGGCGTGCTCCATAAAAATTATACTTCTCATGATTATTGAGTATCGAGATTTATAGAAAGTCAGTCACGCGTTTAAACTGCTTAAATTTATGTGAAATAAAAAGTTAAAAATTACAGTTAAAATTCGTAAAAAAAATTAAATATCTAATAAAAATATGTTAATAAAATTAACATAAATTAATTACTTATATTTAATAAATATAATTTTCTACCATTGATGTGTATGTTTTTTATTAAATTAATATAAAATGATTAGCTCTACCAGGAATAAATGGTAATAATGCTAAAAATGGTGACCCCGACTACGCATTCAAAAAACCTACAAACTAAAAATATAAAAAACTTTAAATTAAAAACACTAACAATAAAAAAGTAAAAAATCATAGTAAAAAGTGTTGTGTATAATAAAAAAAATTAAAATCGTACGGGATACATTTTTCAACAATCACGTGTTTTTTAAATTTCTAAAACATTCCAAAAATTTCTATATAGATTTTTTATATATAAATAACGGAATTTAAACAAGATATATATAGATATATATAATGTGCATCACGCCATACGAAGCCATATTATTATAAAAACTAAAAAGTGAAAAAATGCGAAAATTATAAAAATTCATAAAATATAAAAAATTGTAAAATGTTTCATAAAACATAAAAAAAAACCGCATAAAATTTGATAATAATAATAATATTAATGGCATAATATAATTATCAGGTAAAATTCGGACAAAATGTATAAAAGTGTAAAATCGATATTTAAATATTTAATAATTAATATAAAAAGTGAAAATAAAATTCGATTATTAAAATTTTGCATTAACGTAAACAATTCGTATAAATAAAGTGTGAAATAAGTAAACAATCGGAAAAAATAATTGAACACAATAGACAATATAACCTATTATTTTTCTGTTATCCAAATTAATATAAAATACAACAAATAAAATATTATTTCAAATATTAAACGTTGTATATTATACGTTGGTGCAACATATTATACGTTGTTAATCATAACCTACGTATTATATTATCTATTCAACTTCGATATAAAGTTAAAATAGTGCCATATATTAAATATCATCAAATGATCTATTAAACATCATCAAATAAAATATTAAATATTATCATATGGCATATCAAATATCATCAAATGAAATATTAAAGATCATCAAATGAAATATTAAATATCATCAAATATCATCAATCTAATGCAGCAACATTTGAAAAAGCAGAAAATTCAACATATCAACAATATTTCGGAACATAACAAACATCCAGCAATTTCAACATATGTAAGTTTTATTTCTTAATTATTTTTTCTTATAAAAAAATAAAATAAAAC
>OY987255.1:80936951-80987028 GCA_963920725.1 Rhamphomyia laevipes | reverse complement strand
TTTAAACTTATTAAAAATATGCAATTGCTATCTGTTACCACAGATTTTAATTTTTTAGATTCAGAGCTAGATAAAGTTCAACAAAATATTCTTTTCGCGAAACATGGTGTCATGACTCATTCGATTTTGTCGAACGAAGAAATTGACGAATATGAAATTGACGTTTTGAAATACAAAAAAATTAAAAGTAAATGGATGTATTAGAAATTTAATGTCAAATAATTATAAAAATTGTACTAAAAAGAAAAATGTTAAATACGAAATAATTGAAATTTCTACAAATACTATCCTAATTAAAAATGCTAATAATGTAAATTTGACAAACAACTGTAATGAAATAGAATATACTCTAACAAAAAATAATTTTATAACTTTTTAAAATTGTTCTATAAAATTGAATGATTTTGTATATAAAAATATCGAGAGAACTATTACAAATCACATAATTTTGTCAAATTACCTAAAATTACAATATTCAAATACAACATTGGCTATTGAAGAGCATCATATAAAACAGATTGAAAATTATGACAAAATCAAGCAAATAGAAACAAAAATATAAAATCATTCAATTTCGACATATTCCATTATTTTAATATTTGTAATATTAATTATAATTTATGTAATTGTAAAATATTTTAATAATATAAAAAAGATTTTTAACAAAAACCAAGAATGTAATATAAATGATATTGAAAAATCCATTCAGGAGAATGTTGATCTTAACGATGGGGGAGTTACATACCCATCATTAAATATATTCAAAATTAATAAAAACTAATAACGTTGCAAATTAGAATAAATATTTTATCTCACAAACATATAATTTTTTCTGCATAAATTGAAATTCGAATAATTTTAAATTAAATTAAAATATATTCTTTTATTATTAAAGAATGCAATATATAAAATACGAAATCACATTTCATGAGAAATAAAGTGTTATTTAAAACCTAATTTAACAAATAAGTTTACAACTTATTCGTCACATGTAATTACAACGTAATCATTAAATTTTTAATAATTATAAGATTGATAGTTTGAAATATTAAAGTATAAATTCAGTTCTTAACAAACCGGCAAACTATTAACACTACTTAAGTTTAAATAAAGTCTCTGTAATTTGTAATTTTTGAAATTAAATAAAGTTTTTGTATTAAATTTTGAAATTCAATAAAGTGTTTTATTTTATTTTTTTATAAGAAAAATAATTAAGAAATAAAACTTACATATGTTGAAATTGCTGGATGTTTGTTATGTTCCGAAATATTGTTGATATGTTGAATTTTCTGCTTTTTCAAATGTTGCTGCATTAGATTGATGATATTTGATGATATTTAATATTTCATTTGATGATCTTTAATATTTCATTTGATGATATTTGATATGCCATATGATAATATTTAATATTTTATTTGATGATGTTTAATAGATCATTTGATGATATTTAATATATGGCACTATTTTAACTTTATATCGAAGTTGAATAGATAATATAATACGTAGGTTATGATTAACAACGTATAATATGTTGCACCAACGTATAATATACAACGTTTAATATTTGAAATAATATTTTATTTGTTGTATTTTATATTAATTTGGATAACAGAAAAATAATAGGTTATATTGTCTATTGTGTTCAATTATTTTTTCCGATTGTTTACTTATTTCACACTTTATTTATACGAATTGTTTACGTTAATGCAAAATTTTAATAATCGAATTTTATTTTCACTTTTTATATTAATTATTAAATATTTAAATATCGATTTTACACTTTTATACATTTTGTCCGAATTTTACCTGATAATTATATTATGCCATTAATATTATTATTATTATCAAATTTTATGCGGTTTTTTTTTTATGTTTTATGAAACATTTTACAATTTTTTATATTTTATGAATTTTTATAATTTTCGCATTTTTTCACTTTTTAGTTTTTATAATAATATGGCTTCGTATGGCGTGATGCACATTATATATATCTATATATATTTTGTTTAAATTCCGTTATTTATATATAAAAAATCTATATAGAAATTTTTGGAATGTTTTAGAAATTTAAAAAACACGTGATTGTTGAAAAATGTATCCCGTACGATTTTAATTTTTTTTATTATACACAACACTTTTTACTATGATTTTTTACTTTTTTATTGTTAGTGTTTTTAATTTAAAGTTTTTTATATTTTTAGTTTGTAGGTTTTTTGAATGCGTAGTCGGGGTCACCATTTTTAGCATTATTACCATTTATTCCTGGTAGAGCTAATCATTTTATATTAATTTAATAAAAAACATACACATCAATGGTAGAAAATTATATTTATTAAATATAAGTAATTAATTTATGTTAATTTTATTAACATATTTTTATTAGATATTTAATTTTTTTTACGAATTTTAACTGTAATTTTTAACTTTTTATTTCACATAAATTTAAGCAGTTTAAACGCGTGACTGACTTTCTATAAATCTCGATACTCAATAATCATGAGAAGTATAATTTTTATGGAGCACGCCAATTTTTATTTATGTGCAGGATTCGACAACATTATGTTTCATTTCGATATTTATTAATTTCCCTGTTTATTTAAATTTACATTACTTATTTATTTAATTTAAATTTACTTATTTATTTTATTTAAGTAATCTATTTATTTTATTTAATTAATATATTTATTTACATTAATGTTATTTATTTATTTAGGAAATATTTCTAATTAATTTAAAAATTTTAGATGAGTTTAGAAAAGCATCGCTACATATTAATACAGAAATTATAAAATGATAATTATTAAATTTTACTATACTTATTTGTACTTATACTAATAAAAATTTATATATTACAATATAATTAATTATAATAATAATTAGTGCAATATAATAATATAAAGTAAAATCTCCCTTCAGAATTTGATGAGGCCGGTGATGTTGTGGGTGACTCAGCTAGAAAAATGGGTCAAAAACTGTCTTTCAATTTAGTTTCAAACTTCCATAGAACTTACCCTCGTGTACGGCTCCACTCCCCAGCTCCGTTTTATCCTATAAATTAAATATATAATTTTTTAAAAATCCAGCTTGATTATTTATTTTTTCGATTTTAATTGACGCCAAAGTTGTATTAAAAATGAATAGAGATAAGAATATCATAATATATTTAAAATTAGTTCTCGGTGTTAGGTGTTTCATTGATTGTTGAGCCACTTGCTTTATCTTTGTTAAACTTACTTGCAAATTTAAAATTACGTTTAATTCTTGTTGGGTGGATATTTTTATTTCTTTTATCTTTTAATTTATTATTATGAAGTTTTGGTTCGATTTTAATATACCTTTTTTATGTTTATATCTAGCAGTTTCAGGATTTTCTATTAATATTTCTTTTTTGTTGTCGGGATTAAATATCTCTCAATATTTGTTTAATTTTTCGATAATGTCTAGTTTTTTCTTTTCCAATCTTTCTTTAATTATTGATAGATCGGGTACTAGATTACAAACGAAATCAACAGGTCTCGTTTGCGTTACCGAGTGAATGCTATTGTTATATTTTTCTGTTGCAAATAGCACTTTCTCAATATTACTTAATTTTGAATTTTGGGCGTCCAATAATCGAAGGTGTTCATTTAAAGTACCGTGAACTCTTTCGATTGGTGCATTTCCAGTATGACTTCGCGGTGAAGTAAAATGGACTTCAATATTTTCTTTCCTAAGAAATTCCTTTAAATTGATATTATCGAATTGGTTATCAAAAACAAGTTTTTTGGGTTTACCAAAAATTGAAAAATGATTTCTAAGAACTTGAATTATGGTAATCGCGTTTCTATCATTAAGCCTTTGAACAACTAAATGTTTTGTAATATTATCTATTAAAGTAAGAAATACCTCTTTATAACAAAAGAATGAATCGCCATGAATTATTTCATTTGGTGATGTAAGATTTTCTGAAATTTCGAATTGATATTTAATTGGAGTGCGATCATATTTTGCTTGATTGCAAATGTCGCAGTTGTTAATGTATTTGTGTAATAATTCTTTTAATTTAGGAAAAAAGTAAGTATCCTTAATTTCAGCATAATTTTCTAATATTCCCCTGTGGTTTGTTTCCTCATCCTTTTTATAATTTTGAATCCTTTTTATAATTTTTATCGCTTTATCTTCATTTTCAATATCTTCTGCTAGTTTAGTGCATTTTAGGAATTTAATGCTTTTGTTGTTAGCAAAAAGTTGAATCAATTTCTTTTGCAATATGTTATATTTATTATCTTGTAATTCGGAATAGATACCTGTAACACCTTTTTTTATAAATCTTCTAAGAGTATCATTTAAATATTGATCATTACCTAAGTCATTTTCAGATATAAATATTTTCCTAAATTTTCCATACTTAATATCGAATTCTTTAGTTTTTTGTTTAACGAGTAATAATTGAGTAAAAAAATTATTTACTATTGCATTAGATATATTTATATGAGTGTAAATATTTTCTTAAAATCAGGATAATGTAAAATTGGGTGATTAGTAATAATATTTTTCAATTTTTCGAATGACTCTTTGTACAATGGATCGTTTAAATTTAATTTATTATTATTTTTCAAATATTTAGTCATAGGCTGGGCTATTTTTGCGTAGTCCTTAATGAACTTTCGGTAATATCCCGTTAATCCGAGAAAGCTTTTGATTTGTTTTGGCGTTTTTGGTAGAACAACTTTATTTATAGCATCTATTTTTTTATCGTTAGGCTTAATGCCTTCCGCTGTAAGAATATGCCCTAAATATTCAGTTTCGGTTGCGAAAAACTTACATTTATCGACTTGAATTTTAAGGTTGAATTCTCTTAATCTATTAAAATTTTTATTTAGAGCTTCTACATGTTCCTGTATTGAAGTTAAAAATAATAACATGTCATCTAGGTAGACAACACATATTTTTCCGATTAAATCACGAAGAACAAAATTCATCATCCTCTGAAATGTGGCAGGGGCATTTTTCAGCCCAAATGGCATACGAAGAAATTCGTAGTGAGCTTCAGGGGTTGAAAAGGCAGTTTTTATTCTGTCTTTTTTGTCCACAAGGATTTGGTGAAATCCCTTGGCTAAGTCAAGGGTTGAAAAGTATTGAGCCCTACCAAGTTTATCCAAGATAGAGTCAATATTGGGTATCAGAAATTTATCATCTTCTGTGATATCATTTAATTTCCGATATTCAATGACTATACGCCATTTTTAAACACTAGAATAATCAATTTTTTTTGCTACCACCCAAATAGGACTATTATAAGGACTATTAGATGGTGTTATAATTCCTTGATCTAGCATCTCTTTCACTTGTTTATTAACTTCGTTTTCGTAAATTTTTGGGAATCGATATATTTTACTATAAATTGGTTTTGATTTTTTTGTTACGATTTGATGTTCAACTCCATTTACCGTCGTTAATTTATCGCATTCTTTAAAGAAAAGGTCTTTATTTTTATTTAAAATATTTTTCAGATGAGTTGTTTCTTCACGATTCATATTTTCGCTTTTTAATTTTTCTAGTAGCTCATTATTATTAATTTGCAGTATTTCTAACTGACGAATATTTTCAAATGGAGAAGCTGATATAAATTTTATTATATTATTATGAACTTTAATAGGTTCGTTAAACATATCAATTACTACTCCAAGCGGTTTCAGAATATTTTGCCCTATTAAAGCGTCAAAAATTTTATTTTTCAAATTCATAATTTTCCAAAACATTGTCGAATTTTCCTTGAATTCGATTGGTAATGTCGTAATAATTTCTTTATCAATAATTTGGTTTCCCGTTAATGTTCTTAATTCGATATTTCTATGTAATCTTTCATATCTATTCGTTGGAAAAATAGATTCGTTCAATACTGAAGTAGCTGATCCACTATCGATCAAGCATTTCAGTTTTTTATTTTCTATAGTGAGTTCTACTATGGGTAATGGTAAGTTGGAGGACCCCGACGAAAATTTTGAACCATTTCTGAATTATCAACATCCATTGGCAATGGACGTTCTACATTATTATTTCGATTATAAAAATTACCAGAGTAATTTCCATTTCGGAAATTACTGGAATTTCTGAATCTCGAATTATGACTATTAACGTTATTGGGTTGATTTGGATATCTATAATTGTAGTTAGTTGGATTTCTACTATTGGGAAATTTTTTATTATTATTAATACGATTATTACTTTGTTCATTTTTTATTGGTTGGTTTGAGTTCTTATTAAAGAATTTTTCATCCGACAAATTAACACCAGTTTGTTTTAAAGCTATATAAGCTTCTTCAAGGGATTTAACGTCTTTTGTTCTTAAATACATTGAATCTGTTCTGTTTATTTTATTGAGAAATTTTTCAAAAATTGACTTTTCGTTATTAGTTGGACTAAATTCTATAGGTTTATTATCATCTAATTGATATTTTAAGTTTAATTTATCTAACACTTTATATAAATTAGAATAAACATGACTTACATTTTTACTTTGTATTTTATCAGCTTCTTCTTTTAAATGTAGATAATGTTCGCTAACCCCGAATGATATCTTCAACACTTCTTTAACATTTTGCCAAGATTGGTCCTGAATTCTGGGAATTGCACTACCAGCTGGTCCTTGAATTTTGGTCAGGAGTATTCGATATAAATATGCTTTTCCATTTTCATCGTTTACTACTGATAAAATTGTTTCAGTTTCATCGATGAAACATTTTAACGAATAAGTACCGTTTCCAGTAAAAGTAGGAACACTACGAGCTTCTTTAATTAAGTCTCTAAATGTAATGGTTGTACTCACAGTTGGCATTTTATTTAACTTTTGTTAATGTTCTTTAAATTTTGAAATTTTTTGCAGATTATCGATTAAAATTCCTTTAAAAAAGAATCTTCACAACACCACTTAAATATTTTGTTTTTAGTTTATTTTTGTTGTTGATTAATTATTTAATATTAATAATTTAATTTTGTTGTTTATTTTATAATTGTTAAATTTGAACGGTTATGGCAGCCTCACCATAACAGTTGATTGAATAAAGGCTTGTTACGTTCAAATATATTTATTATTATTTAATTTAAATTATTTAATTAGTTATAATTTAATTTTAGGTTTTTCACTATTTTTTTTTTTTTTATTAGGTGTCGGAAAGTCGATAATCCTACCGACTTCGCCAGTTTTATTTCTTAATTATTTTTTCTTATAAAAAAATAAAATAAAACACTTTATTGAATTTCAAAATTTAATACAAAAACTTTATTTAATTTCAAAAATTACAAATTACAGAGACTTTATTTAAACTTAAGTAGTATTAATAGTTTGCCGGTTTGTTAAGAACTGAATTTATACTTTAATATTTCAAACTATCAATCTTATAATTATTAAAAAATTTAATGATTACGTTGCAATTACATGTGACGAATAAGTTGTAAACTTATTTGTTAAATTAGGTTTTAAATAACACTTTATTTCTCATGAAATGTGATTTCGTATTTTATATATTGCATTCTTTAATAATAAAAAAATATATTTTAATTTTAATTTAAAATTATTCAAATTTCAATTTATCAAGAAAAAATTATATGTTTGTGAGAAAAAATATTTATTCTATTTTGCAACGTTATTAGTTTTTATTAATTTTGAATATATTTAATGATGGGTATGTAACTTGTACAACAATAGAATTTCAACTTAATTTCAAAAAATACAGCAGGTTTTCAAATTCAAATAAAATATTTTTATTAAAATTATTATTCATTATGCAAATTGAAATTATTAAACTTAAATAAAACACATTCATATTATAAATAAAGATTTAAAAATATTAATATTTAACGTTTATATATGTTTTATTTATATAATTAATAAATAAAACGTTCATAAATAAAGCATCCTAGAATTTTGAATGTCTATTGCATAAATATCTTATTCAGTTAATATAAGAAATAATTTTATATTTGTATAATGAAATATTTTAAAAAATACATTTATGTTTATGTAGTAAAACATTTATAAAAATATGATCATTAATCTATATTGTGGTTGATGAGTTGTGAATTTTTACGATTTTTTTTTCATATTGTATAAAATTAATATTTTTTATTAATATATATAAAATTAATATTTAAAATATCGTACCAAAGTTACGATTATATGGTTTATTATAATTATCTACATAGTATCTAAACAATAATAATTGTGTAAATTACTATAATTATTTTAATAATAATAATTATATGAAATATAGTAAGTATTTTATAATTCGTTTTGTATAATTTAATTTCATTTAATATCGGTATTTCTATTTAGGGCCGTTTTTTCAATGAAAGTTTAAACTTAAGTATAACTAAACCGAGTTTAAATTTAAACTTGGTTTAAATTATGATTCGTTTGCTCAATAAAAATTTATCCTAGGGATAATTAAACTGAGTTTAAATAAAGGAAATATTTATTTCCCAGGGAAATTTAAATTTGCTATGGCAATACCGGCAATTTTGACAATTGTTTTTAAAAAAATTAAAAGTGTCTATTTGTTTATGTTTTTAAATTTGTGAATTGTGTTAAAACTACATATTTGTTTGTTTTTATAGTTGTGAATTTGTGATAAAATATAAATGATAAATAATTAATTAAAAAAAAAACAATGGATTCCCGAAAAAGATGTCCAAATTACACTAGTCTAGAAATAGATAAATTAATTCATAGCGTAAAAAAATATAAAAATATAATAGAGTGCAAAAAAACAGATACTATTTCTTCCACAGAAAAAATAGATTGTTGGAAAGAAATAGAAATTTATTTTAATGCTGCAAGTGATGGCACTTTTAGTGACTGGAGAAATTTAAAATGCAAATATGAAAATATAAAAAAAATTTCAAAAAAAAAATTTAGTGATGAAAAAATGGCAATTCGTGGAACAGGTGGTGGTCCACCTGTACAAAATAATTCTATTATTTCAATAGATGAAGAAATAAGAGAACTGCTGGGAACCCAAATGGAGGGTATGTCCGCTCAATTTGATTCAGATGCGATAGAAGATTTAACTGAACACGATAGCGAAACACAAATAATTTCCACTGAAGCAAGTAACAGTCCAAAATTGGTGGATGAAAATTTTGCAACTTCAGATGAAAACGTGTGTCCGAATACTGTACCTGAAATTAAAAAAAAAACATGCGATTGGACAAATTATACTCCAAAAAATTTAAAAACAGCAAAATCTAAATCGTTTGCAAAAACAAGAGAATAACTGCCAATGATAAATTGTTGGATGTGGCTAGCGCAAAACTGGAGTTAATTGAAATTCAAAAGGCAAATGAAATTGAACTCAATAAATCCAGATTAAAAGAGCATGAGCTTCGGATGATTGCACTTGAACTGGAAATGCAAATTAAAAAAAAACAATTATTGCAGTGATATGTACATTATGTACTTAAGGTGGCTATAACAATATATGATTTTTTTTTTTTTGTGTATTTATAATAAAATGCAATATTTTTTATTTCAATTTAATGTTTAATAAAATCATTGTGATTTATTTATTTTTTATTTTAAGTATATGTAAGAAAATGAACTGATTTTTTTATTAATTTTTAACAATTATAACAATATATGATTTTTTTTTTTTTTTTTTAAATGCAATATTTTTTATTTCAATTTAATGTTTAATAAAATCATTGTGATTTATTTATTTTTTATTTTAAATATATGTAAGAAAATGAACTGATTTTTTTTTTATTAATTTTTATAAAATATAATAATGTTATGGTTATCTAATGTAAAATTATTTTTTATATTTATATTCCTATATTTTGAATAATTTTTTTTTTAAATATTTTTTTTAGTATGAAAACTTCAAATTTTCTAGTTGTGAATATTATTTATATTCTCCATTTATATTTTTTTGGAATTACCAATTTCAATATGAGTATTATCCACACATTTTTGCTAAAGCAATGATGATGTAAAATTTCATTTTAAAAAATACTCGAATGTTGATAGAAAATTGCATAAATTGTCAAATGCGAATTTTTTTATGTTGCTTTAATTTTTTTTAATTTTAAAATTCAAACAAAACATTTTGATTAATACTTTTTTTAATAATATAATAATTAAAAGTAATTATTTTTGAATTAAAAATATGTACATATATGTTTTTACAAAAAAAATTAATAAAATTTTATATAAAAATACAATATTGTTTTATTCTTCTGACAGATGACAAAAGTTTTCATTTATTAATTGACGCCTTCTTTGATTGTTACTTGCTGTATGATTTCCCTCTGGTAGTAATGTAGGCATATTATTAACAAATTCTATTTGCATATTAAGTTCTTCATCTTCATCGACTGGTGGCACATCATCTTTAAAAATGACTGCTATGTTATGTAATACTGCTGTTGCAACTATAACTGCCTGAATTCGATCTAACTTTAATCTTATTCCAAGAGCCAAAACAGGAAATCTTCGTTTCCAAACACCATATGAACGTTCCACACAATTACGTGTTCGAATTTGGGACTCTTGAAAAAGTTTTTCAGCTTCAGTTTGAGGTGTACTTAAAGGTGTTATCAAAAATGGACGAATACCGTAACCACTGTCTCCTACTATTACATTACTTCCAAATTGTCCTGATTTAAACCGTCCTCTTATTACAGAATTATTAAATATTGTACAATCATGTGAAGAACCTGGCCACCTTGCTACAATATCTCTAATTTGTAAGGATGCATCAGAAATTGTTTGTACGTTCATGGAAAAAAAAACCTTTTCTATTTCGATAAATTTCAGCCTCATTGCCTCCTGGAGATTGTAATTTAACATGAGTACAATCTATTGCTCCAATGCACTTGGGAAACTTAGCAATTTTATAAAAGTCTCTGGAAACTTGACTGGTTTCAATAACTGTGCTTGGCATTTTTATAAATTGTGGTCGAAGTTTTGCTAATGAGCAAGATACTTTATATACAACTTTACTAGCAGTTGAATAGTGCACTCCTGAAAGTTCTCCCACAACCATTAAAAAGCTACGGGTGGCGTAAAATCGTAATGTTAACAATAACATTTCGAGCGCTGATAAAGCATTATTCCTAAAAAAAATTCAATTAATTTAAATATTTAATTATGATTTAATAAAAAATACCTTTCAGTTGGTGAAGCAATTTCATCATTTATTAAATTTAACACGTATATTACAGTGCTTTTTGACAACCGAAATCTAGCAAAGAAATCAAAGTCATCCCATTTATTAAAATGGTCAATTCTTTCATTAAATTTTTGGACGCCGGGCTTGGTTTAATGTATTTGTAAAATTTAAAATGTCCTCATCATCATCCAACATATCTTGGTAATCTTCCATTTAAAATAAATATTTAAATTCACTTTTCTTAATAATAATTTCTACTTTTCACAATTAATGCCAAAACAATAATGTCACATCAAAAAAAAAAATTCATAAATTTCACATTTGAATTGTCATCACATTTTTCCAGCTGATCAAATTGACATACATACGCGTAAAAATACGCACACTATAACAAAATAAAGATAAACTGAGTTTAAACTACGAAAATCGGTGGTTTAATTTTATCTAAGTTTAAGGAAGATAAACTTAGTTTAAGCGATTGAAAAAACGAATTTTCGAATTAAACTTAGTTTAACTTTAAAGTGAGTTTAAACTCGCATTGAAAAAACGGCCCTTAATATATTAATACAAAATCCAAATGTTGGCAATAAATATTTTTACTATATAACCAATAAAATATACAAAACGTTATTTACATTTAATGTAGTTAATTGAATAATTAAATAAATAAATGAATTTTTTGAAACAATTAATTATCATATTTCTATAAGAATTAAAATTATTTTGAAACAATTATAAAATAAATAAATAGTTTGATTTTTTATAACTACTGTATTATTAAATTTTATATTTGTATAACAAGATTTTAACAAAACAAATGAATTTAACGAATTTTTGAAAATATTATATACTATTAATTATTAAAAAATTATAATCCAAACGCGAAAGTGACTGACATAAAGCAATTTGGAAAATCAGAACATTTGTATTACATAATTGATTTCCAAATATTTTTCGAAATTTAATGATAATAAATAATCAAATATTATCAATTAATATATTTATTATAAATATTAAAATAAATCATTAAGTGTCATTTTAAAATATTGATAGCAATTCAAACAAAACGCATTTCACTTTAAATTTTGGTAAATAGTAACTTTGTATATAGAATCTAATAGTAATTCCAATTCATTAAATTTCGCCACTAGCGCTTCACCCGGCAGAGTTCTCCTTAGTTTTTGAAATCTAAATAAATTGGTTTGTATCCCTACTAATATGAATAAAAGAAAATTCAAAATAGATATATATTTCTTTTTTTGGTTGTTGTTGTTCTTGCTATAGAACTAAAAAAAAACATGTTGAGAAAGAGGAAAGAAATATCAAATATTTTATAATATTGAACCATATATATGTAATGCGAAATTAAAAGGTCTTTAACCTTGTATTGTTTCTTGCATTTTGTATATTTTCAAATAGTAAAATATTCAAAGCCAATTTTCAATTTATTGCATTTTTGAATTTATTTTTGAAAAATTTAATTTTCATATTTTAGAATTTTAAGTTTTTATGGAATCAATTAGGAGTGTTTTGTGACGGACTTTGAAGTCAACAAAATCGAATTCGGATGTTGAGGTTTGCAGTTATTTATTAATACGTATTTTAAAAAAAATATAGTTCAAATGCGAATTATGTCCTGACCACTTAATTTAAAAATTTAACATGCGTGAGCGAGATACATAAAATTATAGAATTTGTATGTACGTATTGTAAAAATTTATTTGTTGTATAGCGCCAAATAGTTTTCTATATTTATTACATATTTGATATTTCATTCCTTTGTTGTTTTTCAGTTGTTGAACATCGTAAGCGGATATTTTTGTTCTTGTATTTTGTAAAGCGTAATTTATATAGACTTTTGCATTTATGTACCCTGACTTCGATTTTGATTTATTATAACTGACTTTGATTATTTTATTGCTATTTAAATTTCTGACTATTTGTACCCTGACTTCGATTTTGATTTATTATAACTGACTTTGAATATTTTATTGTTATTTAAATTTCTGGCTAATTTGTACCCTGATTATTCTTTGCTTATTTTGTAATTTTTTGTTGATATTAGCTATCTTAAAATGAAGATTTGTTCATTCAAAGATTGCTTTAATTCATATGCAATGCATCCAAGTATGTCATATTTTAAAGCTTCATCAATTGGTAAAAGACGTGATATTTGGATCAAACACTCCGGAAATCATGAATTAACAAATAATTTATTAAAAAAATTTCATTTTTGTGAAGCTCATTTTTATGACAGTAATATTGTTTTGCGAGGCACACAAAAAGTTCTTACAAAAAATGCTGTTCCAAAATCTACAGCAGCAATCTGCATGTGTGCACTGGATTACGTCGATGATGCATGTGCTTGGGATTCGGTGTTACATGAAGATAATCCACGGATTAACATAGAAAATAATTCTTTAATCCCAGAACCTGAAGTGTTGCTTGACTTATCGAGCCAATTTTCTGAGTTTAATAATAATGAAGCTAAATGTTCAAAATTAACTCAAAATCTACAGCAAAAAATTGGTAAAAGACATCACGTTATTTCATCCACTTTTCCATACAAATTGATGCGAACACAGAACCCCAAAACGTATTCAAATTTATTGATTTTACCATCATCACCTGTTCGTCTGTCTATATCGCTATCAATTTCCTTCTCCCGGACACCACTCTTACGCATTTATTAAAAAAAATCACATATTAATGTATCCCGAAAATTGTTGATACACCCAAAAAAGTATAAAACGATCCCTTATATAATTTAAATAAAAATATTAACGAGATTTTAAATAACAAAAACAAAGACGTTAAAACTTTTGTCAAAAGCCAAGTATTTCATAAGAAGGGTGGAAATTGGCGTAATGACGAAAAAAAATTGTCTTTAAAGTTTTATTATAAATCGCCGACCTTATATAAGCATTTATTAGATACTGGTTTCAATTTACCGAGTGTATCAACAATATATCGATGGCATACGTCTATAAGACTTAATGCGGGATTGTCTGAAAGCATTATAGAACTATTGAAATGGAAAGTTGAGAAATTGTCTGAATTTGACAAGAAATGTATTTTAATATTTGATGAAATGGCTATAAAATCTGCTTTGGAATACAATACCAAAGATGATATAAATCATGGTTATTCTGATTTTGGAGAACTTGGTAGGACGAAAGTGATAGCTAATCATGTACTGTCTTTCTCACTTCGAGGATTAAATACTAATTGGAAACAGACAATTAGTTATTATGTTGGTACAGCATCAGGAGCTCAAATAGCCGAAATCTTTAAAATAACATCCACTCAGGTCGCAGCAATCGGATTTAGAATTTTAGCTATTTGTTGTGACCAAGGCAGCAATAACCGCTGTGCCTATAGAATTTTAGGGTCAACTGAGACTGCACCATATTTTTATAACCAAAGTAATAAAATAATTTTGATTTATGATTTTCCACATCTATTTAAAAGCGTCAGGAATCATTACTTAAGGATGATTTTAAAGTAAATGGAGATATTGTATCGTGGAACATATTAAAACAATTATATGTGGTGGACTCCCAGAATACATTTCGAGCGTTCTATAAGCTAACAAATAAGCACATTTATCCTAATACTTTTGACAAGCTATCTGTTAGATTAGCAACGCAAGTATTTAGTTTTAATGTTTCTGCTGGAATATATGCGGCAATAGGAGTAAATTGTTTTAAGACTGATAAAGATGTACATATAGCTAAATCAACGGCAGATTTTATTGAGAAAATGAATACTCTTTTCGATAATTTGAATTCCAGATCAGTATTATCCTCAAATCCGGATAATTTACCAATTTCAAAATATTCAGATACATTGGATAATATTAAAGCTTTAAGAAACTGGATTTTGACTTGGGAATCCACTGCTAAAATAAAAAACCATATTGTTTCAGCGGATTATTACAAACTTTACAAGGAATCGTTGAAATATGGAATTTAGTAAAAGATGAGCAAGCATATTTACTGGTGGGCCATATTAATACTGATGTAAAAGAAAATTTATTTTCAATGATTCGCATGAATCGAGGTTCTTATGAAAAAAATCCATCAGCCTACAGATTTATAAGAAACCTTAAAGAAATTATGTTTCATAATTTAAAATCCGTTGATAATTCTGGATATGTAGACTTTGAGTCTTTTTCATTAATTAGCAACAACGATATGTGTGAGGATTCTTTTAATGCCAGTTATAACGAAGATCCAGCTGAAATTGAAGAATGCAATGATGAACAGCCACTCTTTCTTGATTTAACCAATGCTAACCAACAAATATTACAAAGTTTAGATAATGTAGATTCAGAAGACGAAATTGAAAATAATAACATTAATATTATTCCTAAAATTGCTTCTGAGGCATTACAAACAAATGCTTTTTGTTATTAAGCCGGTTTCGCAGCTTTTAAACTCAAAAAAAAAATTCCATGTGAATGTTGCCAACAATATTTAATAAGTAATATGATTACAACAAACCATCTGTTAATT
The DNA here is from genome assembly GCA_963920725.1 of Rhamphomyia laevipes. Taxonomy (NCBI): domain Eukaryota; kingdom Metazoa; phylum Arthropoda; class Insecta; order Diptera; family Empididae; genus Rhamphomyia; species Rhamphomyia laevipes. The sequence continues at coordinate 80,971,361 of OY987255.1, read as the reverse complement.
GCACATAAAGCCTATAAATCTATAAAAAATACAACTGAATCTACAGAAAATAATTCTGAATATGGAAAATTATGCACACCAACTGAAATTTTTTCAAAAGATATAAAGCAAATTAATAAATATTTTGAATATAAATTTCTAAAATTACAATTTCAGACTAATGTTCTTGGAAATTTGTTAAAACATATTCCATCCAGAATATTATCCAAAAATATGTGTCCAAACCAGGAACATAAAGAAATTATTATATAATTTGTTTTACTTGGATTAATAAAATTTACACTGAAAAATATAAATAATGAATTAAGTACACCTAAATCAAGAAAACAAACTTACCAATAATTATACAGAAATATACCATATTCAGAAATATTTTTTTTTAATAATGACACACTAAAACTGCAGAATCCAAATTTTACTGACACAAACTAGATTACCATAAAAACCTGGATACCAAATTCCATTGAAATCGGATAATGAATATTATATGCTCTAGATCTAGAACATATGAAATTTTTAACCGGAAATTTTATCATGGACCCCCTGAAACTCTAGATATGTACCTGTTACCTGTTATAAATTTTTAGAATACATACATACAAATTCTATATTTTTATGTATCTCGCTCACGCATGTTAAATTTTTAAATTAAGTGGTCAGGACATAATTCGCATTTGAATTATATTTTTTTTCAAAATATGTATTAATAATTAACTGTAAACCTCAACATCCGAATTCGATTTTGTTGACTTCAAAGTCCGTCACAAAACACTCCTAATTGATTACATAAAAACTTAAAATTCTAAAATATGAAAATTAAATTTTTCAAAAATAAATTCAAAAATGCAATAAATTGAAAATTGGCTTTGAATATTTTACAATTTGAAAATATACAAAATGCAAGAAACAATACAAGGTTAAAGATCTTTTAATTTCGCATTACATATTTATGGTTCAATATTATAAAATATTTGATATTTCTTTCCTCTTTCTCAACATGTTTTTTTTAGTTCTATAGCAAGAACAACAACAACCAAAAAAAGAAATATATATCTATTTTGAATTTTCTTTTATTCATATTAGTAGGGATACAAACCAATTTATTTAGACTCCAAAAACTAAGGAGAACTCTGCCGGGTGAAGCGCTAGTGGCGAAATTTAATGAATTGGAATTACTATTAGATTCTATATACAAAGATAGTAATTATTTTTTTCGTATATGGTGTACATGGGTACTACACACAATGAAAGTTTAATAGATATTGAAAATGAAATTCCCGGGAACGATTTAATTTAGTAATTGAGTATCTAATCCATATCCATCTTTCCATCTCTAACGTTATCAAGAAGATGGGGACCCACGAGGGTAACCAAAAGAGAACTAGCACGCTCACCTAAAGTGGAATCTTTTGCAGTTACTCTACCCCAAGCCCTTTCAGCTAAAATTTTATCAGCAGTATGTCTATTATTTATATCTTTACTTATAGAATATGCTATATCATGTTCTCGACAAGCTTCATCAAATTGATTCACCCCTCTATCACCACGAGCTAATCGTTCTTTAAGTTTAGTTCCTGGTCCGCAATAATTATATCCTGGCAAATGTAATTCAACTGGTAAATTATTTATTAGAGAGTTTAAAACACCTCCTCCTCTTTTGACATCCCTTTCGCTATTAACAGAACGATAATTAAGCATAATTTATATATTTGAATCCATTGAAGGCTATTTTATGATTAAACTTATTTTAAAAAATAATTTAGTTATATAATTCGCACTTATTAAGATTTTTGAAATAGTTAAAAGGATGAAGTTTGTCAAGCAACATGTTAAAATTAAAATCAAAAATTTTGATGAAACTGTTGGATCAGGTGTTGACAAAAGTAAACATGGTGTCTTATTACCCAATAACATACGAGGGTTAATAGTAGGACCTTCAAATTGTGGTAAAACCAATGTCTTATTAAGTATGTTATTTGACTCCAATGGATTATGCTTTGAAAATATCTACATATATTCAAAATCATTACATCAGCCTAAATATGAATATTTAAGAAAATTGATAACTTCTATCAGGGGAATGGGTTACTATGAATTTTCAAATAATTGTGAAATAATGGAACCCTCGGAAGCTAAAAAGAATTCAATTTTTATTTTTGATGATGTTGCTTGTGAAAAACAAAATAATATACGATCATATGTTTGTATGGGCAGACATAATGGTGTTGATAGTTTTTATTTATGTCAATCTTATACTCATATTCCTATACATTTAATTCGTGATAATGCAAATTTCATAATCTTATTCAAACAAGATGATTTAAATCTGCGACATATTTACAATGATCACGTAAACTCTGATATGTCATTTAATCAATTCAAAGATGTGTGTAAAGAATGTTGGAAAAATGATTATGGATTTTTATTTATTAATAAAAACAGATTGTGTAGTAAAGGGAGATATCAAAAGAACTTTGATGAATTTCTATTGATTGAAGAAGAAAAATAAGAGATCTGATTAGGGATCTGTAGCAGTTTATAAGTGAACAGATCAGAGGAGTCGAATCAATAACTGTTGCAGTTCATAAGTGATCTTATTAGAGAGGATCGAATTAGTTGATGGGGGTGAGTGTAAGCAATCAGTAGTGTGCGAGATTAATCAATATTAATTTAAAAGTTAATTAGCACATCTTAAAAAATGAATCAAAAAGTATTTGGAGAGATGATAAAAGCACAAAAAGCTTTGAAACGAAAATATGCTATTTTAAAAACTGGGCAAACTTCTAAAGGAGATGAATTGGAAAAAACTTTCCAACCTATAGTAAAACCTCTAAAAGAATTAATAAAAGTGGTTGAAAATCAAATACCTAATGATATAACAATAAAACCCGAAACAAAAGAAGAAAAATCTACAATAAAAGAAGAAAAACGTGAATATTTTAAACCCCAGAGTTTGAGTTTCGAAAGCTTTAAAACGTCAACACCGAATTCAACTTTAACATTCAATGCTAGCGAAAATTATGAAACGCCTAGCAAAAAAAGTAATATTGAAAGTAATTCACCACAGACTGTCTCAATAAAAAAAATTGGTTCTAATGATGCATATGGACCTTATTTTGATAAAAACCATATACGCAAAATGGGGAAATCTACCTTTAACATTGATGATAAAACTGGTGATATACACATTGATAATAAGGTTTTTAAAAAAACAGAGGGCTTGTATGAATTGATATTTAGCAATAATCCACAGATAGAACTATATACTGAAGATGATTTGAACGAGTATAAAAAAATATTATTACTGACGAATGCTCATTTAAAAAACCCAAATGATTCTTATTCACAAATAAAAAACACAAGTATAATACTCGAAAAAAAATAGTTGGAAGTACATACCTATCGAAAAGAAAAAGATTGCCATTGGATATGCAATTTTCAACCAAACCTATAGAGTATGTTCATTGGGATGATCCAAATGAACTTGTTGATAGATTGAGACTCTTGATTGCATCTCAAGAAGCTGGAAATAATAATCACAATAATGAAATTATTTCAATAATCGAGGAACTTAAGGAGGCAGGTCTAGTTGAATAAAAGAACATTCAAAGTTAATTTTTTATCATAAACAAAATGGTTATCGACAAGTTTGGTCGAAGTGAGAATAATGAAAGAATCATCACTTCAGCCCCGCCAGGAGTAGGATTTAATTTAACATCTGATGGAGACTACGACATACAATTTAAACGTCTTGTTAATATTAATAAACCAATACACCTTAAAGATGCTGCAACAAAGGAATACATAGATAATGAAATAGATGCAATTAATAAGTACAGTATATTACTACGAAAATCTATTAATGATACATATGATAGTTTAATGACATATATTAATGCTGAGAATTTAAAAATAACTGAAATATTACAAAATTTAGAGCATTCAATAATTAATTTGGAAGTTTATAATTTTAAAAAAGATCAACTATAATATTACATACAGCTAAATTATGAGCAAGAGAAAGGTTGTTGAGGAGTTACATAAACCTGCTAGAAAAAACTTTAAGAGGCGTCGTGTTATAATCAAAGGTTTTGATGATCTTTGGCAAGCTGATCTTGTAGAAATGGGTGCATATGCTGCTGAAAATGATGGATATAAATTCTTACTAACTGTAATTGATACATTTTCAAAATATGGTTGGGCTATTCCAATAAAAAATAAAACAGGTGTGAATGTTACTGAAGCGTTTAACACAATTTTCATAAATTCAAATAGGCAGCCTAAAAACTTACAAACTGATGATGGTAAAGAATTTTTTAACAAAATCTTTCAAAATTCTATTGCGAAATATAAGATTAATCATTACTCAAAAAATGTGGAAAGAATTCAGTTTTAATGGAAACTATAAATGGATGACTATGATTCAGAAACTTGTACATGATTATAATCATTGTACTCACAGAACAACTAAACGAAAACCTGCTGAAATCACCAAAAAAGATGAAAAAATATTATTATCTACAGTTTACAATCACATTAAAATTGCACCATTTGCAAATTTTAAAGTTGGTGAATCAGTTCGAATAAGCAAGTTTAAACATGTTTTTGAGAAAGGCTATACACCCAACTGGACAGCTGAAATATTCAAGATAGCTAAAAGACAGCTAACAATCCAACAACTTACTTATTAGAAGATTATTAAGGGCACCCCATTAAAGGAGGGTTCTATGAACATGAATTACAAAAAGTGAAACATCCTAGTATATATTTAGTTGAAAAAATAATCAAAACCAAGGGTGACAAAGTTTTTGTGAAATGGCTTGGATTTCCTTCTAATCAAAATTCATGGATAAACAAGAATGATGTATTAGTGTGAAATATACTTATACTTGACAGAGTTAATGGTTACACATTTCGAAAAAATTATAAATTTAGATTTAAGTTCTCTAAAAAATAAAATTTTTCATTAGTTTAGTTTGAATAAATTTATTGAACACAGTGGATCACAAAATTAGAATGAGCGACAAAAAGCAATTGTTGAATGAGGATAAGAATATGAGTAAAATATTCATCAAAATTATCTATAGGTTGAGCAACGTTTATTACTCGTTTATTTTCCAGATCATAATCACCATCAGCCGTTAAATCAAATCCTTCACCCTGCGGACCTCGTAAAGGTTTTCTCCCCCTCCGCTCACCTGAACGTCCAAATTTGTCTATTGACATTTCAGAATTAATAAAATTATTGTAAAACTAAATCATTTGTAATGATATATTTCTTTTAATTTATATATATAAAGCATTTTTTTTATATTTAAGCTATATCCATATAATATTCTTGTTTCAATTTTTTCAAATCAATTATCTGGAAATCCGATCTATGCGATGTGTCATATGCTGTAAATCTTTCAATTTCACCATTACTTGAAATTCTTTCACTATCAAATTCCTTATATTCAAAACATTTTATTTTCAACGACCGTCTTTTAAAATTGTCATATGAACATTTCAATTTAATTTCTTTGGTATCATCATATACAAGTTTAAAATGTCTATAAAATATATTTTCACTCTCGATAATGCCTGAAATATCTTTTTCTTTTTTAATTAAATCAAGTCTAAAAGCTTCAATCGGTTCTTCAACAGTAACATAATCATTTTTTGATGATTCCTCACTTAATGAATTTGTTGTAACTTGTCCATCAAATTCTGGTGGTGCTGTGGTTGTTTTTATTGTTGTTGTTCTTGTATCATTATCTTCAGTTTCATGTGAATTGATTCGCTTTAGAAGTTGTATAGATAAGCGTATTTGTATTGTTTCATTACTTGGAAGTAACACATTAAATTGAGCATCTCCATTATGTTCAATATCTAATTTAATATTATTAGTAGGAGCTGCATAAATCTTAATAAGAAGCAAACTTAAAATACAAAAAGGTGCAAAAAGGTTCTTCATATTGGTAGCTTCTTTAGATTCAAAGATCGTTGTTAGCTCTTCAATGGTATTTTGTAGAATAAAATTTTTTATGTTATGATGATTTAATTTGTTTGTGACTCTTGCTTCTTTTGTAAATGAGCTTCAAAAGAAGCCCTGAAATCTTCCTTTAATACTAATATGCGTAAAACATCATCATCTGTAATGGTATTATTTTCTTTTTGTATGTAAACTATTTTCATTGTGTTCAAGTTGTCAATTAAGTCTATAATTCTCTCTCGCATATATTTAGCATTTCTAGCATCAAAGTTTTTCTTCACATCCTCTAATTGTAGTAATGCATTATTAAGCCTGTTTATCAATTCTGATTTTTTATCTAAAACTATGTTGTCAGCTTTTCTATATATAGAGGTAGTAGTAGTAAGAGATAATGATGCCAAATTTGATTCTGATTTCTCCTTCTTTGAAAGAAGTTCCCAATAATTTTCTACTGCGAATGGACAGTCATCTGGAAACTGGTTTGTTTTGAAAGTTTTTTTCTCATTGGTTATATTATTTATTTCTCCGACTATTCCTATATCACCACCCAAAACTTCAAATTAAACATGTTGCCATTCAAGAAACTTAATACCCCAATTCAGATATGTTGGTAATGATTCACCGCTTCTTACAGCTAGTAATAAAACCTTATCACCAAATTCTGGAGTTGCCCAAATCTCTAACACAGAACCAAATATTTTTACATTAACTATTTTAAAGGATTTCCATTTCCTAATGCAAACACAATATTTATGTGCATGGTATATATTTTCACACCAAAACATCTTTACGATACCTCTATCAATTATTTACTGTTCATTTATAGTAAATTACTTTGATATTTATAATAATCCATTGAGGTATAGGTTTATACTTAAATTAGTAAAAAAATTACCTTAATATCTAAAATCTTATAGTAAAAATTACCTTGATCTAAACTCTGATAGCAAAACATAAAATATAATTTCTTAAAAAAAAAAAACACACTAACAACATTCCTTCATTCATAAACCACAACTTTTATTATTACTGATAAGAAAAATAATTTATTCATAAACTCTAACATTTTAAAAAAATGTTCTAATAAAATTAGCCAACATGTTGCAACATGTTTCAGCTACAACCACAGACCCAAACCCTCACACCACTACCAAAAAAACCCCACACCAACCCACACACCCAACCCATCACCCTCCCCCAATATCCAATTAACGTCACCCAAACATCTCGACACACTAAAACGAGCTAATAAAATAAAACGTGCTCATTAAATTCACAAAAACAAGCATTTTTAACAAATTATGGGGTTTGTTGGAAGGTGGGGTAGAACCCGCTTTGTTTACCTACTCCAATCATATTAACTATATTTAAATTTGTTTTTAACTGATATTATGTCTAGCTGTGGAATATGTTTAATTAGAACATCTACTGATGACTCGGTACAATGTAATGGGATTTGTAATAAGTTCTATCACCCAGAATGTGTTGGGTTAAATTGCTCTACTCAAAGATTGATAAATAATAACAAAAATAATCTAGTTTATTATTGTAATGAGTGTAAAGACATATCATTGTCGCATATTCTTTTGGCGATTCGGGTGAATAATACCAAGATTGATTCACTGTCGGAATCATTCTTAAAATTTAAACATGACAATAATAATAATATGGACAACAGAAAGAATAACTTGTTAAATGCAATTAGTGACGTAAATAGTTTGCAGACGAAATTGAAAAAGAATTAAAGTTTAATTTAGATAATATAAAAAGTACATTAAAAAGAATAAAGATTAACACACAGAATTCATTTAGTCATGAAGATATCATAAATGAAATACAAATAAAACTTGACAATACCACATCAGTGGTCACTGAAGGTATTTCAAATATTTCTGAATCACTAAAATCGAATAGTGCTATGGTATCAGAAAAAATTGACAATGTTGAATTTAATGTAATTAATATTCATGATGAAGTAACTGCTACAAATTTGATTGTCAGTGATATCGTAGAAGAAATTCGTGTAAATTCTGGCAAAATTGACAATATAACAATAAACCGTAGTTTACCTATGGAGTCTACTCTGGCCGATGAAATAAGGAATGCTGAAGATAATGTGGGGAAAAATTTACATAAAACAACACGAAATAATAAGAAACTCTACAAAAATAGAACGTTTAAGAAAATTATTTCGAAAAAACCAGTTCTAGTTGCATCCGTACCTGCTTCATTGACTAGTAATCATAATATTGTACCTAAACGTCAAAATGTATTGTCCAATTGTACAACTAATTCACAAAAAGTTCCTAATTATACAAATGTTTCGTCCAATCTTACACCTAGTTCGTCAAATATAAATATTGATAAAACACATGATTCACAAAAAGTACCTGATTTTACGAATGTGTCGTCCAACTTTACATATGCTAATATGTTGTCCAACTATACATCACCTATTGTACAAAATGTATCGTCTTATACTAATTTATTAACTTGTCCGTCAACATATGTCGAAAATGTACCTGATATACAAATTGTGAAGTCCAATTTTACGTCCAGTCCGTCAACATCTGTTGATATGGTAGCTGATTCACAAGTTTTGCAGTCTAATAATACTTCAACGTGTAACCTAGCAGCAAAAGTTTCAACTGATTTGTCGCCAACGTTATTAGTTGCCAAAAAATTATATTGCGTTTTTCTGACAGAATTGGATCCTTCCAATGAAGTACATGATATAAAATCTTATTTGGACTACAAACTAAATAGTAAAACTGACAATATACGAATTCATAAAATGAAGAATTATAATAGAATTAATCGTTACTCGTCATTTAAAATTTTTGTATCATCTGAAGATACTTTTAATATTCTAACGTCTACTAATTTTTGGCCAACGGGATCGATTTTGAAAACAGGAATAAAAATAAAGCTACTTCGAATGCTCCTTTTCAAAGATCACGGAACATCATGAATCAGCGATAGATACAATTAATATTAATTATCAAAATGTACGAGGTTTGCGGACAAAAACTAAACAAGTTTATTTTTCATCGTCTACTGCTATTCACGATATTATTGTTCTCACTGAAACATGGTTGATTCCTTCTATTACCGATGCTGAGTTGTTTGATAATAATAGCTATCAGGTTTTTCGCCGTGAGCGCCATAATAATACATCAGTAACTACTGTAGGGGGTGGACTACTAGTTGCAGTTAAAGTTGGAATTCCTTGTTCAAGAGTTGATTTGCCATTTGAAGATGATTTTGAGTTTTTATGTATTAAATTGAATCTCTTTACACGAACAATATATATTATCACTACGTATATTCCGCCACGTAGCGGTCAGTATTTATATGATCATTTTTCACGAAATTTAGAATGGAATATGGCAATGGAATATGACATCAACAGATCAATTTTTAACTCCAGTATTACATGATGTATCTAATCTTGCATCAGTTCAACTTATAGTCGACACTATATCCAATTTTGATTTACTTTGTTGCGAAAGATAATTTTAATTGGCAGAATTTATTTGATTTAATTAATAATGACGATATTGATGGCTCAATTTTTAAATTTTACAGTACAATATTTGATTGTTTTTTAAAATGTGTTCCTATTGTTTCAAGTAAATCTAGTAACTGTCCATTTTGGTATGATGCTAACACGAAAAAATTAAAAAAATTAAGAAACAGTGCGTGGAAAAAATTTAAAACTAATAATAACGTTTCAACCTACTTATATTACTGCCAAGTCAGAGATCAATTCATAGAATCATCAAATTTTGCCTATAACAATTACTTGCATAAAATCCAAATTGAATTGAAAACCGATCCTAAACTTTTCTGGCAGTTTGTTAATAGAAAGCGAAAATCAAGTAACTATCCAAGCACTTTATCATTTAATAATATTTCTAGCATGGATCCTAAAATTATTTCTAATCTTTTCGCAGAATTTTTTAAATCCGCTTATGATAATAATAATGACAATAATGTATAATGATCATATCTCGGATCCGAGTTTTGATCATTTGAATACTTTCAATCATTTGTATGAAGTTGATTTTAGTGTAACTGAGAATTCTGTCTTAAAATATTTGTTAGATTTAGATTCAATTTGTTGTTCCGGTCCAGATGGTATTCCATCAATTGTTCTATATAAATGTGCAAGTTCTCTTTGTGTTCCTTTGACAAAATTATTTAATTTATCATTAAAATTAAATGTGTTTCCAAAAATATGGAAAAAGGCATATATTATACCACTCCACAATACAAAATCTAAAGGCTTAATTGAAAATTATAGGCCTGTAGCGAGACTCTCTGCTATCCCGAAATTGTTTGAATACATTATATGTGATAAACTTGTATCGTACTGTAGAAATATAATTATCCATAACCAGCATGGGTTTGTTAAAGGAAGGTCAACAATAACAAATATTTTAGAACTCGTATCATTTTGTACTGACAATATTGAAACAGGGAAACAAATCGACTGTATATTCATTGACTTCTCCAAAGCTTTTGACAAGATATCGCATAAGATATTGCTAAAAAAATTAAAGAAAATTGGTTTCAATGAAAATTTTGTAGGATGGCTTGAATCATATTTATCAAATCGTGCTTACGAAGTTCTATTTAATAATAATAAATCTAACAGTTTTGTTGTAAATTCTCGTGTTCCTCAAGGTAGTCACATGGGTCCAATTCTATTTATATTGTACATTAATGACCTTCCTTCTGTGATAAAATATTGTAAATGTCTTATTTATGCTGATGATGTAAAAATCTTCAAAAATATTTGTAATACCAAAGATCGTATAGAACTACAGTCAGATCTTGACTCTTTTTATTTATGGTGTAAATGTAATTATTTATTCTTAAACGTTGATAAGTGTAAATGTATGAGTTTTACTCGTAATAGATCCGTATCTATCTGTGATTACAATTTTGACTCTAACAAAATAATGAATGTTGAAAGTGTTTTAGACTTAGGAATAAACTTAGACAAGAGATTAGACTTTAAGTTGCATATTAATATAATTATAAATAAAGCAAATTCCATGCTAGGCTTCGTGGCACGTGAATCCCGTGAATTTTCTGACCCGTACATTTTAAAACAGCTCTTTATTTCATTGGTACGACCAGTTTTGGAATATGGCTGCCAAATTTGGTCTCCGTATTATGCGTGTCACAGGTTTAGAATTGAAAGTGTGCAGAAACGTTTTTTGAGATTCGCTTTAAGAAATTTAAACTGGCAGAATAGATTGGAGTTACCACCTTATGCAAGTAGGTTCTATTAATTGATCTTCCGACACTTGAAAAGCGTAGAGAATTTCTAAAATTCTCATTTATTTATAATTTAATGTTACGTCAAATTGATTCAATTTTTCTGTATTCTCGTCTTCATTTTTATGTATCGTGTCATAATACTCGTAGTAATAATGTATTTAATATCCGTATGCTTCGTACCAATTATGGATATAATGAGCCGATTGATTCAATGTGTAGATTATTTAATGAGTATAATTTTTTGTTACAAAATAATGTTATAATTAAATCTAAATCTTTTAAATTATTATTTTACAGAACAAACATTACTTAAAATGTGGTATATTTTGTACTGTAATATTTTGAATCTTATATATATTATATCTATATAATATATATATTCATCTAGGATTTGGAGAATTAGATAAATTAAAACACTTGTAATATTCTGTGTAATTGATTTTCGGACTTCACGTCTTTATTTCTTTACTGTTTGCTTAAGACTGGTTTATAATAATGATTTTTGTAATATTTAAACTTAATATTATTTGTATGATTAGTCAAGTGCTTTGTTTAAAAAATATACTGACCTAAATATCACAATCGATATTTAGGATCTTGTTACATTCAAATTGCATTTATGTTATTGCCCTTTGGTTCAATAAATTATAAATATCACAATATTGATATTTAGGGTCAAATTACTGAATTGCACATAACATTGCATTTGACTAATCATTTACATTTATTCTTTGTATACAATATTTATGTTTAACATATGTTAATGTTTAACATATGTATAATTATATATATTATTTATTTAGAATTTGGGTATGGTATATTACACCTCCCTTCATAAAAAAAAAATTTATTATATAATATGAAAATTTTCTTAAACCTTAATTTTTTTTTTTTTAATGTATAATAATGAAATTTATAAATGTACATAATAATGAAATTTATATGAAATTTAATATAATATGTGTTATAAAGTTATAATCATAGTTTTTTATTTTTATTTTATGTTATTTTATATTAGAGGAATTTTAGTACAAGTTATTTTTAGGTATTTATGAGCAGTATAGATTATAGGCAATAAGAACATTAAAGAGGAAATTATTATGATAGTTTTCTTTATTATTTTACTATTGTTTGATTTCTCTTGGTTTTGCTTGTTATGATAGTCAATTTCGGTTTCAATATCTCTAAGGCTTTTACTGAATTGTAATAACTTTTCGTTTGAGTTTATTATATTTCCGTGAAGACTTGGAATTTTTAAGGTTTCCGTAATATTTAATTTTAAATTTAATTGATAAAATTTTATGAAATTGGATTCTATTGAGACCTTTGTACTGTTAAATGGTTCTATTTCTTCTGTATTTAGTTTTATATTTTTAGTTTCTGCTGAACAACCTGCCGATAAATGCATATAACCACTGTTAGTCAATTTTAAAATTTGGAAGTAATTAGGACAATAGATTTTTAACATAGTTTCGAATGGATTTATGAAAAGCCAAGTGTTTACTGCATTTAATTTGTACCATAATTCATTTTTTAAATTGAAAATTCTTATGTCACAGAACGAATTTAATTCTGATTCACCATGTATAACTTTTGCTATACAGGTGTTAGTAGTTTTGGCTGGTATATTTGTACTGCATAAAAATGTATTTGTTGTTTTATTTAAACTAACAAATTTTTTACAATGTGATAACTCTTCCTGATCAAGATTAATGAAAGTATCACGTTTTTGATTTATTGCAATGTAGCTTTCTTTGAAATCTATATAGTAATAAGTGTGATTCTGTAATTGTCTTGGAATTGGGAAAATTTTATATAGACGTAATTGTTCTCTTTCAACTAATGGTATAGTAATTTCGTATAGTATTCGGTTTTGAGAATATTTAGGTTTGATTTCTAAAAGTTTTAAAATCTTGTATTGATTAGTTGAATTTTTTCTAAGGATTTAAGTAACAGTTCCGGTTGTAAAATTTTGGTATCAATTTCATTATTCATAGCTCTTTTTAGAGAAACTAGAATATCATCTTGTAATTTATCGAAATTTTGAATATTGAAAGTTAAAGCTATTGTAGTTTCATCTAGTACATGCAAAAATTGTTGATATATAGTGAGATTGTTAACTTTAGGAATTAAACTTAGTAGTATTTCAGTATTTGATTTGGAATTTGTAGTAAAATTTTGTAGTATTTCTACTGAGTGTTTTAAAATGCTACTTTGTTTTTCTACTATGTGAGTTAAGAATTTATTGGAATCTTTTAATTCAATAATTTTATTTTCTATATGTTCAGAGTCTTGAGCATCCATCACACCGAATATTTCTTTTAACAAAGACCCACCCATGTTTATAAGACCGCGTTTTTGTCTAGTGTGTAAGAAGAATTTTTCGATCTGTCTCTGATTAATATTTATTTTTGATAGACTTATATTTAGAGAATGAATAGTTAGAGGACAGTGATCTAGAGGAAATATTTGTGTTATTTGCTTACATATATCTTTTATTTTATTAAAATTTTCTTGAATTTGATAGAATTCCGTTCTCATGTTCGATATATCGTAGAATATGAGTAATTTCCAATTTGCTGATATGCTTTTATAATCTCCCAAAGGTTCTAAATATATTCCTGAGTTATCGTCGTTTTTCTGTATGTCGAACATAGTTTGGGACTTTCCAATATCAAACAAAAAGATAGACAATCTACAAACGATATAAAATTTAATAGGAATGATATGAAAATTGTTTTACTTTGTTTTATTTTTATTCTGTAAATAATTTTAATAGATTATTATGTACGATTTTAGTTTTTCTACCAATTTTTATTGTAGTGTTTTCTGGGGAATTTATTTCCACAATTTCGTATGGACCGAGATAACAAGAAGTTAATTTTTTGTTTTTCCTGACTTTATCTAATAACCATACTTTATCTCCTACCATTACATCTAAAATTCGAATATTTTTATCATAAATTCGTTTATTTATTTCTTTAGATTTTATTAAATTATTTCTGGCTTCGTTATAACTTTGTTGAAGACGCGACTTTAATTCTAAAACATAATCATCAATATTATATAATGGTTCTATTGTTCTACAGATAGCTGATGGAATTTCTGGTTTTATGCCGAAAACTATTTCATAGGGTGAAAATTTCGTCGAAGTACTAGGAGTTGTATTATGTGCGAAAACAGCAAAATCTAACCACGTATCCCAATTATCAGAATCCTTATTTGCATAACAACGCAAATAGTTTCCTAAAGTACGGTGAGATCGTTCTAAGGATCCATTGGACTCTGGGTGATAACTGGTTGTGTGTATCTTTTTTATTTTGAACAAAGAACAGGTTCTTTTGAATACTTCACTCATAAAGTTAGTACCTTGATCTGTTAAAAGAATTTTTGGTGTACCAAAAATGCATATAACTTTTCTTACGAAAGCATTGGCTACAGTGACAGCTTCTTGATTAGGAATTGGTATTGCTAATAAAAATTTAGATAATAGATCCTGAAACGTTAGAATGTATATATTACCAGACTCTGTGGTTGGTAATGGACCGACAATATCTAATGATACTTTTTCAAAAGGTTTGTTAGGAGTATCTGTTATTTTCATTGGAATTTTAGTTTTTTGACTTAGTTTATTTTTTTGACATATCTCACATGACGAGATATATTTTATTACAACTTGTTTCATGTTTTCAAAATAATATTTTTGTTTAAGTTTTTGAACTGTACGATGTATGCCCTGATGTCCGCCTATTGGACTATTATGGTATTCTTCTAAAATTGTTTGAATTTCGACAGGATTAGTGATGGTTATAATTTTATTTTTTGTATTAGAATTATTGTTTTGTTCGAAATTATTGTTTTGATTTTTGGTTTCATAATTAAGATTTTGAAGATTTAAGGTTTGGTCGTTATTTTTGACTTGTGCTCTGGTAATTACATTTACTTTCGCTATTTCTAATCTGGATAAAGCATCTGCATTAGTGTTTAAATGACCTGACTTGTGGACAACACAATATTCATATTCTTCTAATTTAATGCGCCAGCGCATTATTCTAGAAGTTGGGTTATTTATGTTGAAAATCCAAACAAGCGGCTTATGGTCAGTAACTACTGTGAATTTTCTGCCATAAAGATATGGTCGAAAATATGCAGTTGCCCAAACGACTGCTAAAGCTTCTTTTTCTATAGTAGAATAGTTACGTTCGGCTTTATTTAGTGTTCTACTAACGTAAGCGATTGGCAAATCTATTATTTTGTCTTTTTCAATTGATTGCTGCGATAGCACGGCACCTAAAGCTGTATCGCTCGCATCAGTAGTTAAATAAAAATCCTTTGTGAAATTTGGGTACTGTAATACAGGATATTCTGTTATGGCTTTTTTCAGATTTTGGAATGCTTCATCACAGAATTCATCCCATACAAATTTTGTATCTTTTTTTAATAAATTATTTAGAGGTTGTGCGATAGCCGAAAATTTCGGTATGAATTTACGATAATAGCCAATTAAACCTAAAAAAGATTTTATAGCTTTTTGATCCTTTGGCTGAACTATATTTAAAATTGTATTTATTTTATTTTCATCTGGCTTAATACCTTTTTCGGTGATCACATGGCCAAGATATAAAACTTCTTTATGTAAAAATTTGCATTTGTTTGGTTGCAGTTTTAAATTATATTTCTTTAGTGCTTCGAAAACTTGAATTAACTTTTGATTATGGTCAGCGAGATTTTTACCGTATATCACTATGTCATCAAGGTATACAAAACAACGTATACCCTGAAGACCTGTGAGAACTATGTTCATCAACCTTTGAAAAGTTGGTGGTGCGTTTCGTAAACCAAATGGCATTCGCGTAAACTCAAAATGACCATAAGGTGTACTGAAAGCAGTCTTTACTCGATCTTTATCTTCGACCCCGATTTGGTGAAATCCATTTGCTAAATCTAGTGTAGAAAAATATTTAGATTCACCCAACTGACCAAGAATATCTTCAAAATTCGGCAGTGGATATGAATCGCAAATAGTGACTTCGTTTAATTTTCTATAATCGACCACGACGCGCCATTTTTTATTACCATTAGCGTCTGGTTTTTTCGGTACCACTAGTAATGGACTGTTCCAAGCACTTTTACTGTGTTGGACAATACCCTGTTTTAACATTTCATCCACTTGTTTTTTTATTTCTGATTTATGAATTTCGGGTAAACGATAAGGTCTAATGTTAACAGCTGGTAGATTAGGTTGTGTATTTATTTCGTGCTTAATTGTTTCGGTACAAGTTAACACGTCGCCTTCTAAATAAAATAATTGATTGTATTCTCTACAAATATTAGTGATAGAATTTTTTTCTTCTATGTTAAGATGAGAAAGATCTATTTGATTATATAATTTTTCTAAACGATTTTCCACGAGATTTTTTGTTTCAGTGTGAGATAAACTATAAATATTGAAGTTTTCTATAGAAACAAAATTTATTTTTAATTGTTCATTGCATAATTCAAATGGTTTTTCATTTACATTGATAATGCTGAGAAATACATAACCATTTTCAGGTTTTACTATAGTATTTGTAATGAATATTCCTTTTTCGTTTAAATTTTTAGAATTTAATAATGTAATTGAATCCTCCTGAATATCTACAGGACCATACTTAATTAATTGTTCTGTTCTTGGTGGAATTATTACTTTGTTATTTTGAACTTGAAATTTTATAGGGATTTTTAGATTATGGAACTCAAATATAGCTTGATCATTACCATAATCGATAATTGCTCGAGATTCATTCAGAAAATCTTCGCCAATAATGCCATCTTGTTGAATGGGAAAATCAGCTGACACTATATGGAAAAGTATAGGATAATTTTCCACATTGTGGCCGCTAATTTTAAGAGATAATTTAGCTGTTCCAATTGTTGTGATAGGTTCGGGTGATATTCCCTTTAATTCTATTGGCATTAAATCGACAAACGTATTGTCATGTAAAGCACTTACTTTTAGTATACTTATATTGGCTCCAGAATCTAATAATAAATTAGTAAATTTCTTTTCTGTGCCTTCTATTTCTAAGGTTAAAATACTGGAAAATGTACGACTTTTAATTTGATTTAACATTATGTTGTTAACAGAACTTTTTTTTGTTGGATTTTTTGTATGATTTTGTGTATGGTTTTGTATATGACTTTGAGTATGATTTTGTATAGAATTTTGGATTTGATGATTTGCTTGAACTATATTTACTTGTGCCTTAGATTTTGTTTTTTCATTATGAATTTGATTTCGTAAATGAGAATTTGTATTATTTTCTGATATAGAGATTTGTGGATTTTGTTTGAAATTAGGTTTGGTATTTTGTTGATTTTGCTTTTGAGTTTTGTGAAATTGATTTTCAATTTTATGATTTAGATTTTGAATTTTTTGAAATTGATTTTCGATTTTCTGATTTAGATTTTGAGTTTTTTGAAATTGATTAGATAATTCTGGGCTCCTTACTTTAATGCGCTCGCCTGTGTCCGGAGACCCGAGGGACCAGGCTGATTGCAGTTTCCCTGATCTGTACTAAGTTCAGATACTTGCGAAACGTTCACAGCATTGTTCTTTTTCTTATTATTAAATTCGCGTTTTCTGCACTCTTCAATGTTATGACCCGATTTCTTACAATAACGACAGAATTTTTCTTGTGTTATTGCAGCAATCTGTGGAATTGTATTGGAAACTGGTATTCCAGATACGTTACGATTATTAAATCTTAAATTAGTATTTGAATTAGAGTTATTTGAATTAAATTTACGATAATTGGGATTAAAGTTTTGTTTTGAATTCGAGTTAATATTTGTTTTTCTGCAATCCCTAGTATGATGAGTTTGTGTTTTGCAATTTAAACAATATTGGTTTTTGTTCGGATCTTCTCTAAAATTAGTTTTGTTTAATTTTTCTTCGTCAATAGCTAATTCTATTGCTTCACTCAGGGAAGCTTTTCTAGCTGTACGAACAATTAACTTTAATGGATCTCGTAATCCATTGACAAAATTATTCATTACTGTGACGCCGTTTAATTCACGTATTGCCTCGCTACCGTCGTTTGACATTGAATCTGTTACGCTAGCTATATTTAATTCGTCCCAGAGCTTTTCTGCTCTTTCAGAATAACTGCTTACAGATTCTCTGTAGCCTTGGTTCAACGCGAAAACGTCTATTTGTACTAACTGTGTCGAACGCGTTTTAGAGAATTTTTCTATTAACGAGGTTTTTAATCCTTTCCAATTATTAAAATTTTTATATCTTAAAATTGTATTATACGCACGGCCTGAAATTTTTGAAATAATTATATCTAAGAAATCTAATTTTTCTTCGTTGGTATTAGTTCTTCTATATTGTATTTCTGCTAATTGCAGGAATCTGTGTAATTCTGTTGAATTCCCATTGAATTCAGGAATCATTTTTGTAGCCTGCCCTATGTCAAATTTCGTCATTATTGTTCGTGTCTGAGGGTTTATGTTTGTCAAGAGATTTTCCGTTGGATTATTTGGAGGTGGATTTCCTTTGTCACCTGATTTATCTAAGGTTTTAGAATTATTTGCAAGATTATCAGAATTTATTGTACTTTGTGATACGGGAGTGGTTATTTGCGCTAAAGAAGTGTTATTTACGAGTTCTTTTTCAATATTAGGAGTGACAGATTTTTTTTCATCTGTGGGAAAATGTGTGATTGGCATTAGATCGGTTGTATCTGATTGACTATACGTTCTAGGAACTTTTCTATTTCTTAAACTTATGTTCAAATTAAAATGACTCATAAAACAAGCATAACAAAAGAAATCTTGTAATAAAGAAAATTAATTTTGGGTGTTATAATGAATTATAAAATAGTACTTTATTTTTATGTGTTTATTTATATTATTTAATTGATAAAATTTGATAGTACTTATTTACTCTAGTAATTTTATAATTTTATATGGTATATATTTATAAATTTTTTTTTTTTTTTTACATATACGGTATACATATAAGTATATTTATTTTACAAATGTATATATTTTTTTTTATTAATTTATTTAATTATTTATATTTATTTATTATTTATAATATTATATATATGTATATAGTTTATTTATTTAATTTCTAGGACAAAGCGACTTACATTAATTTTAACAGGTTCATAGTTGATAGATTCTTGATGATTTTTGCTGATTTTTTTTTTTTAATGCTTCTTGATTGATTTTTGATTTTCTGGAGATTCTGGATCTTGATGTTCTGATGATTCTGGATCTTGAGATGATATTATTGTTGATGTGATTGGTTGAGTCTTTTAGCACTGCTGGTTAAACGGGGCTTTGTGCCTCCGTTTAAAGATTACCTCTGTGGTCACTTTTCACTTTTATTATATGTTTTATTATATAAGGTACTGTCTGCCAGACTCAGCAAGACATTAAACAAATTTAGTCTCTTTTCTGGTGAAAAGTTGTAATACCTTATTTTTATATGTTATTATAATTTATTTAGTTATTTTTATTTAAATTTCCGTAATATATTTATTTAATATTGTTTTATTTTATTGTTATTATAAAAAAAATTTTTTTTTAATATATATATTAGAAACTGTTTAGAAACTATTATTATTTTGTTTTGTGTTGAAACTTATTAAATTTTGAACTTCACTTGTGTATTCGATTTGAGGAATTTTTTGAATTGCTCAGTAGAATTGTTACTTTATTCTACCCCACATCTGACACCAATGTAATATTTTGAATCTTATATATATTATATCTATATAATATATATATTCATCTAGGATTTGGAGAATTAGATAAATTAAAACACTTGTAATATTCTGTGTAATTGATTTTCGGACTTCACGTCTTT
The DNA here is from genome assembly GCA_963920725.1 of Rhamphomyia laevipes. Lineage (NCBI taxonomy): Eukaryota > Metazoa > Arthropoda > Insecta > Diptera > Empididae > Rhamphomyia > Rhamphomyia laevipes. The sequence goes on along the minus strand of OY987255.1, from coordinate 80,951,235 downwards.
ATTTCTTTACTGTTTGCTTAAGACTGGTTTATAATAATGATTTTTGTAATATTTAAACTTAATATTATTTGTATGATTAGTCAAGTGCTTTGTTTAAAAAATATACTGACCTAAATATCACAATCGATATTTAGGATCTAGTTACATTCAAATTGCATTTATGTTATTGCCCTTTGGTTCAATAAATTATAAATATCACAATATTGATATTTAGGGTCAAATTACTGAATTGCACATAACATTGCATTTGACTAATCATTTACATTTATTCTTTGTATACAATATTTATGTTTAACATATGTTAATGTTTAACATATGTATAATTATATATATTATTTATTTAGAATTTGGGTATGGTATATTACAGTACGTTTAAATTAACGTTTTTTTTTTTTTTTTTTTATATATATTTATTTTATATAACGTAAAGTGTATATATGTAAATGGTTTCTATCACTAGGTATTTAGTGCGTAAATAAATAAAAAAATAAATATTAACCGATAAAATAGAATATTTATTTTAAAATATCGTTTTTGTCAATACACGAATTATGTGTGCTATCAAACCCAAGGCAACCAGAACTTGATTACCTTTTTGCCGAATTATTTTTTCAACAAGGTAATTATCAGGATATTTTGTTTTTTGTAATTCATATTCATAAATGAATCAATTAAAAAATATGTTACAGGGTTTGTTAAATTAACTTTTGATATTTTGAAAATCTCCGTTGACCAATTCGGTGTGTAACCTTTTTGAAATATTCTTTTCATTTTACTAATACGTACAAAGTCATTGATTTTACTTTCCTTTTATTGAATTTACAATTCATGTTTTCCTCACCTGGGCATAGCTCCTAAATGGCTTTACCGATTTAACTCAAATTTGAAACTTAAGCTCGTGTTATTAACCGCTCGGTACTTTAAAAACTTTCATGGATCTTCGAGGGGGCGGGGGTTGGGCCTATTTACTAAAAAGTCATGTGGGATATCAAATTAAAGGTCTTGATGAGTAAATCTCGTTGGGTAGTGTTTCGGGCAACTAGGGCCATGTGGGGCTCCCAAAAAATGAGGCCAAAAATGAAAAAAAAATCATGTAGGGTATCAAATTAAAGGTCTGGAAGAGTAGATATCTTTGGGGCAAGAATTATAAGTGTTTTGAGGCAACTCGGGTCATGTGGGGCCTGAAATTATTATTAATTTCGTTTTATTAAATTTACAATTCATATTTTCCTCACCTGAGCATAGCTCCAAAACGGCTTAACCGATTTAACTCAAATTTGGAACTTAAGCTCCAGCGTTTACCTATTCGATGCCTCATAATTTTCATGGCCCGGCGAGGGGGCGGGGGGTTGAGCCTATTTTCAAAAAAGTCATGTGGGGTATCAAATTACAGGTATTGATGAGTACATCTCGGTCAGTAGTGTTTCGGGCAAGACGGCCATGTGGGGCCTCAAAAAATGGGGCCTATTTTCAAGAAGTCATGTGGGGTATCAAATTAAAGGTCTTGATGAGTACATATCGTTCGGTAGTGTTTCTAGTAATGAGGACCATGTGGGGCCCCAAAAAATTGGGCCAAAACTAATAAACATCAAGTGGGGTATCAAATTAAAGATCTGGAAGAACAGGTATCTTTGGGGCAAGTAATGGTAGCGTTTCGGGCAACAAGGTTCATGTGGGGGCCTAATAAATGGGGCCACAAATAATAAAAATCATGTGGGGTATGAAATTAAAGGTCTCCATGAGTACATCTCGTTGGGTAATGTTTCAAGTAAAGAGGGCCATGTGGGGTCCCCAAAAATGAAGCGAAAAATAACAAAAATCATGTGCGGTATCAATTTAAGGGCCGGGAATAGTAGATATCTTTGGGGCATGTAATGGGAGTGTTTGGGGAAACCAGAGCCATGTAGATGTCTTTTCACTCTTGCGTCGGTTAAAAAAAACACTCGCTTTGCATCGGTCCTTCGTTATGGGTCGATAATTTGGGTTATATATATAAATATATATAAATCAGAAAAATCGAATTATAAGCCGTTTTCGCTCTTCTGACTCATTAAATACAATACATGGAGGTGGTAGATCGCACAAAACAACCTATTGCAAAAACGCATCCTTTTTTGTTAACAAGTTCTATTGCAAGTGAATTGGACTTAGAACTTTCCCACATGACCATCCAACGCTGAACTGTGGATGGGGTCTACCAACATACAAAAGCATTAAAAAGCCATTTATTTTGAAAAAGAATCGACGGGAAATGTTAGAATTTGCAAAGACGCATATAAACTGGACTGTTGCCAAATGGAGAACAATGTTTTTTTCTGATGAATCAAAGTTCAACATGATGGGTTCCGACGGACTAAGATTATTGCGCATACCAAAAGGAGACTGCTTTGAAAGGCACCATAAAGCACTGGGAGGCAACATAATGGTCTGGGAATGTTTTTCTGGCCACGGAATCGGGCCAATTCATAAAATTAGTGGCATAATGGACAGTTTCATGTACAAATATATTCTTATATGTATATATATATATATATATATATATATATATATATACTATTTATATATATATATATATATATTATAGTAAATATATATAAACAATATAAAAATTCTACAGTTTCTGACTAAAACTTAAAATATTTGACCGACTAAAAAGTATGAAATAATAAATAAATAAAAAAAACATTTTTTAAAAATACTTTCCTTTATAAATAGTAATATGCGACTAAAAACTAATATATAATACTAAAATTATATAATCTTACAGTCTTGTATGTAGAGTTTCAGTAATGGTCAATTGTAGTAGGGTTAAGCGTACTAGATTACAGATTCAAATTTATGAAATATGGGAGTAAAATATTGAAAAGTACAATTAAAATTCTGATGATCTTTTCGTAGACATGATGAACAGATTTATCAAAATGAAGCAATCTGCTTCAGGGTTTTCAGCAGATTGTTCAACAGATGAAAAAAAATTAAAATATATTGAAGCTTTTTCAAAAATGAAAATATTCAATTAGATATAAACTCAATAACAAAAAGTAACGGTCTTAGATCAGTAGCGAAATTAATCTTAAATTCATTTTAGGGAACATTTGGCCAGCGTGAAAATTTAGCGAAAACAACAATTTTAAATAAACCTGAGGAGCTATTTGACATGTTTTCAGAACCTATAACAATAATAAACAACATACAACCGATAAACGAAAAAACTATAATAGTCAACTGGAAGCCTATTGATGAAGAGAGTCATGGTTTGTTAACCGCAAATGTCTGCATAACCGCGTATACCATAGCTCAGGCAAGAATAAAATTGTACAGCTATTTGGAAAAACTTGATAACAGAGTGCTTTATTACGATACCGATTGAGTTATTTATATCAGTAAACCAGATTTATACGACCCCCTACAGGAATTTTTTTTTTGGTGATATGACGGATGAGCTAGAAGATGATTATGGACCTGGTAGCTATATAACTGAATTTGTAAGCGGGGGACCAAAAATTTATGCTTTTAAGTTTTTTCAACTTTTGAAAACAATTACAAAACAACCTGTAAAGTTAAAGGTATCTACTTAAATCACAGAAATTTACAATTAATAAATTTTGATATCATTAAAAATATGATAATAAGTGAAGAAAACGAAGAACCAGTTACAATTTTATCAAATATGTTCCGGAGAACTAAAGAACATAATGTAATTGTTGTTCCTAAAATTAAAAAGTACCAACCTGTATCTAGAAAACGAAATTTTTTAGATGATTATAATTCTGTACCTTATGGCTATAAGTTTTAAATAAATTAATAAAATTAATATAAATATACAATTTTTTATTATCTGTATCAGTATCAGTATCAATATAAATTACATATAATTAAAATTTGTAATTTCTTATTCGTACATGTTAATCTCAATATTAACCAATAAAATAGAATATTTTTTTTAAAATATCGTTTTTGTCAATACACGAATTATGTGTGCTATCAAACCCAAGGCATTTAACCAGAACTTGATTACCTTTTTGCCGAATTATTTTTTCAACAAGGTAATTATCAGGATATTTTGTTTTTTGTAATTCATATTCATAAATGAATCAATTAAAAAATATGTTCTTTAGAATCAATTAAAAAATATGTTACAGGGTTTGTTAAATTAACTTTTGATATTTTGAAAATCTCCGTTGACCAATTCGGTGTGTAACCTTTTTGAAATATTCCTTTCATTTTACTAATACGTACAAAGTCATTGATTTTACTTTCCTTTTATTGAATTTACAATTCATGTTTTCCTCACCTGGGCATAGCTCCTAAACGGCTTTACCGATTTAACTCAAATTTGAAACTTAAGCTCGTGTTATTAACCGCTCGGTACTTTAAAAACTTTCATGGATCTTCGAGGGGGCGGGGGGTAGAGCCTATTTTCAAAAAAGTCATGTGGGGTATCAAATTAAAGGTATTGATGAGTACATCTCGGTCAGTAGTGTTTCGGGCAACGACGGCCATGTGGGGCTTCAAAAAATGGGGCCTATTTTCAAAGAAGTCATGTGGGGTATCAAATTAAAAATCTTGATGAGTACACATCGTTAGGTAGTGTTTCTAGTAGCGAGGGCCATGTGGGGCCCCAAAAAATTGGGCCAAAACTAATAAACATCAAGTGGGGTATCAAATTAAAGATCTGGAAGAACAGGTATCTTTGGGGCAAGTAATGGTAGCATTTCGGGCAACAAGGTTCATGTGGGGGCCTAATAAATGGGGCCACAAATAATAAAAATCATGTGGGGTATGAAATTAAAGGTCTCAATGAGTACATCTCGTTGGGTAATGTTTCAAGTAAAGAGGGCCATGTGGGGTCCCTAAAAATGAAGCGAAAAATAACAAAAATCATGTGGGGTATCAATTTAAGGGCCGGGAATAGTAGATATCTTTGGAGCATGTAATGGGAGTGTTTGGGGCAACCAGAGCCATGTAGATGTCTTTTCGCTCTTGCGTCGGTTAAAAAAAACACTCGCTTTGCATCGGTCCTTCGTTATGGGTCGATAATTTGGGTTATATATATAAATATATATAAATCAAAAAAATCGAATTATAAGCCGTTTTCGCTCTTCTGACTCATTAAATACAATACATGGAGGTGGTAGATCGCACAAAACAACCTATTGCAAAAACGCATCCTTTCTTGTTAACAAGTTCTATTGCAAGTGAATTGGACTTAGAACTTTCCCACATGACCATCCAACGCTGAACTGTGGATGGGGTCTACCAACATACAAAAGCATTAAAAAGCCATTTATTTTGAAAAAGAATCGACGGGAAATGTTAGAATTTGCAAAGACGCATATAAACTGGACTGTTGCCAAATGGAGAACAATGTTTTTTTCTGATGAATCAAAGTTCAACATTTTAGGTTCCGACGGATTGAGATTAGTGCGCCCAAAAGGAGACTGCTTTGAAAGGCACCATAAAGCACTTGGAGGCAACATAATGGTCTGGGAATGTTTTTCTGGCCACGGAATCGGGCCAATTCATAAAATTAGTGGGATAATGGACAGTTTCATGTACAAATATATTCTTATATGTATATATATATATATATACTATTTATATATATATATATATATTATCGTAAATATATATAAATAATATAAAAATTCTACAGTTTCTGACTAAAACTTAAAATATTTGACCGACTAAAAAGTATGAAATTTTAAATAAATAAAAAGAACATTTTTTAAAAATACTTTCCTTTATAAATAGTAATATGCGACTAAAAACTAATATATAATACTAAAATTATATAATCTTACATTCTTGTATGTAGAGTTTCAGTAATGCTAATGGTCAATTGTAGTAGGGTTAAGCGTACTAGATTACAGATTCAGTAAAGGTAAATTATAGTAAAAGGGAAGTAGACCCCTTTTAAATATAATTGATTCTGATAAATTCTGTTAATTCTCATAAGATCTCTTCATATACTATAAGGGGTCTACTGCCCTTTTACTATAATTTATTTACCTTTACTGAATCTGTAATCTAGTACGCTTGCAGTTCTAGATATAACCCAGGCCTTTGATAAGGTGTGGCATCAAGGACTACTCTGTAAAATAAAACAAAATCTACCTCATCATTTCTACGAAATCCTTAAAGTACATCTACATGATAGAAAATTTATGGTAATATTTAATAGTACTCATTCGTCAGTACAGAACATAAGCTCTGGAGTACCTCAAGGAAGTGTTTTAGGGTCCTGAGTTATATCTAATCTATACCGCAGATCTTCCAACGACTAGAAATACTCTAACTACTTTTGCAGACGATACAGCTATTCTCGCTTCTAGTATTTGTCCAACAACTGCCTCTCAAAATCTGCAATATACAATAAGTAAAATCGAACACTGGTTAAAAAAATGGAGGATCAAAGCAAATGAAAATAAATCCGTACATGTTACTTTCACCACAAGAAGAAGTACCTGTCCTGCAATAAAATTGAACAACAAAATTCTACCACAAACTGAATCAGCAAAATATCTTGGACTGCATCTAGACCGTAAACTTAACGGGAAAAAACATATTTTTAATAAAGTAAAACAATTACGAATAAAATTCAATAGTTTATATGGATGATTGGTCGAAGTTCGCAACTGTCACTCGAAAATAAAGTTACCATATATACATGTAATTCAAATCTAGAAATCCTAGAAAGATTCCAATCAAAAGTAATTAGATCAATCGTTAATGCGCCTTGGTACGTACGAAATTCTACTATAAGGAACCAATTTGGACGTATGGCGTTGAACTTTGGGGGACTACATGTAATTCAAATCTAGAAATCCCAGAAAGATTCCAATCAAAAGTAATTAGATCAATCGTTAATGCGCCTTGGTACGTACGAAATTCTACTATAAGGAAGGATTTAAATATTCGATCTGTCAAAGATGAAATAAGACTATTATCTAACAAATATATCAACAGACTCAACAATCACCCTAATCAACTAGCGAAGTCCTTACTAAACAACAACCAGATCAAAAGACTAAAAAGATTTTCACCTCTGGATCTAGCAGAAAGATTCGAGCATCGTTCTCTAACATGAAAGTTTCTAAAATAATTAATAATCGCTATTAACTAACATCATTAATCTTAATCTACTTATATTTATAAATTATTAAGTAACAATCATGTGGAAAAAATTATTGAATTTAATCCTTTCAAGTGTCAAAAATCTATGTCAAAAATTTTTATTGAATATCCTGTAATGATAAATTTGTCATTTATAAAATTAGGATAGCTTGTAAATAAACATTGAGTTATAAAAAAAAAAAAAAAAAAAATTATTTCCACGATTTTATCAGCAGTGGTCGCTAATTTTTCGAGATCAGTATCTTCGATGCTAGAAAGTATTTCTTGGACGTGCGCCGGCAACCTTTGCATCCACAAGTTTTGTAAAACTGCGTTAATTATTTGCCCGCTTGCAAGAGTTTGCATTTCACGCAAAAGTTGTGACGGCTTTTTATCACCAAGTTGTAACGTTTGTAATTGCCTGTTTTAAATCCGAATATTTGTCTTTAGTCGGAAGTGCTATAAGTTTTTCTCTGACACATTTAGTTGTTTCGCTGTCGAGTGCGGTAAGTAAATGGCTATATTTTGTACCATCCTGAATTATACCACCAACGAGAAATTGCGCCTCTAGTTGTATAAACCAGATTTCAGGGTCTTCCCTGTTAACGGTGGCGGTTTAACCGCTACTCTACAAATTTTATTACTCGATCTAAGTTTTTTCTTTTCGTCTGCGCGTGCTGTGTCCCTTTCGTCGCTATCGTTTGCCGACATTTTTATATTAAATATTTAATGTAATTCAATTCATTCAATGGATACGAATTAATGAGTAAACTCGTTTAAATAAGACGAAAATGATTTTTATATATAGTAAAGCAATATTATATTGAATAAACAACTAAAATATGTATCACAAAAATGTAATATGAATGCTAATTATAATAATGATTTGACTTGGTATTTGAACAATTGATTTAAATACCAAATATTTTTTATTGGTAATTTTATTTAATACCAAATGTAATTTTTATTGCAATATTTGTATTGGTATTCCACCAATTTAATTTAATATTATAAAATATAATTTTTATTGAAATAATTTGTATTGGTATTCGACCAATTTAATTTAATATTCGTAGTGTATTTATATATGTTCTGGCTTAAAGGAAATGAGCAAAAATAATGAGCAAAATATTGAAAATAAATTCTATACTGCATACAAATAAATGAGTATTTTAAGCATTTTTGCACATTAATTATTAAGTAATTTTCACCTTAATGAAATTCGACACCGCTTTAATTTAATTAAAAATATTTATACTTAATTATAATTGCAATTTTTTTTTCTACTTCCGGTCAAGAATAATAATGTAATTTTGTAATATGATCTAAATTGATTTACTTTTCTAAAACTTTTGGGAATTTTAAGGGTCAATGAATTGCAATTTCATTTTTTTCTACATCCGGTTAAGAATAATATGTAGCTTGATCTAAATTAATTTACTTTTCTAAAACTTTTGGTAATTTCAAGGGTCATTGAATTGATTCGGATGTACGTGCATTAATATTGTTTTTTCACGTTTAAAATTTAGCATAACCAGATAATTAATTAAAAAGGTCAAAATAAAGGAAATAAAATCCATGTCCCATACAAAATAATGCACATTTTGAACCCTTTTGCACATTTTAATAGTTTTTATATGAAATAAGTAATTCATCGCAAATGGGCAAAATGTTCGAAATAAATTCGACACGCCATACAAAATAATGCACATTTTGCTCATTTTTGCACATTTTAATAGTTTATATGAAATAAGTAATTCTTCGCAAATGTGCAAAGTATTGAAAATAAATCCCATACCCCATACAACATAATGCTCATTTTTGCACATTTTAATAGTTTATATGAAATGAATAATTCTTCGCAAATGGGCAAAATATTGAAAATAAATTCCACACACCCTACAAAATAATGCACATTTTGCTCATTTTTGCACATTTTAATAGTTTATATAAATAAGTAATTCTTCGCAAATGTGCATAATATTGAAAATAAATCCCATACTCCATACAAAATAATGCACATTTTGCTCATTTTTGTACATTTTAATAGTTTATATGAAATAAGTAATTCTTCACAAATGTGCAAAATATTGAAAATAAATTCCATACCATTCAAAATAATGCTCATTTTGTTCTTTTTTGCACATTTTAATAGTTTATATGAAATAAGTAATTCTTCACAAATGTGCAAAATATTGGAAATAAATTCCATACCATTCAAAATAATGCTCATTTTGTTCATTTTTGCACATTTTAATAGTTTATATGAAATAAGTAATTCTTCGCAAATGTGCAAAATATTGAAAATAAATTCCATACCATTAAAAATAATGCTCATTTTGTTTTTTTTTGCACATTTTAATAGTTTATATGAAATAAGTAATTCTTCACAAATGTGCAAAATATTGAAAATAAATTCCATAGACCATACAAAATAATGCACATTTTGGTCATTTTTGCACATTTTAATAGTTTATATGAAATAAGTAATTATTCGCAAATGTGCAAAATATTGAAAATAAATTCCATAGTCTATATCAAATAATGCACATTTTGCTCATTTTTGTACATTTTAATAGTTTATATGAAATAAGTAATTCTTCACAAATGTGCAAAATATTGAAAATAAATTCCATACCATTCAAAATAATGCTCATTTTGTTCTTTTTTGCACATTTTAATAGTTTATATGAAATAAGTAATTCTTCACAAATGTGCAAAATATTGGAAATAAATTCCATACCATTCAAAATAATGCTCATTTTGTTCATTTTTGCACATTTTAATAGTTTATATGAAATAAGTAATTCTTCGCAAATGTGCAAAATATTGAAAATAAATTCCATAGACCATACAAAATAATGCACATTTTGGTCATTTTTGTACATTTTAATAATTTATATGAATGAAAGAGTAATTCTTTGAAAATGGGCAAAAGTAAATCTACAACTCCATACAAAATTATAAACATTTCGTTCATTTTTGAACGCATTAAGTTTCGATTAAAAATATTTATACTTAAGCGTAATTTTAAATGTTTTTCTACTTCCGGCTAAGGGTAATATATAGCACGATCTAAATGGTTTTTTTTATACTTTTCCAAAAGTTTCGGGAATTTTAAGAGTCAATTAATTCAGACTCAACTAAAATGGGCGAAATATCGAAAATAAATTCCATACTCCATATAAAATAATAAACATTTTATTCATTTTTGCGCATTTCATATAAACTATTCAAATTAAATCGTCTAAAATATCGAAAATAAGAAATTTGACACCGCATTAACTTACGATTAAAAGTATTTCTCTGGCAGAGGGGCAAAAACACTTAAGTAATGATTTATAGTTTTCCAGAAAAGCGTTTTTATCGAATATGTTCTGCTACTTTTACATTTGACAATAGTATTATATTAATATTTTTTATCCATATGTGGTTAGTTTTACAATTAATTTTAAACTTCCTGGGAAACTAAACGGTTAAGTGCTTGGCAACCTTTTTTTTGGCCCGCAATTAATTTTAGTAATTTGGCTTGGTTGATCAATGTAGCATTGCGAAAAATATTACATTCAGATCGAGTTAGATGTTTTAGCTAAAATATTCGATTGTCATTGAACTTGGCTTAGGTGAAGTAAATTTTCTTTTTTTAATTCTGAATTAAATGGTTTTGTCCCGTAGTCAGAGATTTATACTTAAGCGTAATATTAATTTTCTTTTTACTTCAGACTAAGAATAATATATTACAACATGATCTAAATTGTTCTAATTTTTTTACTTTTCCAAAAGTTTTAGGAATTTTATGACTCAATAAATTGAACTGGTGTATTATATATTATTTTTTCACACTTTTAAATTTCGCATAAGTCATTACTTAAATTTTCAACCTATCAATTTTAGCGATTTAATAATAATTTAACGGGAATTAATTCGTTTTTGTCAAATCAATTATTAGCTGAACAATAAAATGATGTACGAGTATATTTTATTAAAATCCTGATTTTTTGTTAATTTTATTAATAAGTAATTTAAGTAATAAGAAATTATTATTAACGTAAATTTGCAAACCTATCACAAATAATTTTAAAGATAAATATTTTTCTCAATTAAATTTGTCAATTCATCAATTAATAATTCATTTTTACTGAAAAAATCAAATATTTATGCTTATAAGCCGTACAACTAATTTATTTTAGCTATTGATTAGTTGAAAAGTTTTGTGACTTTTACCGAAAAATTGATAAGTATTTGTAAAAATTAAAAATATTTATACTTAAGTTTAAGTTTTATTTTTTATTACTTCCTAAATTAAATTCAATAATTAATATAAATTATTAGGCATAATACATTATTTCATTAATGACGATTTCGATGGTCTGCCTGCATATATGAATCTAAAAATTAAAATATAAATCCGAATCCTCAAAGTATAATATTTTTATTTAGGGAACTTCAGCGGGAATCATTCTGAAATTTCATAGGAAAGTGTTATAAAGTTAAAAAAATCGTTTAAAGTAAGTGTTACCCGTTTTCAATTAAATTCGATACTAAGATTAGTTACGCGATATATCTGTTGATCTTAAATTAGTACTTTCAGCAGATTCATGAGCCTGTATAAATTACATTTTATATTTTTTTTAAACTTATTGATACTTCTTTATAAAATTGATTGTTTTTCAATTATATAATACTTTATGAGTAAATTCAAATATTTTTTTTTATTTTCTCTCCATCACACTTCAAATTATGTTATTAATGCATTTATAATCCGAGTTTCATACTATTATTTTCCTTGCAATGGATTTTCTTGCGATGAATATTTTCGGGGTATGAAGTTTTCTTGCGAAGGATTTTCTTGTGATCAATTTTCCGCGTTGAAATTTACTTGTACAAATTTTGCTAACGATTAATTTTCTACTACGATTTTTTCTTGGCTACGAATTTTTCTTGCGATGAATTTTCCTAACGATTAATTTTCTGCAATGAAATTTCCTGCGATGAATTTTCCTAGTGATTAATTTTCTGCAATGAATTTTTCTTCGCGAGGAATTTTCTTAGCGATTAATTTTCTGTGATGAATTTTTTATGTGTATGAAATTTTTTTGCGAAGGATTTTCTTGTAATGAATTTTCCTAGCGATTAATTTTCAGCGATGAAGTTCTCTTGCGTTGAATTTTCCTAACGATTAATTTTCTGCGATGAATTTTTTATGGGTATAAAGTTTTCTTGCGATCAATTTTCAGCGATGAAATTTACTTGTACGAATTTTGCTAACGATTAATTTTCTGCTATGATTTTTTCTTGGCTACGAATTTTTCTTGCGATGAATTTTCCTAGCGATTAATTTTCTGCAATGAAATTTCCTGCTATGAATTTAGTAGCGATTAATTTTGGGCGACGAATTTCCTTACTGATTAATTTTCTGCAATGAATTTTTCTTGGCTATGAATTTTCTCAGCGATTAATTTTCAGCGATGAAATTTCCTGCGACGAATTTGAACTGTGATCCATTTTGTGCAATGAATTTTTCTTGACTATGAATTTTCTTGCTTTAGATTTTCTGCGATAAATTTTCTAAAAACCTTAAAAAAGACCTGAGTTAAAAACATTTGAATCAATTAACGGTAATAAAAATGTTTAATGTTGAAAAATCTTTTGCAGATCATAAAATCGTTTTGCTTCTCGGGCTTAAAATTTTGCGTAAACAATTAATTTTTTTGCTTTTGACTTTTCATGCGATTAATTTTAAACGTCCGCCCCATAAAAATCATGCCATTACTTTTAGTGAATTAAGCGGCGCTGCTTTTGACTTTTAATGCGATTACTTGTAAACGTCTAAAGATTATGGCATTTTAATAGTTTATATAAATAAGTAATTCTTCGCAAATGTGCATAATATTGAAAATAAATCCCATACTCCATACAAAATAATGCACATTTTGCTCATTTTTGTAAATTTTAATAGTTTATATGAAATAAGTAATTCTTCACAAATGTGCAAAATATTGAAAATAAATTCCATACCATTCAAAATAATGCTCATTTTGTTCTTTTTTGCACATTTTAATAGTTTATATGAAATAAGTAATTCTTCACAAATGTGCAAAATATTGGAAATAAATTCCATACCATTCAAAATAATGCTCATTTTGTTCATTTTTGCACATTTTAATAGTTTATATGAAATAAGTAATTCTTCGCAAATGTGCAAAATATTGAAAATAAATTCCATACCATTAAAAATAATGCTCATTTTGTTTTTTTTTGCACATTTTAATAGTTTATATGAAATAAGTAATTCTTCACAAATGTGCAAAATATTGAAAATAAATTCCATAGACCATACAAAATAATGCACATTTTGGTCATTTTTGCACATTTTAATAGTTTATATGAAATAAGTAATTCTTCGCAAATGTGCAAAATATTGAAAATAAATTCCATAGACTATATAAAATAATGCACATTTTGCTCATTTTTGTACATTTTAATAGTTTATATGAAATAAGTAATTCTTCACAAATGTGCAAAATTAGATTATGGCATTACTTTTAGCGAATTACTTTAAGCGGCGCTACTTTCGACTTTTAATACGATTAATTGTAAACGTCTAAAAATCATACCATTTCTTCTAGCGAATTAAACGGCGCTACTTTTGACTTTGTATGCGATTACTCGCAAACGTCTAAAAATCATGGTATTGCTTTTAGTGAACTACTTTTGACTTTTAATGCGATTACTTTTAAACGTCCAAAAATAATGGCATTACTTTTAGTGAACTACTTTTGGCTTTTAATGCGATTACTTTTAAAAGTCTAAAAATCATGGGATTGCTTTTAGCGAACTAATTTTGACTTTTAATGTGATTACTTTTGAACGTCTAAAAATTATGCCATTACTTTTAGTGAATTAAGCGGCGCTACTTTTGACTTTGAATGCGATTACTTTTAAACGTCTAAAAATCATGGGATTGCTTTTAGCGAACTAATCTTGACTTTTAATGTAATTACTTTTAAACGTCTAAAAATTATGCCATTACTTTTAGTGAATTAAGCGGCGCTACTTTTGACTTTGAATGCGATTACTTTTAAACGTCCTAAAATAATGGCATTACTTTTAGTGAACTACTTTTGACTTTGTATGCGATTACTTTTAAACGTCTGCTTTTGACTTT